>CM037088.1:71014085-71504017 GCA_020916435.1 Oxytropis ochrocephala
AGTCCAACGCACCCTTATACTTCTACTAACGCTCCTTCGACTCATGTATATGTCCACACACACATCTCTCGACACTTACATACTTCGACACACACACACATCTCTCGACACTTACATACTTCGACGCACTCACTCATATCTCGACACTTACCTACTTTAACGTCCATGTCCTTGACGCACAAGCCTACGACGCATACATTCACAAAGCACCCACACCCTCGTAACCCAACGAGGTGGCAAACACCGACCATCACTTCTCGGACTTCCACGACGGTGACAACCTAACGCAACTCATCGGGACCGAGTATTCCTCGGCTCCCATTCCTCTCACGGTCTCTCACACGACCAATTCATCAAAGAAACACCACGGATTCATCAAGGTGAAGTAAAACAAAGACAACCAACATAACTAAAAACAATTTTTCTAAAACCATTCCAAGTATAACTCACACACAACACTTATCATATACATTATCATGAATGAAAGATAGCCCCTAACCTTGTTGGTTGAGTAGAACACTCTCTCTTCACCGAAATCCTCTAGTTAACACTGCATGAGAACAACTTCTCCCTCGAGCTTGAGCTTCTTCTTCGCAGCGGAAGCTCTTCCTTCTCTCTAGAAACCGATCTCACCTACCAACTTCTCTCTCTTACTTCTCTTTGATTTTTCTTAGATTCCTTTTTAGTGAAACATGCTCCTCTCCTACGACACTCTCATATAAGGCACAAACACACTGGGCTTCTAATGGCTTATGGGCCTCCAATGGCTCATGGGCCTCTACGCCACCAACCATTCATTTAAGCGTCCCTAAATGAAATAAACTCCTAATTAATACTTGGCTTAATTAAAATTGTAAACCTTAAATAACTCAACTAAATAAGTAATTGAACTATTTTGGGGTGTTACAACTCTCCTCACTTAGAATATTTCGTCCTCTAAATCTTACCAATCCTATGAACACATCAATTTCATCTATCTCATTTTGTTTCCTTACGATCAATAACACCTTCTTGTACACTAAGTACTAGGACATACACACCTTTGGATCCTCAAAATCCCACTTAATTTATCCAAACACCCTTACCCTACCATTAGGAAACCACACTATAGCAATTACTTAAGGTACAAATGTTCATCTCTTACATTAATCTATATCCAAGCTACAAATAATATCCTCCTCATCCCTTCATCCTATTTCTCATCATCGAATTTTTAATCCTTTAATCATCCAAAGTTACACTTAGGTATCTACACTTCATCACACACTTACATTTCTTTGACCATCTACTCTCCTCGCACACATAGCCACGACACCTTCCTCAAGACTAAAACAACATTTGGCGACAAAGCAATGGGCTCCACCAGATAACACACAGTGACTGGCAGGCGCGGCATGGCGCCCGCTCGCGCCAGACTTCACTAGCACACACGCATCGGCTACCCAACTCGGCACTCCAAGATAAAGTCCGCGCAACACGCAACTAAAACAAAACGCAAGGGCATGCCATACTCGGCGCCCCATTGCCTCACACGCAACGCAGACACACACCACACCAAGCACCACGCGCACACCACACCGAGCACACACTCACTCCACTTCACCTCACCTCGGTATCCTCTTACCTACTTCTCGACGACATTAACTGCCCATACATACACTCCACATCAATACATCCATAACTCTACAACACTAGATTCGGCATGCTTAAACTACACATACTTACAGTTCAACTCACTTATAGTTCAACATCCTTAATACCTCTTAACCTCGATAAGACATACCTCACCAAGATCCACTTCACTTAGATAACTACGAGTCGACTGTACGCTTAAACTCAGACACCCTTACACTATGTCACTTGTACTTCATCACCCACCTCGTCACCTATGACCCGCTACTTACGCTTTGATACTTACGCCAACCCTTACACCTCAACGCACACCTATGGTTAGGCAAATACACCTCGGCCCCTATGTCTCTCACGCGCCTAACCTTCCTCTTCCCTCTTCCCTTTGTTTCTCATACTAAGATCAAACTTAACACCATTATTACTCACGTATTCCCCGTAACTTAGTCCAAAGACACCTCATGATACTTACAGAAATGACAACACCAACCACAAAATTAATCAAGTTAAAATGAATACATATTTAGGTTTTTACGCTATCCACGAAAGTTATCTTGTGGCCTCGTTCGTTGGAGATGGGTTATGGGGTGGTCACCCCTCCTACTCATTCATCCAATTTAGTTGAGGTCACATAACTACGCCTTTTCAAATTTACACATAACTCAAATACCGACAACCATCACAACAATTAAAAACAATTAACATATATATATATGGCTACCCACTAACCACCCAAAGACAAAGATAACATCCAACTCTACTATAGCAATAATAAGGAAGATATCATTACAAAGCATTATTAACCACCTCGGATCCAACAAGAGTAAACACCTATCCACCGCTCTCTCTCTTTCTTCTGGCTTAGGACACTTAGCACTAATGTGTCCCACCTCACCGCAGCTTGAAACATACCACATCCTTGCGATCACACTCAAATATCCTATGACCCTCCTTACACAACGGAAGCACCTCGATATCTCCGGTTTACACTCAAAACTCTTGTGGCCACTTTGCCACATTTGAAACATATGATGTTAGCAGGAGCATCTCCCCACTAGATCCTCTCGCCATCACCGACTTCATTTACCTTTGCCCTCCTGGAGTTGTCATACGGCTTGCACACGACCTTCACCTTGTTCCTCTTATCTTTCATAATTTCAAACGTGCGTTGCGATCCTCTTTCAAAAATCCTCGCGCCTATTCACCGGTGAGCAAACACCCTTATCTCTGTTGATACCCAATTGCCTGCTTGATGTCGCCTTAAACCATTATCAAACTTAATACACTTGGAGAACTCAAAGAAGAGCTCTAAAGTGTAATAGGGTAGAACTTCGCCAACTCCACAAACTTAGCCGCATACTCAGATACCGACTTACTACCTTGCTTCAATTCCAAAAATTCCATTTCCTTCTTACCCTTTACATCCTCAGGATAGTACTTCCTCATGAATTCCCTCTTGAAAATATCCCACGTGATTCCCTCACCAGCAGTTTCCAACCTCTCAAGAACCTCCAGCCACCAATCATCGGGCCTCTTCAGCTAACATGTGAGTACCATACCTCACCTTCTGCGCAGTCGTACAGTCCATCACTCGAAAGATTCTCTCAATCTCCTTCACCCACGCGAGAGCCCCATCGGGGTCATACCTCCCCTTAAAAGTAGGAGGGTTCTCCTTCTGGAATGTAGCTAGTCTACGAGCTCCAAAGATCCCCAAAGAGCCTGGTCGATTCCCTACAAAGATTTGCCATCGCTCCAACGCAGCAGAAGCCTATGGCAAAGATCATTCCTTCCAAAGCTCTTCCACCATCTCAACTTACTCACATCGAGACAAAATCAATTGAACGAAGTTGATCGTGAATCGAGCAACAAAACTCGGGAATTAGGAAACTCAAGACTCAACAACTTGGTCGGACAGACCGAACTTTTGCTCTGATACCACTATTGTAACACCCCCTTAAAAGTACTAATTAATTAATTGAAATCATAGTTTTATCAAAACGCTCACAAGGAAGCATTACATTTTCCATTTTAAAACCAACCCAAACAACACCTACAAAAACAACATAATACATTCATATACTCGGACACCTCGGCCAAAAGAACAAAGCCCACTAAAGTACACAAATCTCGGTTTAACGCAGTGGAAACTAAACATAGTTTAGGACATCAATATGATACAACTCAAAAACTAAGTCAAAAGACTACTACTCTACTCAAATTTGGTGTTACACTACCGAACAAATGACGCCACAACTCGCAGAGATAAAGGAAAGACCTTCGCTTGGGAAATACCCGCAAGTTGCCACATAAGAGCAACATAAAAACAAAGAGGTGAGTCTCTTTACATAAATAATAAAATGCATGGTAAAGGTTATGCTAGAGACAACACCTAGAAACACCGTAACAACTCGGCTCACACAACAACACACTCCAACTCAGAACAATCAAGGACATCACCAATTTCATGTGGCCAACCACAACACCCAAATCAACAACGTGGTGAGCAACGCCAGACCTCAACCTCTACAACGTGGTGAGCAACGCCAGACCTCGCCCTCACGACGCGTGGTGAGCAACGCCAGACTCTCGGCCCTCACGACGTGGTGAGCAACGCTCAGACCTCACCCTCTCACGACGTGGTGAGCAACGCCAGACCTCGAATTTCACGACGTGGTGAGCAACGCCAGACCTCGACCTCTACGACGTGGTGAGCAACGCCAGACCTCAACCTCTACGACGTGGTGAGCAACGCCAGACCTCACCACGACGTGGTGAGCAACGCCAGGATCTCACCTCTACGACGACGCCAACACATATATGAAAAATACACAACAACGTCACTAACATCATCATCAACAGCACCTGCCGCCGACATCAATACACCCAAGACCATAGTCCTAAAACTAACCAAACTACGTCGGTCATTATCTCTATGACCACGCACAACTCACCGAGCTCATCGCCACCAACAGCGGTGGTGGACTTCAATGCCACTTAAACACATCATCACTCACACTCTAAAGTCGACTTCGCAACTTCCGGACATAGCCCCATAGTTATCGCCCAACCTCCACTCAAATACTTCCACAATCGTAGTTCTCACGCTACCTCCACGCCTCACACTAAACGTAGTGGACTTAAACGATACTACGAGGACCACAACGTCACCCAGGACTAAAACATCACCTAGTGGACTAAACGGACTATCCCATTTCAAACACTTAAGCGCTTCCAAAGACCCAAAAGCACTCGATTCGCTGGCAGCGCCATGCAGAATCATGCGGCCGAACGGAACCTCGGCACCATCCCCTGGCACCTCGGCACACGCATCACTCACCTCGCACTCGTGCACTAGGCCTCCTCTCTGCACCATAAATCATCTCGGTTCACTACCTCGGCTACGCCTCCACTTAGGCGCGCACTACCCTTTCAATGGCGCCCTTGCGCCTGACTTCGGTTTCCTAGTTACTCCACTTAGGCAACCTATCCTTCCTCACTTCTCTGCCACTCGCCTCGGTTCACTTAGAACAAACCCATCTTCATCCACCTCGCAACCACGCCCAAAGAACTACCCTCCTGCGTATAGATACACGCTACACCCGGTAATCACCTCGGTATACCCACGCTACACCTCGGCTACTACGAGTCGACTCCACATTGGGTCTTAGCCACACTTACACTTTGTCGCCATTTACCTCTGTTGCACTCTTGTTACACTTCGAAACATCACCTCTTCAACATTCACCTCAGCTACTATCTATGGTTACCCTTAAGAACAATACCTCATCTCTACAACTACCTCGCTTTGCCTCGGCTATACTCACAACACCTCAGCGCACCTCATTGCACCTCGGCATACACACCTTACCCTTCGTCTCCTATACATCCTCACTTACGCTCCGTCACCTATATTCGACACTTACGCATTGGAACATATACGCCTTACTTCGGTAAGTACAATTCGATACCCATACTTAGTCCAACGCACCCTTATACTTCTACGTACGCTCCTTCGACTCATGTATATGTCGACACACACATCTCTCGACACTTACATACTTCGACACACATCTCTCGACACTTACATACCCTCGACGCACTCACTCATCTCTCGACACTTACCTACTTTAACGTCCATGTCCTTCGACGCACAAGCCGACGACACATACATTCACAGCACCCACACCCTCAGAACCCAACGAGGGTGGCAAACACCAGCCATCACTTCCTGGACTTCCACGACGGTGACAACCCAACGCAACTCGGCTGGGGTGAGTATTCTCGGCTCCCATTCCTCTCACGGTCTCTCACACGACCAATTCATCAAAGAAACACACCACGGATTCACCAAGGTGAAGTAAAACAAAGACAACCAACATACGAAAAATGACTCGTAAACCATTCCAAGTATAACTCACACACAACACTTATCTTATACATTATCATGAATGAAAGAGAGCCCCCTAACCTTGTTCGGTTTGAGTAGAACACTCTCTTCACCGAAATCCTCTAGTTAACACTCGCAAAGAACAACTTCTCCTCGAGCTTGAGCTTCTTCTTATTTGGAAGCTCTTCCTTCTCTCTAGAAACTGATCTCACCTACCAACTTCTCTCTCTTACTTCTCTTTGATTTTTCTTAGATTCCTTTTTAGTGAAACATGCTCCCTCTCCTACGACACTCTCATATAAGGCACACACACACTTGGGCTTCTAATGGCTTATGGGCCTCCAATGGCTCATGGGCCTCTACGCCCACCTTCTCCATTCATTTAAGCGTCCCCTAAATGAAATAAACTCCTAATTAATACTTGGCTTAATTAAAAATTGTAAACCTTAAATAACTCAACTAAATAATTAATTGAACTATTTTGGGGTGTTACACCAGACGGTGGAAGTTGAGGAGGTCTTCAGGGGCGTTCGCTTCGGCCTCTCCTCGGCCGATGCGAGACGTCCCTGATCCTTCCATCTCTGTAATCTTCAAGAGAATCCCAAGACCTGCTTCTCGACCGACGTGAACCGGACGATTCATTGGAGGAGTACCTCGTGGGCGAGCGGCCGGTGTCAGGATGGTAGCTGGAATCCTCATAATCGTCATAAGATAGTGAACGGCGTCTGCGCACGTTCCTGCTTGGGGGCGATCTGTGTGCCCTAATACGTCGCGCTGGAGACCGATGGGTGGTGCTCTCCCGGCGAGAAAAGCTCCTTCGAGGAGGGGAGCGATGTCTTCGCGCCGGTTGGCGACGAGCAGAAGGTTCTCCGTCTTCCGCACGCGGGCGGCCCGGAATCGACCCTCTTTCGTAGCGAGAGATCAGCTCATCTCTATCTGCGATAACTTGGTTCTTGTTAGGCGCAGATCTGTAGAACGGCACGAGTGACATGCTCGCAATGGTTCCGAATGCCCGCAATCAATTCGGGCGTGATGTAGGTCATTAGAACGGGCGGTGAATCTGTTGAAGGATGTAACACCCCTTATCTAATCAATTCGATCTACTAAATTAAAATCGAGTTTCAAAATTCCATTCAAAGGAGGCTACATTTGATGAATTAAAAAGGAATACGAAATTCAATTAAGTTCAAACAGGTTGCACAAAGATTATACTAAGCATGTAATCATGCGCATCACATCGGCAAAGCGGTCTAAGCCCATAACATAAGGCACCTCGGCCAAGAAGACATATAAGGCACCTCGACAAGAAGACATCAAGTCATAATACATAGTAAAGAAGTTACAACAAAATGTGATAGTTTTAGTTCAAAAGACTATCTAGCAGAAAATACACAAGATCGGCATAAAAGCACTAAAATCTACTCGGCCCCAACCCGGTGTTACACACACTGCAGAGCGGTACACAACCGACTTGAGCTAGGCACAACCATCACTCATGTGTACCTGCAAGTTGCCGACATGAGAAGCAACATAAAAGCAGCTAGGGTGAGTCTCTTAACACAAGTAATATAATGTGAAGAAGCTTAAGGTTAGAGATAGCACTAAAGCACCTCGGTTCAGCCTAATACAAACCTCACCGATAGTTCAAATAACCACAACAATTATCAATCAGCTAAAAAACACATTAAATTATGAAATGTATGCATGTATGCAACCCAACCACAGGGCATTATGCAATGAGGCACCTCCACCGTCGTTATTTAGCCTATCGGCTCTCCGTCGTTACTCCGTCGTTATTTGATATGGAGACCGAAGTCCTACCACATCGAGGCTGAAACCTCCTCCGTCGTTATATGCACATGAACATGTGACTTCATGACAAATGCAATCACACACCAATCAAACATAACGCATGTGAATGCTTACACCGTCGTTCACCGTCGTTACTCCTTTTCAAATTTACACATAACTCAAATACCGACAACCATCACAACAATTAAAAACAATTAACATATATATATGGCTACCCACTAACCAGTCCAGTACAAAGATAACATCCAACTCTACTATAGCAATAAGGAAGATATCATTACAAAGCATTATTAACCACCTCGGATCCAACAAGAGTAAACACCTATCCACTGCTCCTCTCTTTCTTCGGCTTAGGACACTTAGCACTAATGTGTCCCACCTCACTGCAGTTGAAACATACCACATCCTTGCGATCACACTCAAATATCCTATGACCCTCCTTACCACAACGGAAGCACCTCGATATCTCTGGTTTACACTCAAAACTCTTGTGGCCAGCTTTGCCACATTTGAAACATATGATGTTAGCAGGAGCATCTCCCACTAGATCCTCTCCGCCATCACCGACTGTTTACCTTTGCCTGGAGGTGTCATACGGCTTGCTACGACCTTGACCTTGTTCCTCTTATCTTTCATAATTCAAACGAAATGTGCGTTGCGATCCTCTTCAAAAATCCTGCGCACTATTCACCGGTGAGCAAACACCCTTATCTGCTGATACCCAATTGCTGTTTGATGTCGGGCCTTAAACCATTATCAAACTTAATACACTTGGAGAACTCAAGAAGTAGCTCAGGTGTAATAGGGGTAGAACTTCGCTAACTCCACAAACTTAGCCGCATACTCAGATACCGACTTACTACCTTGCTTCAATTCCAAAAATTCCATTTCCTTCTTACCCTTTACATCCTCAGAATAGTACTTCCTCATGAATTCCCTCTTGAAAATATCCCACGTGATTCCCTCACCAGCAGTTTCCAACCTCTCAAGAACCTCCAGCCACCAATCATCGGCCTCTTCAGCTAACATGTGAGTACCATACCTCACCTTCTGCGCAGTCGTACAGTCCATCACTCGAAAGATTCTCTCAATCTCCTTCACCCACGCGAGAGCCCCATCGAGTCATACCTCCCTTAAAAGTAGGAGGTTCTCCTTACGGAATGTAGCTAGTCTACGAGCTCCAAGATCCCCAAAGAACTTGTCGATTCCCTACAAAGATTTGCCATCGCCTCCAACGCAGCGCAGCTATGGCGGCAAAGATCATTCCTTCCAAACTCTTCCGACCATCTCAACTTACTCACTGAGACAAGATCAATTCAGAACGAGTTGATCAGAATCGAGCAACAAAACTCGGGAATTAGGAAACTCAAGACTCAACAACTTGGTCGGACAGACCGAACTTTTGCTCTGATACCACTATTGTAACACCCCCTTAAAAGTACTAATTAATTAATTGAAATCATAGTTTTATCAAAACGCTCACAAGGAAGCATTACATTTTCCATTTTAAAACCAACCCGAAACAACACCGGCGCAAAAACAACATAATACATTCATATACGGACACCTCGGCCAAAAGAACAAAGCCCACTAAAGTACACAAATCTCAGTTTACAACGCAGCGGAAACTAAACATAGTTTAGGACATCAATATGATACAACTCAAAAACTAAGTCAAAAGACTACTACTCTACTCAGCCCCCCAGTGTTACACTACCAGAACAAATGACGCCACAACTCGGCAGATAAAGGAAAGACCTTCGCTTGGGAAATACCTGCAAGTTGCCACATAAGAGCAACATAAAACAAAGAGGGTGAGTCTCTTTACATAAATAATAAAATGCATGGTAAAGGTTATGCTAGAGACAACACCTAGAAACACCAGAACAACTCGGCTCACACAACAACACACTCCAACTCAGGAACAATCAAGGACATCACCAATTTCATGTGGCCAACCACAACACCCAAATCAACAACGTGGTGAGCAACGCTCAGGACCTCAACCCTCACAACGTGGTGAGCAACGCCGGGACCTCGACCTCTACGACGTGGTGAGCAACGCTCAGGACCTCGGCCCTCTACGACGTGGTGAGCAACGCTCGGGACCTCGACCTGCGGCGACGTGGTGAGCAGCGCGCCGGGACCTCGACCCTCACGACGTGGTGAGCAACGCCGGGACCTCACCTCTACGACGTGGTGAGCAACGCCAGACCTCAACCTCTACGACGTGGTGAGCAACGCCAGACCTTTCTGCGACGTGGTGAGCAACGCTCAGGATCTCAGCCCTCTACGACGTCAACACACATATATGAAAAAATACACAACAACGTCACTAACATCATCATCAACAGCCCTCTGGCTGACATCAATACACCCAAGACCATAGTCCTAAAACTAACCAAACTACGTCAGTCATTATCTCTATGACCACGCACAACTCACCGAGCTCATCGCCACCAACAGTGGTGGACTTCAATGCCACTTAAACACATCATCACTCACAGCTCTAAAGCTGACTTTCGCAACTCCGGACATAGCCCCATAGTTATCGTCCAACCCTCCACTCAAATACTTCCACAATCGTAGTTCTCACGCTACCTCCACGCCCTCACACTAAACGTAGTGGACTTAAACAGTCACTACGAGGACCACAACGTCACCTAGGACTAAAACATCACCTAGGGACTAAACGGACTATCCCATTTCAAACACTTAAGCGTTTCCAGCACCCAAAAGCACTCCCGATTACGCTGGCGGCGCGCTTGCGAATCGCTGCGCCGAACGGAACCTCGGCACCATCCCCTGGCACCTCGGCACACGCATCACTCACCTCGGCACTCAGGCACTAGGCCTCCTCTCTGCACCATAAATCATCTCGGTTCACTACCCGCCACGCCTCCACTTAGGCGCGCACTACCCTTTCAATGGCGCTCGCTGCGCGACTTCTGGTTTCCTAGTTACTCCACTTAGGCAACCTATCCTTCCTCACTTCTCCGCCACTCGCCTGGGTTCACTTAGAACAAACCCATCTTCATCCACCTCGCAACCACGTTCCAAAGAACTACCCTCCCTGCAGATAGATACACGCTACACTTCGGTAATCACCTCGGTATACCCACGCTACACCTCGGCTACTACGAGTCGACTCCCACATTGGGTCTTAGCCACACTTACACTTTGTCGCCATTTACCTCGGTTGCATACCATCTTTGTTACACTTCAAACATCACCTCTTCAACATTCACCTCAACTACTATCTATGGTTACCCTTAAGAACAATACCTCATCTCTACAACTACCTCGCTTTGCCTCGGCTTATACTCACAACACCTCAACAAGACCTCATTGCACCTCAAGATACACACCTTACCCTTCGTCTCCTATACATCCTCACTTACGCTCCGTCACCTATATTCGACACTTTACGCATTGGAACATATACGCCTTACTCCGGTAAGTACAATTCGATACCCATACTTAGTCCAACGCACCCTTATACTTCTACGTACGCTCCTTCGACTCATGTATATGTCGACACACACATCTCTCGACACTTACATACTTCGACACACACATCTCTCGACACTTACATACTTCGACGCACTCACTCATCTCTCGACACTTACCTACTTTAACGTCCATGTCCTTCGACGCACAAGCCGACGACACATACATTCACAGCACCCACACCCTCAGAACCCAACGAGGGTGGCAAACACCAGCCATCACTTCCTGGACTTCCACGACGGTGACAACCCAACGCAACTCGGCTGGGGTGAGTATTCTCGGCTCCCATTCCTCTCACTGGCCTCTCACACGACCAATTCATCAAAGAAACACCACGGATTCACCAAGGTGAAGTAAAACAGCACAACCAACATACGAAAACAGCTCAGAAACCATTCCAAGTATAACTCACACACAACACTTATCTTATACATTATCATGAATGAAAGAGAGCCCCCTAACCTTGTTCAGTTGAGTAGAACACTCTCTCTTCACCGAAATCCTCTAGTTAACACTCGCAAAGAACAACTTCTCCTCGAGCTTGAGCTTCTTCTTCTTCGCTGGAAGCTCTTCCTTCTCTCTAGAAACCGATCTCACCTACCAACTTCTCTCTCTTACTTCTCTTTGATTTTTCTTAGATTCCTTTTTAGTGAAACATGCTCCCTCTCCTACGACACTCTCATAAAGGCACACACACACTGGGCTTCTAATGGCTTATGGGCCTCCAATGGCTCATGGGCCTCTACGCCCACCTTCTCCATTCATTTAAGCGTCCCCTAAATGAAATAAACTCCTAATTAATACTTGGCTTAATTAAAATTGTAAACCTTAAATAACTCAACTAAATAATTAATTGAACTATTTTGGGGTGTTACACCGCACAGTGGAAGTTGAGGAGGTTCTTGGGGCGTTTCGCCGGCTCTCCTCGGCCGATGCGAGACGCCCCCGATCCTTCCATCTCTGTAATCTTCAAGAGAATCCCAAGACACGCTTCTCGACCGACGTGAACCGGACGATTCATTGGAGGAGTACCGTGGGCGGCGGCCGGTGTCAGGATGGTAGCTGGAATCCTCATAATCGTCATAAGATAGTGAACGGCGTCTGCGCACGTTCCTGCTTGGGGGCGATCTGTGTGCCCTAATACGTCGCGCTGGAGACCGATGGGTGGTGCTCTCCCGGCGAGAAAAGCTCCTTCGAGGAGGGGAGCGATGTCTTCGCTACGGTTGGCGGCATTTGCAGCGAAGGTTCTCCGTCTTCGCACGCGTGGCGGCCCGAATCGACCTCTTCGTAGCGAGAGATCGGCTCATCTCTATCTGCGATAACTTGGTTCTTGTTAGGCAGGATCTGTAGAACGGCCTGAGTGACATGCTCTGGCAATGGTTCCTGAATGCCCGCTTCAATCAGCTCGGGCGGTAGGTCATTAGGAACGGGCGGCTGAATCTGTTGAAGGATGTAACACCCCCTTATCTAATCAATTCGATCTACTAAATTAAAATCAGAGTTTCAAAATTCCATTCAAAGGAGGGCTACATTTGATGAATTAAAAAGGAATACAGAAATTCAATTAAGTTCAAACAGTTGCACAGCATTATACTAAGCATGTAATCATGCGCATCACATCGGCAAAGGGTCTAAGCCCATAACATAAGGCACCTCGGCCAGTAAGACATATAAGGCACCTCGGCCAGTAAGACATCAAGTCATAATACATAGTAAAGAAGTTACAACAAAATGTGATAGTTTTAGTTCAAAAGACTATCTAGCAGAAAATACACAAGATCGGCATAAAAGCACTAAAATCTACTCGGCTACCCAACCCGGTGTTACGACCGGAGCAGAACAGCATAATAACCTTGAGCTAGGCACAACCATCACTCATGTGTACCGCAAGTTGCCGACATGAGAAGCAACATAAAAGCGGCTAGGGTGAGTCTCTTAACACAAGTAATATAATGTGAAGAAGCTTAAGGTTAGAGATAGCACTAAAGCACCTTTGCTCAAACTAATACAACACTCACCGATAGTTCAAATAACCTACAACAATTATCAATCACCTAAAAACACATTAAATTATGAAATGTATGCATGTATGCAACCCAACCACGGGGCATTATGCAATGAGGCACCTCCACTGCCGTTATTTAGCCTATCGGCTCTCCGTCGTTACTCGTCGTTATTTGATATGGAGACCAAGTCCTACCACATCGAGGTCGAAACCTCCTCCGTCGTTATATGCACATGAACATGTGACTTCATGACAAATGCAATCACACACCAATCAAACATAACGCATGTGAATGCTTACACCGCTGTTCACCGTCGTTACTCGCCGATTCTACTCCGCTGCGTTCTACTCTCGCCGCCACACCGACGCCCACACCATCTAGACATCATCACGCGTGCTAAGGTCGACCTACTACACCTGGGTAGAATCACCCAGGACCTACAACCGAGCCTCTCTCAATCACCTCGGCACTCCATGGTGGACTAATTGTCACACCGAGGACCGCAACGACACTTAGGGACCAAAATGTCACCTAAGGACCAAAATGGACTCTATCGCTCCCTTACTTATGCACATTTGGTGCTAAAATAGCACTCACAGTGGCGTCCCACAATGTGCTAGGCAACATTGGCGCCTAACATCACCTCGGCACACTATGTGTGTACCTCGGCTAACTACTCAACATCACCTCGGCACACTATGTGTGTACCTCGGCTAACTACTCCAACTCGGCATTCTACATCACCTCGGCACCTAGCTCAGCTTTGGCACCTCGGCATGTTACACGCAAACCCTCAATTCGGTGACATACTCACAATTACGCGCTCCCTTACACTAAAATCGTCTAACTCATGGGGATTCACTTCTCGGCATTCCCCGGTTGGGCCACCTACACTTAGGCATTTGGGCGTTTCACCTCCTGACGCTACCTCGGCTTGAAGACCTCGGTTCACTACCTCACACCTCGGTAACCTTAAGGCGAAACACCTACACTTCGGTTTATGCGCCCTTACCCTCGCTAATGGTGTTTAGACACATACTCTCCCTCAAACTCACCAACAGACTCTCAACACTAAGACACTCTAGGCGTTGACTTCCTCAACCCTCGGTTTCTCTCACTCTAAGTGAAGGGTACTTGGTTTACTCTGTTTCTTTACTTAAACCCAACATGCAACCCATTTCCAGCTCACCACACTCATGCACACTCGGATACTCACTCCATTGGCTCCGATCCTCTCCCTAACTCTACATGCAAACTCATTTTCTTCACACTACACCGATTCACACTCGATGCCTCACCATGCAATGCTCCCTTCAGACCACACGAGCAGAGAGAGTGTTACACTCCTCTCTCTTTCCCAACCGATCCACCATCGTACTCTCACCACAAATCACAAAGCAAAGAGCAAAAACACAAAGAAACATGGTATGAACAACACATAAAACACACATGCAAGGTGATCGTAACCACTCACACCAAAATACTACCAAACACAAAACATTACAAGGATTAAAAGAGCCCCTAACTGATTACAAATCAGAGACACACCTCTTCACTAGCACTTCTAGGAATCCTTCAAGATTGACTCACTCTTCACTCTCTTCCTTCTTCTGGTTCTCTTCCTTCTCTCTAAGTCTCACTTCTCTCTACTTTCTTAATTTGGTAACTTGACTATTTTTGGGAACAATGTAATGGTCTCCTACGAAGGCACCATTTAACATGTCCTAAGGGACTTAAATGAGGCCTTGGCCCTATTAGGCCGTGGGCTTCTCCTACCCACACCCTTTCCTAACTTAGACATTTTCCTAAAGAGTAACACATGCTTAACCTTCACTTAATGAATTACTTGACTTAAAAGTAAAATGTTGCAAACCCTTAATAACTCAACTAAGTTAATTAATTGAATTATTTTGGGGTGTTACAACCCTCCCCTACTTAGGAGATTACGTCCTCGGAATCTTACCTCAATCAAACAGCTCGGAATAGACTTCCTTCATCTTGCTCTCTAGCTCCCAAGTAGCATGCTCACAAGCAGCTCCTACCCAAACCACCTTCACCAACTTGATTTCTTTTCCCCCTAAGGGTCTTTACTTCTCGGTCTTCAATTCTGATCGGCATTGTCTCCATAGTGAGGTCGTCTCTCACTTGCACATCATCCATTTGAATGACATGGGACGGGTCAGGAACATACTTCCTCAGTTGAGATACATGGAACACATCGTGCAAATTTGACTGATTGGGTGGCAATGCAATTGATGACGCCACCTTCCCAACTCTCTCCAAGATTTGATAGGGTCCAATGAAACGAGGTGACAGCTTTCTTGGACCTCGAGCTCGTCCAACTCGATCCTGGGGGTGACTCTAAGGAATACATGGTCGCCGGCTTGAAATTCTAAGTCTTTCCTCCTTTTGTCATGGTAACTCTTACATGCGCTTTGTGACGCCTCATCTTCTCTCTCGATCATCTTAACCTTCGGTAGTCTCTCTAACCAACTCGGGTCCTAACACAACCCTCTCTCCGTTTCATGCCAACATAGTGGAGTCCTACACCTACGCCATACAATGCTTCAAATGGTGCCATTCCAATACTTGAATGATGATCGTTGTTGTAAGTGAATTCTATCAATGGTAGATACGTAATCCCACGCACCTCCTTGCTCAAGCACACAAGCTCTCAATAAGTCTTCTAAGGATTTGGATAGTCCTCTCGGATTGACCATCACCCGAGGATGGTATGCCGAGCTCAAACGCCACTTGGAACCCAACGCCTCTTGCAAACTCTTCCAAAATTCGAAGTAAACCTTGGATCTCTGTCGATACAATACTCAAAGGGATTCCATGAAGCTTCACAATGACATTGATATAAATTTCTCGCTAACCTCTAAGGCCTTTGGGTATGTGATGTTAATAGGAATAAAGTGTGATGACTTTGTCACCTATCAACAATCACCCAAATGGTGTCAAACCCTCTTGTTGTCCTCGCAACCCGGTTACAAAGTCCATGGAAATGTCGTCCCACTTCCATTCAGAATATGCAACGGTTGCATCAACCTGCCGCCGGGCTTACGGTGCTCCACCTTTGACTTCGGCAAGTCAAACAAGCATAGATTTAAACGAGCTACATCCTTCTTCATTCCTTGCCACGTAATAATTTCTTCAAGTCTTGATACATCTTCGTAGCTCCCGGATGGATACTCAACCGACTTCTCGTGACACTCCTCCGCACTGCCTTCTTGATCTCCTCATCATCGTGTATACATATCCGACCTCGAACCTCAACAATCCTTGCGCATCCAACTCAAAATCTTTGTTATCACTCGCCAACTCTCACAAACACATCAACCAACTTCACATCAACCTTCGTGGCTTCCCTTATACTAACCATGAACTCATTGGTGATCTTCAGCATCCCCAACTTAACACTCCGAGGTGTTACTTCACATACTAGGCTCAAATTTCTAAATTGTTCAATCAATTCCGGCTCCTTTACCATCATCGATGACATATGCAGAGATTTCCTACTCGGCCGCATCGCCTACAACATTGGCTTTCCCTGGGTGATAGTTCGGACCGAAGTCATAGTCCTTCAATAACTCCAACCATCTCCTCTGTAACACCCCAAATAATTTAATTAAGAAATTGATTAAATTGTTTAAGTGTTGCACTATTTTTAATTATATTAAATTATAATATAGTGTTTATAATTTAGTATTTTATTTTAATAGAAGGGAGTGGTATTGGAAATACCGGAGCTGCACGCATTGGCCCAGGAGCCCAAGCCCAATGACTTAGGCTCCTAGGAGTGATGCATTTCGCATCACTTGTGCAAAAGAAAGAAAAGAAAGAAAGTTGCGAAAGGAGAGAAGAGAAAGGGGGAAGAAATCGGCGCTAAAACCCTAGAGAAAGGGAGAGAAGGCTTCGCACCAATCAAGAGAAGGAGAAGAAGGCCTTAGTTGCTGTAGTTCTTGTACGTGACTTGGTGAGGATCACTTTCTACGGTGTAAAATAAGGTAAGGGGAGTCTCACTCTATAATAGAGGAGATAATGAGTTATATGTAGATCATAGGGGTTGTTTGATGTTAATTGATGATTGCATGATGATTTGATTCATTGGATTTGATGAATTTCTTGGCAAAATCGATTTAGGGCTTATGTTAGGGTTTATGATGTGTGATTTTGTGTTTTTAAGATGTGTTTGATGATTGAGCATGCAATTGGTTGTTAGAATATGAAATTAGGAGTATTAGAACGATTATGGAGTGAATTGGCTTAAGAGAATTTGAGAAAATTGGGGTTTTTGAGGTTGGGGCGCCAAATTGCTAGGCTTTGTGCGCCCGGCATCAGTGATGGGCTATGGTCTTTGTGTTCTTTGTTCGGGCGCCACTTTGCTTTGAGGAATTGGCGCTGGGTTACCGTTCACGGCTTTGGAATTGTGTCCGAGTGCGGTGTGTGTCGCTGATCGGGCGCAGAACGTGGGTGTTTTGGTGCCTGGGGAGTGAAACTTAGAGTTCTAGGCACATTTTCCCGTGCCAACTTTTGTATCTACCTGCCCAAATCCAATTTTAAGTGTTTTGGCTCGAATGGTTTTCTGGTTACAGGTGTTATTTTACAAATGTCCCGGTGGGGGTGGCTTTGTGTGTGTAAATGGGGTGGGTTGAGTGAAACTTACATTTCTGGGCAAATTTCACCGTGCCATATTTTGTATTTACTCGCCAAAAACATTTTTAAACATTTTGGCTTGAGTGGTTTTCGGTTTGCAAGTGTTGTGTGTCTTGGAGGGCCGGTTGTGGGCGCCAAATTGTGCCGCCTAAGGCGCGCCAGGCTGGTGCTCGTGTTCGAGATCGTATGGAATCGTGTCTTAGTGTGTGTCTAGGGATCGTGTCCGCCTGCAGGGGCGCAGATTGCTAGAAAAGTGGCGCCAGTGGTCGTGTTGCCACAGGGGCGCTAAGTTCTTGAAGTTTCGGCGCCTAGTCTTTGTGTTGCACCGAGGGCGCGAGAATGTGGGGAAGTTGGCGCTAGTGCCGCCAAGTGCCTAAGCGTGTGTTGTTTTGATTCCTAGGTGACAGTTTGGTCCCTAGATGATTGTTTTAGTCCTAAATGGTGGTTTAGGTCCTTGAGTGAGGTTGAGTCCTCTAGATGAGATTAGTCCTTGGGACTTAATTGTGTTGAGCGTGTATCTTGAGTTGACTGAGGATGCCATGGGGGCATGAGCCGGAGGGCCAAGCCATGAGGGCTATAAATGAGATTAATAATGAGGTAGGAGTTAGTGCGTGAATTGAGATGTTTGAGAATGTGTTTGTGTTGTTACATGGAGTCTCATGCATACATTCATTGGCCGCAGGATCGTAGAGCTTATAAAGCGATTGTGAAGCTCGAGGCCAAAGCCGAGGAGGGCGAGTCATGAGGACTCCATTTGATGATGAGATCGCTTGGGAGGGCAAATATTGAGAATGCCGGAGGGCAAATGGTACCACATGCATAACTACATTGCATACATTCACATGAATGCATGAACATTATTGAGTGATGATTGGTATGATTGATTGCAGTGCTGTGAACTGTGATTGTATATATTGCCTATTATCACTTTTATTATATAGTTCGAGACTCACCCTTTTCGTTGTTGTTTACCACGGTAGTCATGAGTGAGGGCTTACTACCTTCACTATTCCCTGAGTCGGTCTGCTCTGATACGTAGCACCTAGGGGATGGGTTATGAACTGTAGTTTGTTCTGTTTTGCTCCTTGTTGAGCCTCATATGTATTGTTTTGAGACTATTGATTTATTCTGTTGAGATAGTGTTTTATTCCGCTGCGTGGCACTTATTTTCATAGTGTGTGGTTTTATTTGTTAAAGTTTGTGAGTTCTATCTTTGAGATGGTGTTACGTATTTTTGAGTAAAGAGACGTTTAAGTTATTTGTTGTTGAGTTTGATGGAGTAGTTGTGTAACATTCCATTAGATGATTTTCAAACGAAAAATGATTTTTATACTCTGATTTTTACTATAAAGTACCGGGTAGAAATGGGGTGTTACATCCTCTGCCTCATATTCAATTCCTTCTGATCAAACAAGTACTGCAAACTCTTGTGATCACTAAACACCTCGAACCTCGAACCATAAAGGTAATGCCTCCATATATTTAAAGCAAACACTACAGCAGCTAGCTCTAAATCATGAGTGGGGTAATTCTTCTCATGAGTCTTGATTGCCTTGAAAGCGCACGCCACTACTTTGCCTTCTTGCATCAAAGACACAACCCAAACCTAACTTAGATGCATCACAATAGATCACAAAAGGATCCTCCGGATTAGGCAACGCCAAGATCGGCGACATTGTCAATCTCCTCTTCAACTCTTGGAAACTCTCTTCGATCGGTCATCCCATACGAAAGCCCTATCTTTACATGTCAATTGGGTTAATGGCAACGCCAATTTGGAGAAAACCTCAATGAATCTTACGTAGTAACCGGCTAATCCCAAGAAGCTCCTCACTTTGGTCGACTTGGGTGTCTCCCACTTCAACACAACTTCAATCTTTGAAGGGTCCACCGCAATCCCATTCTTTGGAAATCACATGGCCTAGGAAACTCACTTCCTCAACCAAAACTCACACTTGGATAGCTTCGCATACGCCTTCTTCTCCTTCGTAACCTTCAAGACTACCCTTAAGTGCTCGGATGCTCTTCCGCCGACTTGGAGTAGACCAAGATATCGTCTATGAACACTACCACAAACCGATCTAAGTACTCATGGAAAATACGATTCATATACTCCATGAATACCCCGGAGCATTAGTGACACCGAATGGCATTACTAAGTACTCGTAGTGTCCATACCGGAGTTCTAAAAGCCGTCTTTGGTACGTCTTCGTCCTTCACTTTGATTTGATGGTAGCCCGACCTCAAATCAATCTTTGAAAATACCCGAGCACCCACTAATTGATCCATCAAATCGTCAATTCTTGGTAGTGGATACTTGTTCTTAATTGTAACCTTGTTCAATTGTCCGTAGTCCACGCACAACCTCATGTTTCCATCTTTCTTCTTCACTAGCAACACAGTGCTCCCCACGGTGACACGCTTGGTCTCACGAATTTCCTTTCTAGCAATTCTTCCAACTGTTTCTTTGGCTCGGACTCGCTCGGATGCGGACATCCTATAAGGTGCCATAGACACCCGGTCTTGTTCCAGAATCAATTCTATAGAGAACTCGATCTCTCTCTCGGTGGCACATCAGAATTTCTTCAGAAACACCTCGGCAAACTCTCTAACCCATCGGCATATCTTCAATCTTGACTTGATTCTCATCATTAATGACGCCCATAATGCAAACAGAGTAACCCCTTCTCCTAACAACTTGCGCACTTGTCTAGCAGAAGTAAAGCGGATTCCTTCACCTCAGAGCGGTGAAAACTAACCGATCTCTCAAATAAGAATTGACATGAACATGGTTGTCTACCAACCATCCATACCAAGGATGACGCCCATTCCCTCAGTGGTAAACAAATTAAGTTAACAAAGTGAAGTCCCCGCCGAATACAATCGGTGGGCACTTCGAACATACCAGAGAGGTAGTCATCGAACCCTTAGCGGAGTGTCAATGACCATCTCCCTTACCAATGAAGACAACACTAAACTCGGTCTATTAGCACACATGGCGAAATGAAGGAATGAGTTGCGCCAAAGATCTATAATTGCAACTAGAGGAACACCGTTGATATAACACGCACTGCGTGATTTCGTTCTCTACCTCGGACCCGACTAATGCAAACACTTTCCCCACGCCTCCGCTTGCTTCGGCTTTGGACACTTGGGACTGATGTGCCCCATCTCTCCACAATTGAAACAGACTATCTCCTTTCGCCACACACTCAGCAGCCTAGGTGGCCCTCCTTGCCACATCTATAACACCTCTTCACCTCACCTTGCACTCCTTCGCCTTGTGCCTGTGCAATCCACACTTGTAACAGTCGGAATAGCGGGAGCGTCTCCCTACTAGGCTTTCCTCTCCTTGCGGAATTCCCCCTTCCTCTACCACGGAGAATGGTCGTAAGGTTTCCAAATCTGCATCGAGGTTGAAAAGTCTTCTTATCTTTCCCATTTCTCGGCTAGTAGCCACACTATCTTCTTCATAAATTCTACAACCGTCCACCAACTCGGAATACACCCTTATCCTTTGATACCCAATTGCTCGCTTGATCTCGGGCTTCAAACCGTTCTCAAACTTGATACACTTGGAGAACTCTCGCAATCGGTCCAGTTGTAATGGGGTAAAACTTTATCATTTCGGAAAACTTGGCAAAGATACTCCGACACGGTCATGTTACCTTGTTTGAGCTCCAAGAATTCCATCTCTTTCTTTCCTCTCACATCTTGGGGTAGTACTTCCTCATGAACTCTTTCTTAAAATTCTCCCATGTGATCTCCTCCTCTGCAGCCTTCCAATCTTGGAAGAACTCCAAGCCACCGATCGTCGGCTTCCTCAATGAGCATATGAGTCCCAAACCTCACTTTTTGCTCATCGGTGCAATCCATCACTCTGAATATTCTCTCTATTTCTTTCAACCATGCTAGAGCCCCATCAGGATCATACCTCCCATTGAAGGTAGGAGGATTCTCCCTTTGGAAAGTAGCAAGCCTACGAGCTCCAAAGATCATCGGCATTCTCACGAGGTCGATTCCCATAGCATTTGCCATCGCCTCCAACGCAAATAATGTACTATAGCAAAGATCATTCCTCCCAGCTCTTCCAGCCATTCTTACTTCACTGATTACACAATCAAGAACTGGTTTAGAACGAGCCTAAGACTCGAGGCTTAAGACACTTAGACTCAATACTTGGTCGGACAAGACCGAACTTATGCTCTGATACCAACAATGTAACACCCCCTTATCTAATCAATTCGATCTACTAAATTAAAATCATAGTTTCAAAATTCCACTCAAAGGAGGGCTACATTTGATGAATTAAAAAGGAAAACAGAAATTCAATTAAGTTCAAACAGTTGCACAGCATTATACTAAGCATGTAATCATGCGCATCACATCGGCAAAGGGTCTAAGCCCATAACATAAGGCACCTCGGCCAGTAAGACATATAAGGCACCTCGGCCAGTAAGACATCAAGTCATAATACATAGTAAAGAAGTTACAACAAAATGTGAGAGTTTTAGTTCAAAAGACTATCTAGCATAAAATACACAAGATCGGCATAAAAGCACTAAAATCTACTCGGCCCCAACCCAGTGTTACACGACCAGAGCAGACACAACCGACTTGAGCTAGGCACAACCATCACTCATGTGTACCTGCAAGTTGCCGACATGAGAAGCAACATAAAAGCAGCTAGGGTGAGTCTCTTAACACAAGTAATATAATGTGAAGAAGCTTAAGGTTAGAGATAGCACTAAAGCACCTCGGTTCAGCTAATACAACACTCACCGATAGTTCAAATAACCACAACAATTATCAATCACTCTAAAAACACATTAAATTATGAAATGTATGCATGTATGCAATCCAACCACGTGGCATTATGCAATGAGGCACCTCCACCTGTCGTTATTTAGCCTATCGGCTCTCCGTCGTTACTATTCGTCGTTATTTGATATGGAGACCAAGTCCTACCACATCGAGGTGAAACCTCCTCCGTCGTTATATGCACATGAACATGTGACTTCATGACAAATGCAATCACACACCAATCAAACATAACGCATGTGAATGCTTACACCGCCGTTCACCGTCGTTACTCGCGTGATTCTACTCCGCCGCTCTACTCCGCCGCGCTCACACTAACGCCCACACCATCTAGACATCATCATCGCGTGCTAAGGTCGACCCTACTACACCTGTGGGTAGAATCACCCAGGACCTACAACCGACCTCTCAATCACCTCGGCACTCCATGGTGGACTAATTGTCACACCGAGGACCGCAACGACACTTAGGGACCAAAATGTCACCTAAGGACCAAAATGGACTCTATCGCCCCTTACTTATGCACATTTGGTGCTAAAATAGCACTCACGGTGGCGCCCCACAATGTGCTAGGCAACATTGGCGCCTAACATCACCTCGGCACACTATGTGTGTACCTCGGCTAACTACTCAACATCACCTCGGCACACTATGTGTGTACCTCGGCTAACTACTCCAACTCGGCATTCTACATCACCTCGGCACCTAGCTCAGCTTTGGCACCTCGGCATGTTACACGCAAACCCTCAATTCGGTGACATACTCACAATTACGCGCTCCCTTACACTAAAATCGTCTAACTCATGGGGATTCACTTCTCGGCATTCCCTGGTTCAGTTCACCTACACTTAGGCATTTGGGCGTTTCACCTCGGTGACGCTACCTCGGCTTGAAGACCTCGGTTCACTACCTCTACACCTCGGTAACCTTAAGGCGAAACACCTACACTTCGGTTTATGCGCCCTTACCCCTCGCTAATGGTGTTTAGACACATACTCTCCCTCAAACTCACCAACAGACTCTCAACACTAAGACACTCTAGGCGTTGACTTCCCTCAACTCGGTTTCTCTCACTCTAAGCTGAAGGGTACTTCGGTTTACTCTGTTTCTTTACTTAAACCCAACATGCAACCCATTTCCAGCTCACCACACTCATGCACACTCGGATACTCACTCCATTGGCTCCGATCCTCTCCCTAACTCTACATGCAAACTCATTTTCTTCACACTACACCGATTCACACTCTGATGCCTCACCATGCAATGCTCCCTTCGTACCACACAGAACAGAGAGAGTGTTACACTCCTCTCTCTTTCCCAACCGATCCACCATCGCATTCTCACCACAAATCACAGCAAGAGCAAAAACACAGCAAAACATGGTATGAACAACACATAAAACACACATGCAAGGTGATCAGAACCACTCACACCAAAATACTACCAAACACAAAACATTACAAGGATTAAAAGAGCCCCCTAACCTGATTACAACCGTAGGCACACCCTCTTCACTAGCACTTCTAGGAATCCTTCAAGATTCAGCTCACTCTTCCCTTCGGTTCTCTTCCTTCTCCCTTCGGTTCTCTTCCTTCTCTCTAAGTCTCACTTCTCTCTACTTTCTTAATTTGGTAACTTGACTATTTTTGGGAACAATGTAATGGTCTCCTACGAAGGCACCATTTAACATGTCCTAAGGGACTTAAATGAGGCCTTGGCCCTATTAGGCTGTGGGCTTCTCCTACCCACACCCTTTCCTAACTTAGACATTTTCCTAAAGAGTAACATATGCTTAACCTTCACTTAATGAATTACTTGACTTAAAAGTAAAATGTTGCAAACCCTTAATAACTCAACTAAGTTAATTAATTGAATTATTTTGGGGTGTTACAAAGGACCGGTCCACGACCGTTGTGCACTGAGGGTTCTTGTCGTGGATGTCCTTGAGATTCGTGGATTGTAACAGCCACGCCCTCCGGGGTTTGCTGCTGAGGATGTTGCCCGGAGGGGTTGAGTCTGGATGAGGCCCTCGTCTGGGGCCGGTCGCGTGGAGCCATGAATGAGGTAGGATAGCGCTCGGGCCTCCCACTGTGGTCGCCAATTGATCGTACCTTGACCAATGAAGTGTTGAAATTGTTGTCTGTTGACTGGGCCGGTCGTTGAATAGGAGAAAGGACCGGTCTAGGCTTCACGCTGAGCACCTCGGGTGTTACCTGCAAAGACACTCCGACGATCAAGTAAGGGGTCGCTCGGGCAGATAACACAAGGTAAGAGAACGTACCTGATGCCATGTGCGAATGGCATATATATACTGTAGAGTCCCGACCGTTAGCGAAGTTTTCGGCCGGCTCGCGAGAATTGCGGTCCAAGCAGCGTGTTTGGGCTGGTTACGTTGGGCTGGGCCGACGGCCCAATTGCTGTTGGCAGTTCTTGTAATTGCTGATACACCCAGGAACAATAGGTAATATGTAACAATATAAAAAATACATAGTAACTTTTATATTTTTTAACTTATTTAGTAAGTCTAGCTTTTATTACTAATAATTTTTTGTTAGAGACCCAGTGTCGTGACTGGGTCGACGACCGGTTCGGGTTTAATAACATTGATATTTACAATGCCTTATTTTAGAGTTAAACTAGCCACAATGCCCGTGGTACCCATGGGTACTTACAAATTTTTTTGAAATGATTTTGAGACAAAATAGGTTTCAAATATTTCTGTATAATTTTTATCGGTGAAACCCACAGACGTTTTAAATTATTTTTAGGTGATATTGAAAAAAAATTGTGTTGGAGGAACCTAACAATGGACTCGTTTGTCATGGATTAAAAAAATAAGTGATTTTGTTGTTAAATAATTGGGTTGATTTTTTATACCCCCACCAATATCCTAAACACTTGACATAATTGACAATTTTTGACTTTTTCAAGATTCTCTCTGTTGGGACCGACGATATCTGGAATCGTATATACCAATATGGAAGGTATATACAATTGCATTTAATAAGCATTTAATATGGCTAAAAAAACAAAAATCGTATGTATCCCCACCGACAGATACATACGATTTGAACTTTTTAATGAATCTTATGTACAGTTACATACGATTGAATTTTTTAATGAATCTTATATACCTTTAGTGGGGTACATACGATTGTGTTATAATTGTGGGTCATTTATACCTTTTGTGGGGGTATATACGACTTTTTTTTAAAATTTTATTAAATATTTTATTTCTAACTTATGTTTTTATTTTTGAAACATATATTGACCCGCCTACTGCAGAGTCACAGTTGGTTCCTTGCGACATTGATACTACAGAGCCATTCAGGACGAAATGGGTATATTTTTCATTCTAATTTTTTAATCAAGTTTGATAAATATTTAATTTATTAAGTACGTAACATTTTTGTATGTTTTAGATATTTTCTACACGCGATGATGTAGAGGAGTGGGTGAAAGCTGTTGGGAGACGTATACGGTCGTTTTGCGCTATGGCAGTTGTTGCACCCCGAAAAATCCGGTTTGGACTTCTCGATGTACAACGTGGGAAAATTTTGAAGCCGCCACCAATATTTTAGTTTTGAGACGAAAACATTGAAAAAACGTCTTTTTATACAAGGCAGGTGGTCTTTTCGAAAACAAGAGATGTAGGTTCGGGGGTCGGTTAGGTACGGGGAAGGTATAAGCACCCCGTACCTCCTTTCTACCGAAAGGGAACCTTTAATTTGATGTGTGGTTTTGAAATGTTTGATTTGAAACAATCGTTCTACTTCTTTTCTTTTGTTTTGGTTTCGATTGAGAAAATATTTTATTGGAAACGGGAAAAAAGAATATTTTTGGCATCTTTGAAAAGCGGAACAAAACAAAGATTTTTAAAAGGGTGCTTGACGGGTCGTGAACCCGGTCCTACGTATCCCCACTATGATGAGGAATCAAAGCTACGTAGTTCTTGTTTTTTGCGTCCGAAGACGGCTTTTGATGATTTTTGAAAAGATGCTTTTGCGTCCGAAGACGGCTTTTGTGATTTTTTTGAAAAGAAGCGCGTTGGTGTTTTTTATTGTAGGGGTTCTCGGCCCTAGGTATGCAGTCCAATAGACCTAGAACAAAGACAGACCCACTGCATGCATGACGACAGCGCTCCCACTACTTTTTAAAAATGATTTTTTTGATTTTCTTAGGAAAAAGGTTTGTTGCGAGGTTGGTTGCTTTTATTGAGCAAGTATCTTAGGCTCGCACGAGCAGTGTGACATGTACTCGCTAACCCTAAGATGCTAACCAATATCGGAAGTACATCCGAATCGATACCTTACTCTTTTGGGAAAAGGGTTTGAAGTTGTTAATTACCTGTTTTATTTCTCATAAGTATCCCAAGACGTTTGAGTTGTACAGCTCCGGTCTTAGGACGTTAGACAACACCGGCCATACGTCCGACTTGCCTCCTTATGAGTTTTGAAACAACAACAAATGGCAAGCAAATTAGGTTGAAACAATTTGGAAAAAACATTTTAACACCTACTTCAATTCGGTTTTACAAGTAAAGTCACAAACCCTAGCTCACCTCATGATTTGCAAAGCTAAACAACCTTGAAACAATTTTTATTTTCACAAGACTTAGCAACAATTATTCTTGTGATTCAAGCATATTAAATAGGCATGAAAGGGCCACAAGGCCAAAGCATATTGTCATTCAAACCAACATTTTTTCCATGCAAAAATCAAAGCAAAGACAAAGCAACAAAAACCCTAAAAAATTTGCTTGAGCCTAAGGCCTTATTTACCCTAAAAATCATCAAATTCTTCCATCAAAATTTACCCAATCACATAGATAAACATGAATACATGATGAACAACAAAAACAAGCAAGAACCCTAAAATGGGGACCCCAAAACCAAACCTAACCCCCAAAATTCAAGCTCAAAACATCAAGATTCAACAACAAGTATAGCTCATCATTCATTCACAAAATTAGCACAATTAATCATGCATTATTCAACTTCAAACCATCTAATGAACAAGAACAACACAAGGATCATGAATTAGGCCTAAGACTAAAGCAAAAAGAAGAGGAAAACATGCTTTTATTTGGTGAAAATCACATGAGCAAAGAACAAATCACAAGAACAACACATAATCAACACATAGTCATAAGAACAAATTATTTAGTGGGTGATGGACCAACTCTCACCCACAACAGCCCCTAATCTACATTTAAAATGATGTTATGAAATGCAAATATAAGTTGAAAAAGATTTTAATGCAAGAAAATTGATGAAAATGCAAAGGGTTTATGTTATACCTTAGTTCCAAGCTAAACAAGAGTAGAAATGAAACTCAAGAGCAACAACTCAACAACAACCCTCCAAAATCACCAACAATGACCACGAAAATCTTGAAGAAACACCCTCTTTGATGATATAAAAATGGAATTAAGGATGAAAGGAAGAAGATATATGAAGATGGAGTGAATTTGAGGTGATTTGGTGGATGAAACTTGAAAAGAAAAATGGAGGAGGAGGAGGGGGGATTTCGGTTTTGTGAGAGGGAGGAGAGGAGGAAGAGTGTGCTAGGGTAAAAATGAATGAGAGTGTGTTCTAGGGGCTGGTCATATGAAGGTATATATAGTGCTCACTTATCATTAAGGGCATCTAGGTCATTTTGATTTCCCTTGTGCTCTAGGATTGCATTTTAATTTTGAACCAATGGTCAAGATGCAATGTCACATGGATTAAGGGCAATAAAGTGAGGAGAGAGAGGGCTGGGTGTGCAGCATAAGGAGGGGGGTGAAGGATAAGTTCATTTACAAAATTGTATTTTTCCATGAAGCTTATTACACAAGTGCCATTTTAATTCAAATGAAAGGTGAGGATTGCACTTAACATTTGAATGAAAGGCCATGATTTAAATACCATTTGCAAACAATAAAATAAATCAAAATTGAAAGGAATATAGCTGATATTCGCAGCTATGGAGTGGGGAGTGAGTGGAAATGAAAATTGTACTATTGTACTATACTTGACCTTTCAAAATTCAAAAGAACATGGAATATTCCTTTCTAGATCATTCTTCTAAATTTATGCCATTTTGGGCCATATCCCATGATTCAATGATTGGGCTCTGAATTTTATGATCTCACCAATCCCAAAATTGATTTATTTACCCCACCTCAAAGGAAAAGACCATTTTACCCTTCTATCCAAAAATTAGGTTTTCATGCCAAAAGGTTTAATATTTATGCACAAAAATAATCACAATGGAGCACAAATATCCCTCAAATAAATCATTGGTGATTGTTCAAGGATTTGGGACAAAAGACCGTTTTTATTGTGAAATGACCAAAATGCCCTTTCACTCTAAAAACCCTAGTTACTTGCCCAAAGCACATTTTTACTCCAAAAATGACTTTTCCCCCTAGGATTGACCTCTAATATCTCAAAAATGACCAAAATACCCTTTTGCACTGAAAAACCCTAATTTGTTTAAGAAGTGCATTCCAACTTCAAAAATGATTTTAGAAGCTTTGAAATGACATTTAGAACCCTAAAGGCAATGCATGATGCTTTTTCTTCTACTTATTTATCTTTTGGGGAAAATTAGGGTTTTGACCTAAGCCGGACAAAATTGGGGTATGACAATTGAGGTACCTGCATACGCCATTTGATGCAAGGGATCGTGCATGAAGCATGGGTGCATGTTATGCAAAGGCATGTTATGCAGGAGCATGTTATGCGAGTGCATGCAATGCTATGATTTTGATGTGATGATGCATGTGGTGGAACACTCTTGAGGTTTTCCTTTTGATTTGATTTTTCTTGACCAGCTTTCTTTTTCTGATCATCTGTTTTTCTTTGTTTGTTTTCTTTTGCTCTTTATGAAATGCGAATACGCAAGGAATTGAGATGATTATTAACCATTCTGTTGAAAAATTGAATTTGACTCAAACTCCGGTGTTCTCAAGGTTTTTATTTACAAACAACCTCACTCGTTTTCTCTTTCTTTCCATGATGACTGAATTTTAGATATCGCATGACTAACTTGTGTTTTCTCTCTTTGAAGCATTGTCTAGTAAGCATGCATAGGAGTGCAAAGGTGAATGAATGAGTCGATCGACTTGGAATGGTCATTTATGGCAAGTGAAGGAATGATGGACATGGTTATTCTTTGAAGCTCACGAGGACCAAGGGACGCAAGACTGCCCCGGCTCGGGCTTTTGATGAGTGAATAAGCTTGCCCCTGTCTAGTGATGACAACAACTAGGGGTGTAGGAGATGATGAATTGGGAACACTTCGGCTCTTGGGATGAAAGGTGGAATGAAAAGGGTTTTGTCACGACCCACAAAGTTTGGTGCTGCCCCAGTCATGACGAGACAAAGTTGCCCCAATTAGAATGACAAGGCCTTATTTAGGATAGTGAGTTGAGAGATTGCCCCAATTCAGGCTTTTGGATGATGTGAATGAACGACTTGCCCCTATTTGGAAGTATCGACAACTGGAGTGAAATGGAATGGGCACTGAACAGACTTTCCCAAGACCAGGGTGGGTGGGCGGTGAAGAGAATGCCCCAACTTTTGGATCTGAGTGGTGTTCTCAGTGCAAATCTTTGGTTCTCTACTATTGTCTTGACTTTTGGTGTGAAAGAAACCTCATTTGGTGATCACTGAACCTCGTTTCAATGCAGTTTGAATGCGTTTGAAGTGCAAGTCTTTCTTTTTCCGTCAGCTTTCTTTTTTTCGATTGCATGTTCTTGTTCCTCATGATTTCTTTTTCCCGAGGGTTTGTTTTTTCCTTGATCGCCTTTCCTCTCTTTCGATCGCTTGTTTTTTTTCTTTTGAGCAAACTCATTGTAGAAGCAGATAAACTTAGTTGTCCTAAGATTTAAAATTTGAGAAAACAAGCGCAATCGGTCATTGATCGGAATGGACCCTTCGGGATTGTGGTGCTTTGTGGAGGAAGGATGATTGAGCTTAATGAAGTGTTGGGGCTAATGGTAGGATGATTTTTGTTCGGCGTTGGTCGATGATCGATGATTTATGATGCTTATTTGGCTTGATGAGGTGTTTGGAAGTTTTATTCTGGCTAAGGGTTTGTGGAGGCGGGATGCCGAGGTCAAAGGGAAGTGTTTGCGTTTATGGCGGGAGGATGTATGGGAATGATGGAGTGTTTGAAGGTTTATTGAGACAAGGATCACTCACCACTTACATGTCTTTTGTATTTTCTTTTGTTTTGGGATTTTCATTTTTGAATCCCTTTTTTTGATTGTGTCTCTTTTTTTGTTTTTTTTTTCTCTTTCTCTTTTTCTTCTTTGACTCGGGTGAGCCGATAAAGGCGATGCACTGTTTTTTTTATTTTTTATATTTGAGGTGATCATTGTCTAGGTGATTTTTTTGGGTTTTAGTTTTTCTTGGCTTAAGGTGGGTAGGAAAGGGATTTTCTGGGATTTTGGGATTTTTGAGGAGATGGCCAAACTTCATTTCAAATCCCGATTGCTAATTTTTTTTTTTTTGTAAAACATGACAATAATTCATCTATCTATATGCGTTTGCTCTTTTCTTTGCATTTATTTTTTTTTATGCCCTAACTTTTGCCTGGACCGCTCTTTGCGAGTTTTCAATCCACTGGCCGCTCTTTTTTGTCTAGGCGCCTTTATGGTTTTCAACCTAGCGAGCTTATTTTCTTGTTTATTATTTTTTTTTGAAAGACTTGCACTGAAGGAATATGATACTGACAAGGAAAATTAATGATCACAGAATTGCCCCAGCATGGAGGACTTAAAGTGTTAGAATGAACCAAAAAGTCGAATATGCACTGATCGGAGAGAACATGCGCTTTATGGGTGGACGGGGCGGGATTAGACTTGGATGGTGATGATGACAAGGAAGGAAACTGACTGACTCAAACAAGAGAAACTGCACGTGTCATGCACGTTCACTATAGGAATGCTTCACAGAGAGTCAACATTAGTTAAAAAAAAAATTTTTTTTTTTTTGAGCCGCTTCAGTCTTTTGTCATGGGATGGATGAGATGCAGTGATTTTGAAAGAAATGCAAATGAGCTATTGATTTGAAAAACTGAGTGCCTTGGAACACCTTGAGTTTGCAACCAAATAAGGATAAACTTTTCCAAAAAGGATGATTGTTTTGCAAGAATGTCTCGCTTTTCTCATCACAACTTTTATTTTATGCAATGAATGGTTGAACAAATTATGGTATGCAAGTATGATGCAAATGCGTGGAGAATGACCACTCGAAAAGTGTGGCTTATTCTAAAAGGTTTTTTTTTTATGATTTTGATACAAAATGAGATGCATTTTTGAATGATGCGAGAGAGACACTTTTTCAAAATGAAATTTTTATTTGTTATGCTTTGACAGGCGGGCCGCTCCTACGTATCCTCCCCGTGACGAGGAATCAAAGCGCACGTAGTTCTATCGTGTCCCCTTTTTTTTTGAAATAATGTTTATGCATGAATGCCATGTTTTGGATGAACTTGGCGAGGAGCTTTTTCCTCTTTCTTTCGATTATAAAGGAAATGCTTATGCTATGAAGATGATAATTGTTTTTTTTATTTTTATGCAATGAAATAGAATGCAAGACGAGTGATTCAAAATTGGAATTTTATTTAATGCAAATGACGCAATGATGTAGGATGCAAGATACTTCTTTTTTCGAAATGATTTTTATAGAGGCAAAACAAGATATGAAATGCCGATGCCCCTTTTCTTTTAAATGATGAAAGATGCGGGAATGATGCTTTTTCCTAAATGATGATTTTTTAAAGGCAAGGCAAAGTATGAAATGCCAATGCCCCTTCCCTTTTTTGAAAGATGCATGTATGGAGGAATGATGTATTTGAACTAAAGTGATGAGGTTAATGAAATGATGTATGAATGCTACATTTTGATGATGATTTTTGTTTATGATGATGAATGAGATGCTTTCTTGTTTTCATTTTTTGTGCAATGAAATGCATGATGAGGATGATTGAAAGAAAATTATTTACAACATAGGATTTTCAAAAGCTGGGACTTCATACTTCTGGAAAAATATATATATATTTTCAAAAAAGTTTGGATCTTGGGGTATGCAGCTCCTTCGTGTCCTACAGGGTTTCTTAGAAGACAGGATCTAAGGCTTCTTTTTTTTTAGGGGTACTTCAAGGTAAGCACTAACAAGAGAGCCCTAAATAAGGTTCCTAGAGCCAACGACCTCATCCGAGCGCACCGATCAGCAGGGACGTACGTCCAAGTGATGAGCCCTTCAAACAAAGCCAAACTCTAGGTGAAGTCTTCGCAACCACACGAAAAGAGCGACGTCCGGTGTGCGACCACTAATGACTTCGTTCTAGCCTAAGATATACTCTAGCCGGGTATAGGGCTGTCTCACCAAAAAAATCACACAAGGGTAAAAAGCGGTGAAAGTGTGTGTAGGAGCATAATGATGCATATACCCCCCCCGCAAAGAAAATCCGAAGCGCCCAAACAAAGAAAATCATCTACCCTAGGGTTTTGTATACATCATTTAAGTATAAGCAAGAAATCAACCTAAGGTACTAACAATCATCTAAAACCCTACTTACCTTAAGAAGAGGAGCTAAGAAGAGGGGATCATGATAGAAGGGGGAAAGTGCATGAACTTACAAAAGAAAAGGAGCGAAGAAGAGGGGAACATGCGAGATAAGGAGAATATGATGCATAAGTATAAGTAAAGAAAGGAAAAAGGGTAAGAGAAAAACAAAAAGCAAGTGTAGAAATAAGCAAATGCACATGAATGCAGTACAATGATAATGCAAGAGAAACCATCAAGCATCACAAAGAAAGGAGAGAAAAGAAAAAGGAAAAGAAAAGGAAGAAAAAGAAGAGATAGAACAATTTTTTTTCAAATCAAACAATTTAAACCACGCATCAAATTAATTAGGCTTGACCCTCATTTTTTTTTTTTTAAAAAAACTATTCCCAGTGAAGTCGCCAGCTGTTGCACCTCGAAAAATCCGGTTTGGACTTCTCGATGCACAACGTGGGAAAATTTGAAGTCGCCACCAATATTTTAGTTTTGAGACGAAAACATTGAAAAAACGTCTTTTTATACAAGGCGGGTGGTCTTTTCGAAAACAAGAAATGTAGGTTCGGGGGTCGGTTAGGTACGGGGAAGGTATAAGCACCCCGTACCTCCTTTCTACCGAAAGGGAACCTTTAATTTGATGTGTGGTTTTGAAATGTTTGATTTGAAACGATCGTTCTACTTCTTTTCTTTTCTTTTGTTTCGATTGAGAAATTATTTTATTGGAAACGGAAAAAAAAATATTTTTGACATCTTTGAAAAGCGGAACAAAACAAAGATTTTTAAAAGCGTGCTTGACGGGACGTGAACCCGGTCCTACGTATCCCCACTGTGATGAGGAATCAAAGCTACGTAGTTCTTGGTTTTTTTGCGTCCGAAGACGGCTTTGTGATTTTTTTGAAAGTGTGCTGGACGGGACAGGAACCCGGTCCTACGTATCCCCATTGTGATGAGGAATCAAAACTACTTAGTTCTTCATTTTTTTTGCGTCCGAAGACGGCTTTGTGATTTTTTTGAAAGTTGCTTTTTGCGTCCGAAGACGGCTTTTGTGATTTTTTGAAAGTGGCTTTTTGCGTCGAAGACGGCTTTTGTGATTTTTTGAAAGTGGCTTTTTGCGTCCGAAGACGGCTTTTCTGATTTTTTAGGAAAGAAGTGTGTTGGTGTTTTTTATTGTAGGGGTTTTGGTCCTAGATGCATAGGTCCAATAGACCTAGAACAAAGACATCCCCGCTGCATGCACAACGTGCCCCACTACTTTTTGAAAAAATGATCTTTTTGATTTTCTTAGGAAAAAGGTTTGTTGCGAGGTTGGTTGCTTTTATTGAGCAAGTATCTTAGGCTCGCACGAGCTGTACAGCTTGCTAACCCTAAGATGCTAACCAATATCGGAAGTACATCCGAATCGATACCTTACTCTTTTGGGAAAAGGGTTTGAAGTTGTTAATTACTGTTTTATTTCTCATAAGTATCCCTAAGACGTTTGAGTCGCATCTGACTCCGGTCTTAGGACGTTAGACAACACCGGCCGTACGTCCGACTTGCCTCCTTATGAGTTTTGAAAAAGGTTGTTTATTGACCTCAAAAGATTTGATTAACTTGTGAAAGCAATTTGAAGAGTATTCACTCTTGGAAAAAGTATTTGAAAAAGATTGATTAGAAAGGATAAGAAGAGAATTTGGGGTGGCATTGGCCACAAAGAAAAGAAAGTAGAACATTCAATCACTTTTCAATTCAAAACCGAGACACAATACTTACCAATTTGCAAGCAAAAGTAGTCAACAATTAGTACACAAGCATACTCATTACCATTTGCCACAACAATGCACAAGCATGATATTGAATTATCAACAATTAAACAATTAGCACAAGAATAGAAGATTGAATCCTATTAAGCAATCTTCTCACTTAGGTTAAAGTGCATGAAGCAGGTGAGCCTCATATTGCCAATCATCAACCAACAACAAATGGCAAGCAAATTAGGTTGAAACAATTTGGAAAAAACATTTTAACACCTACTTCAATTCGGTTTTACAAGTAAAGTCACAAACCCTAGCTCACCTCATGATTTGCAAAGCTAAACAACCTTGAAACAATTTTTATTTTCACAAGACTTAGCAACAATTATTCTTGTGATTCAAGCATATTAAATAGGCATGAAAGGGCCACAAGGCCAAAGCATATTGTCATTCAAACCAACATTTTTTCCATGCAAAAATCAAAGCAAAGACAAAGCAACAAAAACCCTAAAAAATTTGCTTGAGCCTAAGGCCTTATTTACCCTAAAAATCATCAAATTCTTCCATCAAAATTTACCCAATCACATAGATAAACATGAATACATGATGAACAACAAAAAACAAGCAAGAACCCTAAAATGGGGACCCCAAAACCGAAACCTAACCCCCCCCAAAATTCAAGCTCAAAACATCAAGATTCAACAACAAGTATAGCTCATCATTCATTCACAAAATTAGCACAATTAATCATGCATTATTCAACTTCAAACCATCTAATGAACAAGAACAACACAAGGATCATGAATTAGGCCTAAGACTAAAGCAAAAAAGAAGAGGAAAACATGCTTTTATTTGGTGAAAATCACATGAGCAAAGAACAAATCACAAGAACAACACATAATCAACACATAGTCATAAGAACAAATTATTTAGTGGGTGATGGACCAACTCTCACCCACAACAGCCCCTAATCTACATTTAAAATGATGTTATGAAATGCAAATAAGTTGAAAAAGATTTTAATGCAAGAAAATTGATGAAAATGCAAAGGGTTTATGTTATACCTTAGTTCCAAGCTAAACAAGAGTAGAAATGAAACTCAAGAGCAACAACTCAACAACAACCCTCCAAAATCACCAACAATGACCACGAAAATCTTGAAGAAACACCCTCTTTGATGATATAAAAATGGAATTAAGGATGAAAGGAAGAAGATATATGAAGATGGAGTGAATTTGAGGTGATTTGGTGGATGAAACTTGAAAAGAAAAATGGAGGAGGAGGAGGGGGGATTTCGGTTTTGTGAGAGGGAGGAGAGGAGGAAGAGTGTGCTAGGGTAAAAATGAATGAGAGTGTGTTCCCTTTATGATCTCTTATTTTTGGGTTTTATATGAGATGCAAAATTAAGGGTATATGGGACATTGTGCTTTTGCAAACCATTGAGATTTGAGATAGAATTTAAATCAAGGGCTAGGATTGCAATGCACATGGATTAGGGGTAATGAGAAAACACAAGTGAGGGTGAGAAGGGAGTGGAGTGGCCACGAAATTGTAGAGTTTTTGTGCACAAAAATTGTTGAGGGCAATTAGGTCAATTTGCACATAGTTGTAGCCTAGGATTTGATCTAGAATTTTAATCAATGGCTATGAATACAACTCACATGGATCAAGGGCATGAAGAAACACAAAATTAGGTGAAAATGGGCTGGAAAATTCGGAGCAAACATGAGTGGAATGAGTGGAAAACTTGCAAGTTGTCATTTTTGTCTTATTGAGGACACTTGACATTTCAAAATTCAAAATGTTTTTGATTATTCCTTTCTAGATAATTCCTCATTAATTCATGCCATTTTGGGCCATGTCCCATGATTCAATGATTGGGCTCTGAATTTGATGATCTCACCAATCCCAAAATTGATTTGTTGACCCTCCCTCCAAGGAAATGACCATTTTACCCTTCTATCCAAAAATTTGATTTTTATGCCAAAAGGTTTAATATTTATGCGCAAAAACAAATCACAATTAAGCACAAATATTCCTCAAATAAATCATTGATGATTGCTCAGTGATTTAGGATGAAAGACCGTTTTTATTGTGAAATGACCAAAATACCCTTCCACCCTAAAGACACTAGTTCTTTCCCAAAGCACATCTTCACTTCAAAAATGACTTTTCACCCTAGGAGTGACCTCTAATACCTTAAAATGCATGTTGAATGGCTTGTCCTGAGGAATTGTCCCTTATTTGCGAAATGACTAAAATACCCTTTTGCACTGAAAAACCCTAGTTTGTCCAAAAAGTGCATTCCAACTCCAAAAATGATTTTAGAAGCTTTGAAATGACTTTTAGAACCCTAAATGCAATGCATGATGCTCTTTTCTCTTTTATTTATTTATTTTTGGGGAAAATTAGGGTTTTGACCTAAGCCGGACAAAATTGGGGTATGACAGCAGTCTACATGTCCTCCAGTGCCCTGTCCCCCTCCAACTGATGCGCCACCTGTGTTGACTTATCTGATGATTTTGACAATTATATATTGACACATGTTTATACATTTATTGCACTTGTATTTATTATTGTACCACATTTTTGTAATTATTTCTATTAGTTATCCATATCTACATCGTTGATCAAATCATAACCGTTAAAATTAATCGTATTTACAAATCAATCCATTAAATACAATTTGTTATTTTTTAAGTCGTATATATGTGTAATTACACATATATACGATTGATTTTATTTTTTTTTTTAAAAAACCTTTTTCCATGGGTATTTTGTGATTTTCAATTTATGTGAGGGTATATACGAAAGTTGTGGGGGTACAAAAAAACCTAAATAATTTAGAGATTAATTTTTAGAGATTTTTAAGAAAATGAGAAATTATTTTATGTTTAGCTTACTCTGATCCATCCTTTGCAACCGAATCATAGTGGCAACTTTGTAGTCGTATCTTGTGATATTGCCCACTATTGTATATCGATATCATAAGGTTGAAATCTAGTGAATGAGGCTTAATACAATCAAATTAATCGACCTAAATGATCAAATTCACTTAAATGAGGCATGTCTTTCAAAGACATTTTAAACGGGAATATTTCATATTAGAATATAATTTTGAATATTGAATTGAAAAATATGGAAGTAAGAAGCATTTTTTTTTGATAAGCAGTGGGAAGCATTTTATTCGAGTCACAAATTAGTACAGTTTTACATGCACACCCCTTACATTTACTATATACACCCCCTCCACATTATTGAATCAAGTTACTGTTTCTCTATGAGCTGCGCGTGGCCAAGCCCAATTCTTCCCTATGAGTCACGATCCTATTCCCTCTCCCTCATTTGTCATGCTGAAACCCTAAAAGCTTCTCTCTCATCCCTTCATGGCCGTCACGGCGTCAAGCTCCAGGAAGAGTTGCACCGATATTTTCCGGCGGCATTTGACTTAGTCGCTCTTCGATTTTTCTCTCTATATCTCGCTCTCTCTCTCTCTCTCTCTCTCTTCGAAATAGAAGCCGTCCGTGTTTAGGGTTTTTCATCGCCGGTTATCACAACTTCTCCTACCTTACCCCCTTCATGCATGTCCTCCTTCGTCACTAAAATCATCTAAATAGAGCAACACAGTGATTTGATAGAAAAACAGTGTCTACCCATCAAAGAGTCGGTGCATGGCGGCGGTGTATCGCCGAGATCGGAGATTGCTGATTTTGAGCTTCCGCTTCCATTTGAGTTTCAAGTTCTTTTGATTGCTTTGTACTTATCTGGATTCTGGTGTGGCAAACCTTTAGAGAGGTGCTTACCATGTGTTGGATGAATTGGCTAGGAATATTAGGAATTTGAAGAGTAATCTTACTCATTTGCTCGCACCCGTGCAAATGGTTATCCTCTTATTATTTATCCCTTTGTGTTTGTTTGTTTGTGTTTGTTTTCTCTTTTCTACCACTAGCCAAGTGTCCGTCCGTAGGACGGAGGGCAGATAACATATGTGTTCATGAATAAATTTGTTACGTATTGTGCTTCCGAATGCCGCAAATATTGTTAGATTTTGGTTGATACATTATTTTGTATGTACATTGCTAAATTAGTATAGAAATTACTAATATTGAAACATTGAAGGTAGATATGCATTTATTTGAATTAAACACTTCGCACCGTCAAGCGCTAGTGAAAGTTAGTTTCGGTTAGCGGGACAGTCGGAAATCGTCTTCCCGGACATGAAAAAGTATCCGCTAGGCGCTTACCGAGGAATAGAAATGGAGGATCGGGGGCCTGAGCAAGTTGGGTTGGGCTCCAGAGCCATCTTGTTAAGGAAGGGAGGCTAGGGTGGGAAATTAAGAAGAATGGAATTCCAAAAGAGAAGAATTGGCAGGCAAGTCAAAGTAAAGTAGTACGCCCGGTTCTACCGACTAGGTCAGTCCATTGAGGGAGGCAGAAAAGGCAAACTATTCGCCGGAAGAATTACTCAATAGAGGTGCAAGGCTTACAGAAGTACTAAAACAACCACAATATGCCATGGCTTTCTTTCGTGGAGATAGTCGCACGTAATGACAGACATATTCTTAAAGGACTTTTGACTTCCTTCGAGATGACTTACTAATTACTCAATGCCTGAGCTTCCTTCTTTATAGTAATAGAAAAAAGTGTTGAACTCAGACTCTCCCTATCTTGCAGCCTAGCTTAGACTGGATTTCTCAATTCAAAGAGCTAACTTCAAGCGCTTACTCAATGGCAGGCTCCTCGTGTAGGTCCCAGTTCCAAACTTATCCAAGGAGTACCACAAACCACTAAAAATGGAACGAAATGATCTTGTTTTCTTTCTCAGTTGAAAAGAGATGTCTTGAGAAATCGGAGAAGCACTTTGATAAACAGATTTGATCTATACAGATGCGACATGAATGTTACATAAAGTAAATAAATTGGTTAATCAAACAGTAGACACATAAAATGATAGCATATACCATATTAGATATATGTTTACCATCTCTTGAAGGCAAATAAGATATATGTTTACCATGTACTTGACATGTGTGGGCTACTATGCAAATCAAAAGTAGACACATAAAATGATAGCATACATAGGACATTACCATATTAGAAGACATTTACATAGGCCCATAAAACACAACCACACAAAACATAATCCACATAACAGGAAACCAGATTTTAGCAACTTATAGTTCAAATAAAGTTCACAATAGATAAACTTCGTCAACCACTTCTTAGCAAAACTTGTAGATATTAGGACGACCACATCATGCAAAATCTACGTAAATAATCATTGGTGGGAGGCTTTCAATAGTGAACTCAAGAACATCCCCTATGCGGAATTTGTTTTCTTCAACAAACCAGTTCCATTCATCTCCAGCCAGAAACTTTTCATGTTCATGTCTTTCCGAAGTACGGATACCACAAAAATATGACTTCTCAGTTGGCATAAATATCAAATGAATGTCAGTCTTCGACTTCGGAATGATCTTGGCAATCCTCCGTGGAAAATGCTGACAAATTACAATATAACATATGAAAAAGTAAACCTTGTACGTAATCAATAAGGATGTTTACTTGTATTATAAACACCATAATACGCAAATGATATTATTCATACATACCATTCCACCGGATCTAAATTTGAAAAAGTCGGATATACAAAGCAACCATGTTTTGTCCTCTTCTTCCCCAATGAATTCCTCCGTATCTTCAGAATTGAACCCACTTAACTCCTCAGAGTCTTCTGAACCATCAAAGCCAGAGTAGGTGATCTCTTCACTGTCTGTGATTTCAGGACCCGATGAGTCCGAGCTGATCTCAATGATCTCATGGCTACCAAAATAAGATGAAAATAATGAATGTCAATCTCACATCCTAATAAGTTTCGTCAATATTTGGTAGATAAAGGTAATCACAGACAGGCTCTAAATAGCCCAATATATGTTGAACTCAAATAATTTGTGAACCATTTCCATGCATAACACTAAATAATGTTTGGAGGAGTACAATAAAAAGTACTACTCAATGATGTCATGGCTACCAGAAGAAGGTGGAAAAAAATAAAGTGAAACTCACCTCATAACAGTTTCCAACAATGATTAAGTTTAAGTATAATTTTTCTATTAAGTTTTTGAAAATAACTCTAAAATTTCATTCATGTTAAATATAAAAACAGCTAATTCGACACTTACCACAGAAAACCAAAACTAATTTAACTTAACTTATTAATCAGATTACCAGACATGAATTGGTAATTGAACAATAAATGAACACATAAAGGAAAGTTTCCATAGTACCCCATTTTCTCATATAGTGTTGCACTTATCAGGAAAATCAACAAAACATGCAGCATAGTACTAACAAATTATATGATACGACATAGGAACAAACACGATAGTAATTCCTAAATCAATACCTAACACAAACCCAAAATATGTTACCATTTCCAATAATGGAAATTGATCACAATCTCTATAATATGTTCCTCACGACAAACAAATCAATGTTCTACTCATGCAGAAATGTTGAGTTTCAGTGGGTTTCATCATCTTTAAGAGTTTATGGGTGTTCATAGAAGAAAACTTAAAATAAATATCATACGTGTTGAAATAAAATCCTTTTTGATGATATATGGTTTTAATGATAACAAACCTTAGAACTAAAGCTTAAGTATTCTGAATGGTGTTCTACTAATGGTGCTCTTGAGTTTGTTGAAAGAACGAGTTTCCTATAAGTGGGCATGCTATAAGCAAATTAGATCAATCTAGTGCATGTCATTATACAACAACTGAAGAGTCAAAGTAGAACCAACAAAGTTACAAGATAGTAATGCAAGCTTCATGAATACATGTTATCTTTACTATTAAGTTACAAGGGTGTTGGACAAGGAAATTCACAGAGAGAAAAGAGAAGATTTTTCCAAGCCAATACTTTGCATAGAAGATTAATAGCTGAGAATGTTAAAATCTCCAGAAGGTTCAAACTACAGAAGGTTTGACCATGTCAAAAGAAGGTTTAACCAAGCCAAGACATAGCAAACTAAGGCTCTACCAAGGCTCTACCATGGTCTAAAATATTGGTATATTATAAAGGTAGAATAGCCTTGAGAAGGTTACTTTATGAGAAGGTTAAATTAAGTCAAATAGAAGGTTTGACCGAACTACAGAAGGTTGACTAAAAGTCAAACAGAAGGTTGACTAAAAGTCAACAGAAGGTTGACCAATAGTCAACAGAAAGTTTGATTGAAGTCAAAAGAAGGTTGACCTATTTTAAGATATAGTAAAGAAGGTTGTTTGGTGTAGAAGGTTAAAGAAGGTCAATTTATCCCAATTCTTCTTGAATGATCTTAAGGTGCATCAAATGAAGATTCTAAGTCATAAAATGTGCTGGAAGTTTGAAAATAAAAGAAAGCAATGCATGATTATTCATATGACACATTTGAGGTGTTTATTCATGTTGAAGAAGATTGAAAAGAATGTAAACCTGTACAATAGTACATGAACAGGTCTTGAAATGACAGAAAAATGAAAAGGAAGTATGGTGCACGTCATAGAAGAGCTGTCATGACAGCAAAAGCATCAAAGGTTGCTTAAGAAGGTTGAAGGGCTACCACTAAAGCACAAAAGACATCATGACCTATCTACAAGCCTAGAACAAAGTTCCAACAGCTATTTTTCAACATCTCCAACGGCTATATTGAAGAAATCAATTATATAAACACATGGGAAAGTTAAAAACACTCAAGGGAGAGAGATTGTAGTGTGCCAAAACCAGATTTCATCATCCCCTCAACCTTCTGCAGATATTGAGAAGCTTCTGCAGATTTGAAGAAGCTTGATCCGAAGCTTCTCAAAGATGAAAAGCTTGCTCTAAAAGAGATTTCAGCAAAGAAATTCAAAGTCCATCTATCATACAAGTGATTGGAAGCTGAAATAGATGAAAGATAATGAGAGATAAACACAAGCCATATCAAGATCAATTATTTCTCTCCATCATTATCTTCTTTCACACTCCTACTCATATGCTAAACACCTTGGGATATCTTAGAGAGAGTGTGTAGCTTGTTTTACATATTTCATATTCACTTATTGTAAGTGTATCAAGCTGTACCAAAACCCAAACCCCTTTATTCATCAAATATGTATGTTGTTATTTCTACCAAGCTACCTAGGGTAGGTAAGTGTTAATGATAAAATACAACATGTGTAGTGTTCTATCAAGCTACCTAAGGAGTAGGTGAGTGTTGATGAGAAACTACAATGTGTGTGTTGTTCTATTAAGCTACCTAGGATGGGTGAGTGTTGGTGAGGAAACAGTGGGCAGAAACTTGTTAATGTAGAGCCTGAAGAGGCTTGAAGAAAGAATACTTGTTGTAAAGTGTAACATCCCAAAATTCCCTTAATTTGGTGATTTAGAGCAAATCTAGCTATTAGGGGTAGAATCGTAATTTTAAACAAGAATTAAGAAAATGTGGGACTATTTAATTATGACTAATATTTAATTGACTAGTTTATTTGAGGTTCTTGTTAAGACCAAATAGTAAATTAGAATAATTAAATAAAGGCTCATTGAGTAGTAGTATTTTAACAAATCTTGCCTTACATCCCACCATACACCACATTTGCTCACAACCCACCCTAGCACTATTACTTTTCCTCATTCCTTTTCCCTGTTGTTCACGCTGAAAGAAAAAAAAAAAAAAAAAGGAGGAGGAACTAGAAAGAGAGAGAACCGAGAGAAGGAGAAGGAAGAGAGAGAATTGAGAGAAAGAGAAGGAACGAGAGAGAGAGAGAGAGCAAAGAGAGAGAGGAGAGAGAGAGAGAGAGAGAGAGAACCGAGAGAAGGAGAGAAGAGAGAGAGAGAATCGAGAGAAAGAGAAGGAACGAGAGAGAGAGAGAGAGAGAAACAGAATGGCGAGAGAGAGAGAGAGAGAGAGAGAGCAACAGAGAGAGGGAGTGAGAGAGACAACCAAGGTGGAGCTCAATCAAAGATTTCCAGCCCTAGGTTCAAGCTATTGAAGAAAGGAGATAGATTGAAGCTTAGGCAACTTCCATGGAAGATGGCTAGGGTTCCAATTCTCAAATTGGGGGTTTTCACCCTAAAGCTTCTAAGGAGCAATAGGTAACATAGAATCCCCTTTTTAAAACCTCTCTTAGGTGTGCTTAGGGATTTGATTCATTTTGTATGTTGGGTAGTAGCAACTGTCTACATAATTTTGTTTAGATAAAGGAATGGTGGATATGAATGCAAGATGTTTGATTTAATTATTGTTTGAGAAATTCAACTTTGAGATATGTGGATGTTGTTGTGATGAAATGATTTATTTTAGAAGTTATGTGAATTATGGTTAGTGGGTTATAATTAAGTGTAATATTTTTGTGTTTGGTCTTTGGTTGGAGGTTAGGTTAGATGGAGATTGTAAAGCAAAGGGTGAGGTGTTGTCCCTCAAATCTGTTTTTACGCTCTTCTAGTATTTTGCTCATAACTTCCGCTGCACATACTGTTTTGTGTTTATTTTTGTTTCAGTAGAAACTAGATTGAGTTTACTTCATAATGGACCCCTAAAGCACATAATTACATCAAGAATTGGTAGAGAAATCTGTGGTACAAATTACACATAAGAGCTCTAACTCGTATAGACCCTATACTGTGATAAATTGAGAATAACTCTCTGTATAAAGCTTAGATTGAAAATGGGTTTGTATCTTTGGAAACTAGACTAAATTCCCTTCAATTAGGACATCTATTTTGCGGCATTTGGTTAAGAATTGGTAGAGAAAATCAGGTTATAATTTGAGCAATATGTTTTCTCTTGTTTGTGCACCTATGCATATTCTTTTAATAAACTGTACTATTTGGTTGGTTATTTTGAAAAATAAAAATCATATTCATAATATAGACATCTTAAGCTTTCCAACGGGTGGTCATTGGATCAAATATGACACAGTTTGATATTTTAATAAAATCACCGAAGTTGATGTACTGATGCTGAAAATTCTGCACAAATGATTATGAGCATAAAGACACTTGAATTGTGTAGAATGAGTTCCTATGTGTTTTAAATTCTTACCAAACATGATTCTTACATGAATTACCTTCGGCATAGAGTACTGTGGGAGTAGCTAATCTATGAAGTGGAAATCTTTATTTTCATATATTCAATTTGTTGTGACTCTTGGATTTCAGGTATTGATGAATTATTATTTGGTACATATTTGATTTGATGTTTTGGTGATATATATATTGTGAAACTATCTATATATTATTGATTTTGAGGCGGGGAGCCTATTATTGATATTTTGAGGCGGGGAGCCTATTATTGATATTCTGAGGCGGGGAGCCTATTATTGATTTTGAGGCGGGGAGCCTATTATTGCTATTTTCAGGCGGGGAGCCTATGATTTACATTTATCGGCGGGGAGCCTATTTTCGTTCTGTATAAGTGTCTTGTTTATGATATCTGTGATATACGCGCACGAAATCTTATTGTTATCTTTTTATGCAAGGTGTCCTTGTCCTATATTGTGTTTCTTTCATTATCACCTAAGAGTTGTATTTGAATGGAAAACGGTTGTATGTGATTTAGACTTTCTATTTTTGTAGAGAGGATTTTCCATATCGCATTACACGGATATGGTGGAAATATCAAGTAAATTCTTTTCATATATTCTTTGTTCTTGAGTTGCAAAACTCACTATGTTTGGGGTGATGTTTCAGTGCGAGTGTAACATTGGAAAGTCAAGAGTATATCCGGATTGCTCATCAAGTAGTCCAATGTAGAGTGTCGATCACCGGATCACGGTCGGAGTCCTAGTTTCAAAGGATCTTATTGTGGCTAAGCTAGTTGTGTTAGGCTAGATTTTATTTTTTACATGTGAAAAAAAAAAAATTTATGTCCGGCTTTGGTTATACTGGTATATATATTATTTTGGGATGTCCATATTTCAGAGGAAGTGCTGTCGAAATTTTGTTAGAAATTTCTTTGAAATATAGGTTATTATAGTTTTGATAAGATGACCGTTTTTTAGATCAACTTGTTTCTATCGAGGCTTGCCGATTAGGGGAAGTAATGCGGCGCTGGTCATGGTCCAAATTCGGTCGTGACAAAGTTGGTATCGAGCGATTCGACCCTCTCTGACCGTAAGGTATGAGTCTAGAGTGATCCGGCTAAGGTTATCAAAAGTTAGTGTTCCGTGGGAGTCTGTTTATTCTTTGAAGTTCTTTGAACAAATTATTGAGACTGGCCACCTCAATAGATTGTTCAGTGAATGTAGAAGAATAATTACACGCAGAGTAATCGTTAGAAAAAAAAATGACGCTTATCAAAGTTAGACAACATGAGTTTAAGATTAATTTCTTTGAAAACAGAATGGTAATTTTAAATTGTATGCTATTGTATTCGCTCTTGATAGACATAGTGTTTGTGCTGGAAGTTTATTTATTCATATATGACGAAGTATCGAGTAAGATGAAATTATTTTAAAAGTAGATTTTTTTTTATATATGTGAATGAATTAATGTGTGCCTTTAAAGTTAGTTTTCTGGATTCTCTACATGTGTCATTGTTTGCTGGTGATTTTAGCAAACAATCACTAGTTTTCAATATCGAGACTGTAAGATCAAACTAGAAAATCTCTTTGACGATTGCCATTTAGTTTTGTGTCTTTCGCGTACGTAAGAACAGTAAATAGTAGAAAGAAACGGATTGAAAACAAAGTAAAAGCAGTAAATGCAACAAAAGTGAAAAGAAAGTAAAAAATTGCATTAATTGAAAGAAGAAATGGTTCACCAACACGTACAATGTGTCTGTTTCACTCGTATTTCGCTTTGGCTTGGAAGTTGAGTTTCTCAGAGCTCTTGTAAAATGTGGTGACCCTGATTTTCTATTACAAAGGAGTATTTATACTCATGGGAATAATCGTGGGAGAAACGGTAACTGCCTCCTAAAAATAAGGGAAAGTAACCACCCACTAACTGTTGCTCTGCACGTTTCGACTAGCTCCTTGTCAACCGCTTGGCGAAGTGTTGAACCCATCTCTGTCGAAGATTTAAGTCCTCTCTTGTCGAAGGTTTCTTGCCTTGCTTGCTTATAAGCTTCAAACCGAGCTTGTCGGGTTCACTTGCATGTCTTGCACTTGCATACCTTTTCTGTCGAATTGATGGAGTATTGACTTGAATGTTGACCTGTGGTCCTCACAACATCATTAAATGTGAAGTCAACCCTATTTGAAGCTTCATTTAATGTACTGTCGAAATTTTGAGGTAACAGATTGCCCCCCAAAAAATGCTTTTTCGACGGAATAGGAAATGAAGGTAAGAAAGGGCATTTTTTGAATACTGTGCAAGGGTCATTTTTACCGACTTTTGCACTTCAATAGTGGTCGAAAAGATAGTCATCATGGCTTGCACAGATAAATTAAACCGTTTCATTGGCACACGTTCCATGGTAGGTGGGCCATCACGTCTCTCAAGCGTCGCAAACGTGTGGGTAGTGGTGCACGTGCCAACAACTGTTGCTTCCAAACATATATAAACGGTTACAACTTTTCATATTCCCCTTTACTCAGTTTGAAACCTTGTGAAGTCTTTCTGCATTCTTCCTCTCTGCGTTTTGCGAAAAACCCCAAATTCACTAAAGCTTCAAACTTTCGTTCTTTTCCTTTAATCTACACCCAGGTTCCAACTTGCATTCACTTTTCCTCACTTATGGCTTCATCATCTGCTGTAGTGATGCAACCTGAGAGTTCAAAGAGGAATGACGAGCCCAAGAAAACCCAAACCCTTGATGGCTTCGTTGATGAACCTGACATCAATGACGATCGAACAATCCAATGGCAAACCAGTCTCGATTCCCTCATTGAGATCTATACTCATGCGTATTTAGGTCCTTTACCTAATATCTTGCTAGAAAATAAGGAGGTTTCTGAAATTTTCCCCAGCCACGTTTGTCTTCAACCCAGAATCTTCGCTAAAACCCCCTTTCACTTAGAGTTTCTGACTAATCCTTCTAGGGTTTTTAGGCCTGCTCCTAGGCTCGACCAACAAATCTATATAGATTGGCTTGACAAAGTAGAGGCTAAGAAGGCCAAAATCTGGAAAAAGCAGGGCATCTTCGACCTTATCCAACTATCTAGGTATGGGCCCCAGATGATGATAGCACCCTAATTTTGGGTCGCCATGCGATTGGGGATTGTGCTACTCATAGTCTCCACTTGAAATGTGGCATGCTATCTCCCACCTTACTAGATGTTCTTTTGCCATCACCGGCTAAAACCCTTAGGGAGACCTTTGATCCCACACGCCCGAATATGAGTACCAATTCTCCTTCAACACTGCTACCTTTGCCCCTTACATTGGTGAACACCATAGAGTTGACACTGAGGAAGTATCTCCTGTAGAACATGTAGCTTTCCTAACCCTCTGGCTATCTCTCTTCGTTTTCTGTACACGTTCTCTACAAGTTTCCAAATCTTACATCCCCCTGGCATGCCAACTCCATGAACAAGAAGACATCAACCTTGCTAAGTTGATTCTAGGCTCTCTCCACCAACAACTTGACAATCCTTGTCATAGAGTTGAGAGAGAATGAGCCGACAACCAAATTTTTGGCTTCTGGACCATTGTGGTTGTTACAACTGTGGTTGCTGGCCACTTTTGAATTTCGACTAAGTTTGTATATCCCTAAGTCTGCTCGACCATCTTTAGAGACTAGGAGGACCGAAGGGATTCGACTAGCTCAGCTGAAGCCTAAGCAAACAGGTCTTACCCCAGAAGAATCTTTCTTCGAGTATTTCGAAGTCCTCTTGAACTGCACCATCTTTACGTGAAACTATGGCCCCATTTGTCCAAAGGCCTTATGGTCCAACATGGTTCAGAGCAACCATTTCCTTCTCCCTCCGTCGAACAAGCCGTTGAGAAATCTACCAAATCGGGCGCGAGCTTACACTCTCCTTCTATCCTCTCCACCAGACTCACCACTGGCAAAACTAAGAATAGTTTGGGAATCTCTAGGTATTTCCCAAGTTATTTTGCCAGGCAGTTTGGGCTCTGTCAAATTCGACCTGCGCCAGTGTGTTTCCACAGGCGGGAATTTACAAGTCCAGAAACAGAGATGGCTTACAAGCAGGCCTTCAAGAAATTCCACTACAAGGCCTTGAATTTTGAACCCATCAGTTTCAATCCAAGGTTTTCATGCACCGAGAAATTCCAAGAATGGTGGATTGGTTATTACACCACCGCTCTTTGGAGAAGAGAAGCCGGTGAAACCTTTCTTCGATAGCCTTGTGAAGAAATTGAAGGCTGCTTTCCCTTCCAATAACACAGGTATATACCTTTTCGACACTTAAAGCTTTCTAAGCCTTAAACACTTATAACTTAGTTTTATTTCCATTTGCTTATCAATGTTTTCACCATTTTAGAAAAACCTGCAACAAAGTTGAAGGTCAAAGTAGGCAAGGCTACCACATCAAAGCCTTCTCCCCAAGTCACGAAGAAAGTGGCAGCAAATCCTATTTCAGACAACACCCCAAAAAAGGTATGGCACTTTCCACTTATCTTACGTTGTCTTTTGACTATGGCTTTTATTCATGTCGAAAATTTCTTCCAGGCAACAACCCAAACAACTAAACCTCTTCAGAAGCCCAAGGCCAAAAAGAGAATGGTTATTCCCTCCGATTCTGAGGTACTGTACATACCTTATTACATGTCGGAATTTCCCTTCGATTTATAACTCACTTTCTCGTGGTATTATCTGCACTATAACTTGAATTCTTTTTGCAGGACACTGAAAGTGATGACAACATTCCCCTCAATCAAAGGTCAAGGAAAAGGACCTTACCTGAATCTCAAAGAGCAACTCAAGGTATTACTATCAACGAACCTTCTGAACCACCTTCTTCTCCTTCAATCAAGAGGCTTAAGGTACATGAGGTAAATTCCCTTTCGACGTCATTTCGAACCTCTCTGATTTCACCTTTCCAGTTTTAACTTAAGCGATATTACTCATCAGAAGCGGTAGGTGGATTACTCGTCGATAATCCTGCTGCCGAGTCTTTGACTGAGGTTGCTGAACGCGAATTGTCGGCCCCAATGCTTCCTTTTCCTTCGTCGCCTCAAGGTGTAATTGCTGAAGAAGTTTTCAAGCACTTGCTGACCCTGGAATTCCTATTTTCGAAGAGCTTGTTCCAAATGCTGGTAATGTCGGACCAGAGGCTGTTGTCGAAGAGAAACGCTCAGATTCGAGAACCCAACATTCCAGAAATCGAAAGACAAGAAGTAGTGGCTACCTCTGTTGAAATTCCTGAAGGGAATATGGTCAATCAAGAGCAAGAGGAGCCCAGGATGGAGGAGCCTGCAAATCATGGCACTTCTGCCAAAGAGTCATCCAACAGTGCAGTTAGTGACCAAGAATTGGCTGAGCTGAAGAAGACAGATCCTTTGGCGGCTTTGAAGATCATGCCGAGCCTTAAAAGCTCGTCAAGTCGTTTGATTTGCGCTCTTGAACACCTCTCTCGGTTCCATCAATCAGAGACGAACGAAAGCCTACGCCGTCAGCTGAAGGCTAGAGTCTTGGAGGGGATCTTGTAGCAAATATTGAAAATGACCTCTGTGTATCTTGAGGTAAAATCCCTCATTCACAGGATCACTAGGTTGGACCCTCCTCAAAACCTCCTTACCTTCTTCATGGAATTTGGCCCTCTCTTTGAGCAACTCTCTCTCTTGATCAACCAACGGTCGAATATCTCCAGGCAAAAGGCTCAAGAAAACCAACTCTGCGAAGTGGAACTTGCCTCTCTCAAAGCGGATCAAGATGACATAGAAGCCCTCGAAACCCAAGCAGCCAACGATGCAAAGGCAATTGCTGAATGGGATGCAGAGATTACGCGTATTGACGAAGAGATCAAAACACTCCAAACTAAACTGTCAAACGCTAAGTATCAGAAGGGCTTGATCGTCGAAAGAATGAGTGCTGCTTCTTCGTCAGCCAAAACTACTAAGGCGTTCACAGCTATAGAACACTTGGAGAAAATCGACCAGCATCAAGCCATTCTCGCTGAACTCGACAAAGATCTACACCTTCTTGATACTTCCATCTCTTTGAGTGTCAGCATTCTGGAAAGGCATAAGGCAACTTTGTCGAATTTCTGAGGTCTTGTAATAGCTTAGAAATTTTGAAATGGCTATGTAATTTCAACATTTCATTATACATTGCCATTTATGAACAATTTTCGTTTATTTACACTTGTTCAATTTTTTATCTCAGTTAACGTTGGCTTGTATTGCTTTAAATACTTGCCATTTATTCTGAAGATTCTGTTTCCATCACCTAGCTCTTCGACTTCATAAGCGCCATTCGAAAAGCATTGCAATACGCGAAATGGCCCTTCCCACCCTGGTGACCATTTGCCTAAAACTCTATCTTTTTTATCCATAGGTAATAGGACTTTCCACACTAACTCTCCTTCTTCAAAGGTTTTTAACTTAACCTTTTTGTTGTAAGCCTTAGCTACTCTTTCTTTCTGTCGAATAAGCATTTCTAAAGCTAACATCCTTTCTTCGTCTAAATCAACCAATTCATCAATCATCATATTCCAATAATGATCAAAGGGAATTTCATATTGTTTCTGAATCCTTGTTGATTGTAAACAAATTTCAACAGGTAACACTGCATCATGTCCAAATGTTAACCTGTAAGGAGTAGTGTTTATAGACTCTTTAGGTGAAGTTCGACAAGCCCATAACACTTGGTCGAGAGAGCTATGCCAACTTTTAGGCTTACGTCCAACGTGCTTTTTAATCAAGTTGATAATGATTTTGTTGGCAGCCTCCACTTGACCATTGCCTTGTGCGTAGTATGGTGTCGAAGTCAATAATTTAAAACCAATTTCGGCAGCAAAGTCTACCATTTTTCGACCAGTAAAAACAGTACCTTGGTCTGTAGTAATGGTTTCTGGAATTCCATATCTATAGATGATATGATTTTGGACAAACCTTATCACTGCTTCCTGATCAACATTGGCCAAAGGTATTGCCTCTACCCATTTGGTAAAGTAATCAATTCCCACCAGAATGTATCTGTGGCCTTTCGACGAAGTTGGTTTTATTTCTCCAATTACATCTAGAGCCCAACCTCTAAATGGCCACGGTTTCACTATAGAATGTAGTTCGTTTGCAGGCACATGTTGTATTCCAGCGTGCTTTTGGCATTCTTGGCAACCTTTAGCAAACTATATACAATCTTTCAAAATGGTTGGCCAGTACATCCCTTGTCGAAATAACAACCATTTCATTTTATGGCCTACTTGATGCGAACCACATGCCCCACTATGCGTATTAGAAACTGCTAAGTATGCCTCATTTTCACTAAGGCATTTTAATAAGACTCCTTCAGGAGTTTGTTTGAACAACTCATTTCCAACCAACACATAGCTTAGAGCTCTGTACTTCACTTTTTTATTAGTGTTTCCTGTAGGATTTTGCAAATACTCTACAATGGGTTTACGCCAATCATCATCAGCCATATTGTCAATAGCAAAAATTTCTGCTAAGTCAATATCGTCAAAAATGTGGCGTTTTTCGACGCGCACTTCATTTGCATTTATTGCCCCCCCAATTTTTGGTGTTGACAATAACGTCGAAGGAGTATTATCATAAAGAGAGTCTTCTGAGCTTTGCTTTGACACTCTGTAGCTTGAGGCAATTTGCGCCAACTCATTTGCCACATGATTTTCAATTCGTGGTAAATGTTCTAGGTGTACACATGTAAACCTTTTTAACAAAGTGTTGGCAACAACGAAATATTTAACAAGGTGTTCATTGATGCATTTATATTCTTTTGTCAACTGTTTGACAACCAATTGAGAATCACCTTTTACTTCGACATGACTTGCCCCCAATTCGAGTAGAATTTTAAGGCCCACTATTAAAGCCTCATACTCAGCTTCATTATTGGAGCAAGAGTCTCGAATTTTAAATTTATACTTCGTTGGACTGTTTTCTGGAGAAATAATTAAGATTCCAATACCCACTCCATTTTTATGGCTTGAGCCATCGAAGTATAGTTTCCAAGGACGTATGTCTAACGAATGTATTTCATATTCGACAACAGAGTGGTCTACTATGAAATCAGCAACCACTTGTCCTTTGATTGATCTAAGAGGCTGATAGGTTAAGTTATACTCTAGCAAAGATAAAGCCCATTTACCAATTCTACTATGTAACATTGGTTTTGATAACATATGCTTAATAACATCGAAATGGGAATAAACATAAACATCTGCTGATTTTATATATTGCTTTAATTTCGTACAAGAGAAATACAAGCAAAGACATAATTTTTCTATTGGACTATTCCTCGTTTCAGCATCAATCAAAACCCTACTAAGGTAATAAATGGGTCTTTCGACACCATTATCATCCTCTTGTGCTAACATGCTACCTATTGTGTTATCAGAAGCTGCTATATACAATTTCAGCAATTTATTTCTAATAACAGGCAATAAGATTGGTGGTTTGACTAAATAAGACTTGATTGCATCAAAAGCCTCTTGATGAACATGCTCCCACTTGAATTCATCTTCTTTCTTCAGTCTCAGCAATGGCGAAAAAGCTTGTGTTTTGCCACTTAGATTTGAGATAAATCTTCGAAGGAAATTGATTTTTCCCAGCAACGACTGAAGCTCTTTCTTGGTCGAAGGAGCCTTCGTTTCCATAATTGCTTTAGTCTTATTTTGGTTGATCTCTATGCCTTTCTTGTGTACTACAAAACCCAAGAATTCACCTGCACGTACACAGAAAGCACATTTGGTTGGATTCATTTTCAATCCATATTTCCTCATTCGTTCAAACGAACGTCGAAAATGGTCTAAATGACCAATTTCTGAGGATGACTTAACCACCACATCATCTGTGTATATTTGCATAAAATCATCAATAAAATCATGAAACATAGAATTCATTGCCCTTTGATAGGTGGCACCAGCATTTTTTAAGCCAAAGGGCATTACTACCCATTCATAAACACCCAATGCCCCTGGACATCGAAAAGTCAAGTTTTGACACGTCCTCTTCAAAGAATAAAAATTTGATTATACCCGAGTAGCCATCTAGCATACCGAGATAATCAAATCCCGCTGCCGAATCTATTAGCATTTACGCTCTGGGCATGGAGTATTCATCTTTAGGTGTTGCATTATTTAAATCCCTAAAGTCTACGCAAACTCTAAGTTTTCCATTTTTCTTCATTATGGGACAATATTAGCTAACCAATCGACATACCGCGGTTCGATGAATTTGCTCTTGAAACGACCTTTCGATTTCTTCTTTGATCTTAGCCAATATTTGAGGAGCAAATCTTCTTGGCGTTTGCTTCTATGGTTTCTTCCCGGTCGAATAGGTATTTGAAGTTCCACCACTTCTCGACTCAACCTGGGCATTTCGTTGTACTCCCAAGCAAAACAATCTTTGAACTCCCGCGAAGTGAAATAACTTGGGTTTTGAAGGCAGCATCAAGGTGTGCACTAATATATGTTGGCCTTTTGATTAGGCCATCTCCCAAATCCACTTCTTCTACTGGATCTTGAGCTTGCATGCGCTTTGTTGAATCCTTGGGATCCTTTTCAAAGCCTAATGGTTCGTCATCATAAATGCAATCAAGTTTGTCATCTATGACTTCACCACTTTCTTTAGATGAAGCTATGGCTTCGACAACCATTGTTTGTTGAATTATTTCGGCTTCCAAAGCCGTTTTTACTTTATTCTCGGCCATGTAGGCCGTAATTCTATCCCATGCGTTGGGTGCTGACATCTAAAACTTTTTAAGAGTCAGTATCCCATCCTGTTGGGGGTAGAACACCCTCAGGATAGACACTTCCATCTTCCACCACTTCCCTCTCCCAAACAAAACCATGTGTTGGGTACAATCGAACAGAGGAAAGCACATTGTCAGATGAGATGTAAGCCTGACTAGAAGATGTGCATGGCGCAATGTTCGCCATCTGTTTTTCAAAATTCTCCTTAGTGACATTGTTTACGTCAGCAAGGAAGTAGCTCCAGTGCTTCGACATATTCCACAAGACCATTATCTTTCCACATCACCAACTTTTGGTGTAGGCTTGAAAGGTACAAGCACCTACTCCATGTATCCACTCTCGCCAAGGAGCAAAGTTATAGCTTGCTTTGGAGGCTATGACAAAGAACATGGTAGTTCTCTTGATGAAAGGTGCCTACTACTACTTCAACTTCGACACGGCCCCAAAGATCGGCGATTTGCCCTCATAATTGGTTAACACAATATTATGAGGCTTAAGGTCGATGTCGAACATCCCTATGGTTTCGGCAAAGATTGCTTGAGGCATCAAATTCACCGCGGCGCCTCCATCTACCAATATCTTATTGACACCCACGCCGTTAACCTTGGCTTGGACATACAGAGGCTTCAAGTGATGCTGCATGCCTTCGTCTGGCCTCTCGAAAGTGGCCATTTGTTCTTCGACACAGCCGTTGTTCATTACGTAGTAACAAACTGGCTTGTGGTTAGCCATATCCTCGGTGAAGTTTTCTTTGACATCATTTGGGGATCGTGATGACGTCATATTCACCGGGTAGAATAGACACCACATTGCAAATGACATCAAAACTAGCTTCAGAGTCTTCAAAATCTGAAGTGACGTCTTCATCCATGTCGAAGTCAAAACTTTTCTTCCTCAACGATGGCAGTGGAGGAAAGATCCTCTCCATTGCAGGCCTCCTTGGTTCTTCTATTACAATAGATTTACCCTTGGCCTTATTCCCAACCTTCACTTGGTTGTAAAGACCTATGTTCACTTTTGTATTCCCCACGGCTTTAGAAGTCATATTCTTAGCCGTTTTGAAGTTCCCTGGCGTTTGCTCGTTAGAAGCAAGTATCGCTTTCTTCTTCGAGCGTTGAAAGCGACGCCATTGGGTCTTGGTCATAGGATTTTTCCCTTTGTAATTATTTTTGTAGTTATATTTCGCAGCCTCATTTGCCTTTGGCTTCACAACCTCAGCTTGTGGCACAGCATTCCTATAGTGGTTACAACCAGCGTGTATCCACTTTTCGTTTGGAAGGTTAGCCCTTGGCACAAACGATTTGGCAGAGGCCGATAACACAAATTCTTTCTTGGTTGTGTTCTTACCAGCAAACTGTGGCTTGCTTGTTGAAGGTCTGTTCGAACTCTTGACCTTATAAGGAAAGTCTCCCCTCTTAAAGCTAAAGTTTGGCTTTTTGTCCAGCCATTTTCTTTTAAGAGGTTGTCGAACTCCGTATCCTTCGACACTTTTGGCAACTTCCTTGTCGAACACAGCACTACATCTGGGGCATAACATTACCTCAGAATTCTTCACCTTGCACCTATTAAGGAAGTCTATTAATTCTTCTTCAGCTTTGGGGTACACGAACTGTACCTTCTCTTCATACTCCTCCTGAGTAAGCTTTTGCACAACATCACCCCCTTGCACTACACTTTTAAGCTTGTCAAGAGAAGGTTTGTGAGTTTGGGAGAACCTACCACCTTTGCATCAACCATGCTTATATTCATTTCAACGATTCAAAGATACATGGCTTTCGCTTGATGAAGTGGATGGATCGTCAATCTGCATTGGTGCTTTGTTCTTTTATCACCAAACTTAAGTCTCCCCTTCTTCGATAGCCTTTTGAACTAAGTCCCCGAAAAGTACACAACAGTCGGTTGTATGTCCCAAAAATTATGAAACTTACAAGAACCCTTTTTCTTCCTCTGTTCGAGAGGAGGTACTTTCGAGCCATTTGGCACTATTATTTGGCCATCGTTACTAACAAATCAAAGATCTCATCACATTTAGTAACATCAAAAGTGTATGTTTTAGGCACAAATCTATCATTTCTAGGCTCTACAGGTTATTCCCATTTTGCGAGGCCTTAATAATTTGCAAGCATAAGAAGGACTGTGCTTAAGTTCACCACATCAATTTCCTCAGATTCGACATCTTCAAACGCGAAGTCGAATTCCTCATCGACATAGGCTATTTTCTCTTTTTTATGAAACCCCACTGAGTTTTCTTTTTTATTGAACTTATTCACTCTAGCTTTTTCCTCTTTAAGCCTTTCAACCTGTCGAACTCTATCGGTTAATTGGGCCATATCTCTCAAATGAGAAGTATCCAATTTCTTTCTAATTGAATAATCAAGGCCACCTGCGGCCATTTCGACAAGCTCATGTTCAGGCACTTGTGTGAAACACCTAGCCTTTAATAGCCTAAATCTATTCAAGTAGTCGTCAATAGCTTCAGGCACTTTACGTCGAACACTGGCCAATTCTTTAAGACTAATCTTCGACTGGCCCATATAAAACTGCTCATGAAAAGCCTTTTCTATTTGCCCCCATGTGTACATGGAACCAGGGGGTAAAGTGGTAAACCACGTAAAGGCATTCTTAGTTAGAGAATTTGGAAAATATTTCATTTTCAAACTCTCATTCTGGGCTATATCCCCTGCCTCAGTCATGTAACGGGCAATGTGTTCGACGGTAGACTCATTGGTATCACCCCCAAACTTAGTAAATTTAGGAATTTTCCAACCTCTTGGCAGTGCTGCAATACATATTCACACAGCGGTGATATGAAATTTGGCCTATGTAAACCTACGTTAAGGCCATTCTGTGCCATTATGGTTTCTACCAAAGTGGCTATGTTATCTTGAGCACAAGCGTTATTTCGTTGCACTTGTCGAACAACTTCATTAGCGTTTTGGTTTCGATTTACCATAACTACTTCAGGGACATGGTTTCCCATACCTTGTTGTTCGCCTACAACCGCTTGGGCTTCGACAGTAACTGATCTCTGTGGGGTATTAGGTGCATTATTCCCACAATTGGGTACTTGCCTATTATTTCCCGTAGGAGCCCCAAAGAAATCTGCAATCCTACCCATTTGGTTTGCTAACATTTGGTAACTTGTATTGGTGTTCTGAATCAACGGATTGAAAACAGTACCAATTTGTTGGGTTAGCATATTAACGATATCATGATTACTCTCGTCTACTTGTTGTCTTAACGCTAACAAAGACGCGTTGGTTAATGCGGTAGGATTTCGACCAAGTGTGCTTTCAGAAGACACATGTGAAGGGGAAAAGGTCGAAACGTGTGGCATTCCAGTAGGCATGCCATATACACCAAAAGGATATGGTGGTAAACTCATATTCTGGAAACGTGTCTCTAAACTATTCCCTATTGCCATATAAGGACTAGAAGTAAGTCCTATACTTTGTGGCAAAGACATAGATTGTGTCGACCCAACATTGGTCATCGACATCGTGGGAACGATTATTGATGTTACTGGGGCCATTGTCCCTACAACACTGACACTTGTAGAATCTATGGTTGTTCCTTGCCCTTGTGATACCACAGGGTTAGAACTAGAGGCATTGTTAGAATTAGTACGTACCATTCTACCACTCCTCAAGTGCATACAAATACACACACTTATAGGAACAACACAAAATTAATGGCAAAGGTCCCACCGGGCGTGCCAATTTGTTTGTTGGTGATTTTAGCAAACAATCACTAGTTTTCAATATCGAGACTGTGAGATCAAACTAGAAAATCTCTTTGACGATTGCCATTTAGTTTTGTGTCTTTCGCGTACGTAAGAACAGTAAATAGTAGAAAGAAACGGATTGAAAACAAAGTAAAAGCAGTAAATGCAACAAAAGTGAAAAGAAAGTAAAAAATTGCATTAATTGAAAGAAGAAATGGTTCACCAACATGTACAATGTGTTTGTTTCACTCGTATTTCGCTTTGGCTTGGAAGTTGAGTTTCTCAGAGCTCTTGTAAAATGTGGTGACCCTGATTTTCTATTACAAAGGAGTATTTATACTCATGGGAACAATCGTGGGAGAAACGGTAACTGCCTCCTAAAAATAAGGGAAAGTAACCGCCCACTAACTGTTGCTCTGCACGTTTCGACTAGCTCCTTGTCAACCGCTTGGCGAAGTGTTGAACCCATCTCTGTCGAAGATTTAAGTCCTCTCTTGTCGAAGGTTTCTTGCCTTGCTTGCTTCATAGCTTCGAAAACCGAGCTTGTCGAAGTTCACTTGCATGTCTTGCACTTGCATACCTTTTCTGTCGAATTGATGGAGTATTGACTTGAATGTTGACCTGTGGTCCTCACAACATCATTAAATGTGAAGTCAACCCTATTTGAAGCTTCATTTAATGTACTGTCGAAATTTTGAGGTAACAGTCATGCACCTCGATGACATGTCCATTAAGTGAAAGCATGTTTTGCACTTCCTTAGTTTGATTTTGTGGTGGTTGTACGTTATGTGTTTTCTTATGGATTATAATGAGTGCACTAGCTCACTCGTGAAGTGTGTTTTTAATTGAAGTAAGAATCTACTAAAACGTAAGATTTATATGTTGGAACTACTAAACTTTAAGGGTAATGTTGCATAAGATATTGAGTCGTGAAAAGAGTTTGGTTTAAACATAGGAGATGGATTATATTTGAGAAGAGAACTTGGGTATAATGCAATATAGTCGATATGCTTGATTGTAAATACATGTAAGGATGTCTTAGGAAACTTGATTTAATATATGTAAATGAGATAGAGTAAGTGAAAGTAAAATATAAATGCTCTCTTTGCTTGTTGTTGAAAGGTTCAAATTAGTATAATGCATGCTAAGTGACTGAAGATAATTATATGTTAAGACATTGAAAATTGGAGTACAAATGCATGTTTGTGAATTACCAATCTCTATCTAGACCTAGACCTCATGTTTGAAGTGAAGTGACTATGAGTATATGGTTGCGTGTCCTTTACGAGCATTTCAGCACTTTGAACCACTATTTAAAATTGGAATATAATGGAATGAATTCATGCTTGATTATCATTAAGAAGGATAGGTGGTAATGTTTTGATTAGTTTACAAATGAATTGGATTTTGTTCTTACTAGTTGATGATCAGAATGAACTTAGTTAATGTCTTCATATTTGAATGTTTTATTTATGATTGATGATTGTTTTTTTAAGTGGAAAAGGGTTGGCTGTTGACCCCACACCGATTTTGTTTGCTTATGGGTGCTAGAAACTTAGTTTGCAGATATGATTCACTTCCAGTGAAGTTCATGAATGACTTTTGGGTTTTACTCCAAAATGGGTCACACATTGTGGAATTGGTTTGCAAATTTTAAGGATGTGCTTCAAAGGAATTTTTAGTTCTTACTATTTTTCTTCTTGATTGAAATAGTGTTCTTAATGTTTGGATTTTTTTTTTTGGTTGTTGTTGTTGGTTAGGACCCGAAAGTAGTTGCGAAAAAGAATATTTTGGTTTTAGTTGTTCTTGTGATAAAATTGTACTTTTTAAGTCACTTTGATTGTTATTGGTCTTTAAATACTCCTTCTATTCCATTAAAGGTGGTATGTGTTTGAAGAAGTTTTAGGTTGATTCATTCATTCTATTTTATGTAGAAATTTAAGTAGTTCCTCTTTGCATTGAGAAAGGGCCGGGAAAAAAAAAAAACTTGCATTGGTTAGTGGTTGGGTTACCTACTATCTACTTATGAGAATTAACAAAAAAATATTGGTTTTGGTAATCTAGCCTAGTCAAAGTTAAAGATAAAAGTCAGCTGAAATTACTTGTGACTTACTTTTACAGTGAATATATTATCCTTCATTGGTTCCAAATGATATCATTATTTTCTCTTTTCATTTAATACCTATCTTCTAAGTTAGGTTGTGAGTGGTATAGATAACATGCTTTGTAGCACTAAGCTTAGGTTACTATTGTTATATTGTAAGTTTCAATATTCGAAAATAAAATAAAATATAGTACGTATGAATCTTGATTGATGTTGATTGATTTGAGGTAGGTGTACTCCATTCTTTGCTAAGTATAATTAGTAATAGGCATGCTAATCCATGAGAATGATAGGTAACCTTATAAGGTTTAAATTAAGGAATGTAAGCTTACAAGTTTTGAGTGGCATAAGATAGGAGTTTGCAGTGGAAGCGTAGAAAGTGATTTCGACAGGAGGATAAGGTATGCAAGTAGGTCGAATTTTGGGGCAAAATTCTTAAAAGGTGGGAAGTAATGTAACATCCCAAAATTCCCTTAATTTGGTGATTTAGAGCAAATCTAGCTATTAGGGGTAGAATCGTAATTTTAAACAAGAATTAAGAAAATGTGGGACTATTTAATTATGACTAATATTTAATTGACTAGTTTATTTGAGGTTCTTGTTAAGACCAAATAGTAAATTAGAATAATTAAATAAAGGCTCATTGAGTAGTAGTATTTTAACAAATCTTGCCTTACATCCCACCATACACCACATTTGCTCACAACCCACCCTAGCACTATTACTTTTCCTCATTCCTTTTCCCTGTTGTTCACGCTGAAAAAAAAAAAAAGGAGGGAGGAACTAGAAAGAGAGAGAACCGAGAGAAGGAGAAGGAAGAGAGAGAATTGAGAGAAAGAGAAGGAACGAGAGAGAGAGAGAGAGCAACAGAGAGAGGGAGTGAGAGAGACAGAGAGAGAACCGAGAGAAGGAGAAGGAAGAGAGAGAATCGAGAGAAAGAGAAGGAACGAGAGAGAGAGAAACAGAATGGCGAGAGAGAGAGAGAGCAACAGAGAGAGGGAGTGAGAGAGACAACCAAGGTGGAGCTCAATCAAAGATTTACAGCCCTAGGTTCAAGCTATTGAAGAAAGGAGATGGAGATTGAAGCTTAGGCAACTTCCATGGAAGATGGCTAGGGTTCCAATTCTCAAATTGGGGGTTTTCACCCTAAAGCTTCTAAGGAGCAATAGGTAACATAGAATTCCCTTTTTAAAACCTCTCTTAGGTGTGCTTAGGGATTTGATTCATTTTGTATGTTGGGTAGTAGCAACTGTCTACATAATTTTGTTTAGATAAAGGAATGGTGGATATGAATGCAAGATGTTTGATTTAATTATTGTTTGAGAAATTCAACTTTGAGATATGTGGATGTTGTTGTGATGAAATGATTTATTTTAGAAGTTATGTGAATTATGGTTAGTGGGTTATAATTAAGTGTAATATTTTGTGTTTGGCTGCTGGTTCGAGGTTAGGTTAGATGGAGATTGTAAAGCAAAGGGTGAGGTGTTGTCCCTCAAATCTGTTTTTACGCTCTTCTAGTATTTTGCTCATAACTTCCATTTGCACATACTGTTTTGTGTTGATTTTTGTTTCAGTAGAAACTAGATTGAGTTTACTTCATAATGGACCCCTAAAGCACATAATTACATCAAGAATTGGTAGAGAAATCTGTGGTACAAATTACACATAAGAGCTCTAACTCGTATAGACCCTACTGCAGTAAATTGAGAATAACTCTCTGTATAAAGCATAGTTTGAAAATGGGTTTGTATCTTTGGAAACTAGACTAAATTCCCTTCAATTAGGACATCTATTTTGCGGCATTTGGTTAAGAATTGGTAGAGAAAATCAGGTTATAATTTGAGCAATATGTTTTCTCTTGTTTGTGCACCTATGCATATTCTTTTAATAAACTGTACTATTTGGTTGGTTATTTTGAAAAATAAAAATCATATTCATAATATAGACATCTTAAGCTTTCCAACGGGTGGTCATTGGATCAAATCTGACACCGTTTGATATTTTAATAAAATCACCGAAGTAGATGTACTGATGCTGAAAATTCTGCACAAATGATTATGAGCATAAAGACACTTGAATTGTGTAGAATGAGTTCCTATGTGTTTTAAATTCTTACCAAACATGATTGTTACATGAATTACCTCGGCATAGAGTACTCGTGGGAGTAGCTAATCTATGAAGTGGAAATCTTTATTTTCATATATTCAATTTGTTGTGACTCTTGGATTTCGTGTATTGATGAATTATTATTTGGTACATATTTGATTTGATGTTTTGGTGATATATATATTGTGAAACTATCTATATATTATTGATTTTGAGGTGGGAGCCTATTATTGATTATCCGCAGGAGCCTATTATTGATTATCAGACGGGGAGCCTATTATTGATATTTTGAGGCGGGGAGCCTATTATTGATATTCTGAGGCGGAGAGCCTATTATTGATTTTGAGGCGGGGAGCCTATTATTGCTATTTTCAGGCGGGGAGCCTATGATTTACATTTATCGGCGGGGAGCCTATTTTCGTTCTGTATAAGTGTCTTGTTTATGATATCTGTGATATACGCGCACGAAATCTTATTGTTATCTTTTTATGCAAGGTGTCCTTGTCCTATATTGTGTTTCTTTCATTATCACCTAAGAGTTGTATTTGAATGGAAAACGGTTGTATGTGATTTAGACTTTCTATTTTTGTAGAGAGGATTTTCCATATCTCGCACACGGATATGGCTGGAAATATCAAGTAAATTCTTTCCATATATTCTTTGTTACTGAGTTGCAAAACTCACTATGTTTGGGGTGATGTTTCAGTGTAGTGGAGTAACATTGGAAAGTCAAGAGTATATCCGGATTGCTCGTCAGTAGTCCAATGTAGAGTGTCGGTCACCGGATCACGGTCGGAGTCCTAGTTTCAAAGAATCTTATTGTGGCTAAGCTAGTTGTGTTAGGCTAGATTTTATTTTACATGTGTGAAAAAAAAAAATTATGTCTGGCCTGGTTATACAGGTATATATATTATTTTGGGATGTCCATATTTCAGAGGAAGTGCTGTCGAAATTTTGTTAGAAATTTCTTTGAAATATAGGTTATTATAGTTTTGATAAGATGACCGTTCTTTAGATCAACTTGTTTCTATCGAGGCTTGCCAGATTAGGGTAGTAATCTGTGCGCCGGTCATGGTCCAAATTCGGGTCGTGACATAAAGCTTGAAGAGGCTTGGATAAAGACCACTTGTATTGATTGAAGAATAGTGGAAAAATCTCACTGAAGGTGGGGACTGGAAGTAGCCCGACGTTAATGGGTGAACCAGGATAAATCTTCAATGTGTAATCTTCTCATCCCTTATCTCTGCATACTTTACATTATGCTCATAATCCACTACCCTCTTATCCTCACATTAACTAATGCTTAAAACAGAAGCTACTCATATAATTTATGCATAACTCATATTCTGTTTTGAAGCATCTATTAATCCTGAGAAGCTTCAATCTATACTGATTTCATCCTTATAAGCTTCTACAGTTTAAAAGAGTTTATTCTTAACATACATAGAGTTTGATAATATGTTCCTCATGTTAGAAAACACTGAATGACCATGTTCAACAAAAGGATAAATCTCATATGATGTACAAAATGTTTCTATGCATAAATACAACACAAGACTCATTATGAATTGAACTTACTTAACTAGAGAAGGTTCATCATGTGGAACCTACTTAACAAAAAGAAGGTTCAATGCATGGAATCTACTCAAGAAGAGTATGTCTTGTGAAATTGTTTTAAGCTAACTATCTCATCTCCAAGTATCAACTTGAGAGGACATTTTCTAAGTTGCAGGATAGACATTTTAAAAGGGTCACAATTCAACCCCCCTTCTTGTGACTCTATATGCCACTTCAATTGGTATCAGAGCACAGACTCTTAGGGTTGAACACACTTAACCGTGTGAAGAGTTGAAGATTCTGGAAGAAGTGATGACCAACATTGGAGATGAAGAACATGTCTCAGAAGGTTGATTTACAAAGAGATTTGTGATATGCAGATTACAATATTGATGAGGAAGAAGTTGACAAAGTGGGATAGATGGAAAATGAATATGCCATGATCAACAAGTAAGCTTGTTTTAATTTTTCTTTGAATATTCTATACATGTTAAAACAAGTCTATAAGCCACTAGAATGAAAAGCTATTAGAGATGAGTTTTCTCTAAATAGCAAAACATAGGAAAGATAAAAGGGTTTTTAGCTACTAATTTGAAAAGCCATCATAAATCCTTTTTACTCTCATAATCAAAAAAATGCCACAAGGTACTGTTTTATAAGCTACTTTTCAGAAATCTCACAATACCCATCTTTGACAATTTAAAAGAGAAATGTGAAAGTCTAAATGATGTGTTGTCTTGCTTGTTCTAACATACAAAGTGATGAACCACATGCTTTACATATTGATAGAGTACTAGTAGGTACTTGTTGCATGCTAGTCAAAAAGTAAATGTGGGGAACACCTATAGTGAATAACAGCCCACTTGTATGAATTCTTCCAACTTATATTTTGTTGCTTCCTTGATCCTTACATAGTGTACTAAAAGGAATGGAGAATTTAAATCCTTGTTCTTTTTGGGTTTTTCTAAAGCAACCTATTATGATAAAAAGTGGATGAGAGTTGTGTTTTGCAATAATCTAAAATCTTGCATTATATTGGCAAACATAAGAAAAATATTTGAGAATGAAAACCAGTGGAGTCTTTGAAATTTGGTTAAGCTTAACATATTGTGCTTTCAAGAAAATCATTTCTCTTTGGCTTCCAAAATTTTTGTCATTCATTCACAACTCTGAGCATAGTTCTTCAAGACAAGCCAACAAGAACATATTGAAAAGAGACCACACAAAGCATCATACAAATGATGCAGCCACTGTACAAGAGAGATGTCAAGGTAACCTTCATGACAGACTGAATGAAGTTCTGTTTACAAAATGAAAACTCATGAAGGAGCCACATGGACTGAGTCATGTGACAAAGTTAGAACCAATGAACTCAAAATCTTGGAAAGCTCGCATTTTACTAAGAATGATCATTACAATGCTTGCCAAGATCCATGAGGTTATAAAAATGAAGTAAGTTTCATGACAACATGATAGTTAGTGAGGTAAGAGCATTAGGATTTTACATGAAATTTTAATTGTCTATTATCTTACTCATTGGCTGGCTTTTACATGTTTTATTCATATGCCAAGAAAACATCATGAATGTCTAAGGGCTAGAAATATGTGATTTATGCAACAAAGGTTATATGCCCCAAACTAACTATTTCTGGAAAAATATCATTCATATGTATCATCCTTCTTTTTCAGAAACTTGGTAAAAACTTATTGGCTAAACCACATTTATCTCTTGTTACAAAGCAACAAGTCTTGTACTTATTTCTTACATGATTAAAATGACTTTCATATGAACTAAAGTTCATGATGCATTAATATCTCTGTACATCATTTAAAATAAAAATTGGATATTGATATGCACGTGTTCTTGAAAAATGGTTCTTTCATAAGAAATATTCTCTTTACACTCATGCATAATGTTATCTGAAAAATTGTGCTTTCTAAAATACTAACTCATTCTTTTAAAAAGGAAATTGAATTTTGGGAAAACAAGAAATTGAGTTGAGTATTAACTTGTAAGTTTTTGACAAGCAATCTTTATGCATAAAAATGTGCAAAGTGGTTATAATGGGTGATAAGTGCTTAGACAAAAGGATAAAATGTACACATACTTTCCTACAGTATGTTTCACAATCATTTGTCAATGATGTATGTTCAAACTGTAATATCTTGGTTGAGACCTTATTATGTTACCATGTGAGCAAAAATGGCTAGAGAAGGTATACTAACACATAAGGACCCAAAAGGAATGGGTACCAAAATTATTTTTGTGTTGTGATGTAGGAATCCTCATTGGATGATAAAAGGAGAAGAAAATGCCTCTTAGAAGTTGATAATAAGGAGATAAAGACAAACTCATACAACACAAAAGATGCTCAGAAGTTTAAATTAAAACTTCATGGTAGTACACACATTGTGAGATGATGAAGGATGAATCTGAGAAAAACATGTTGGAAGGGCTAAAATCCTTCCATGGGCTTCAATATGAGAGGATCCAAGAAGCAGAGAAAATTCATAAAGAAACTTGGAATCGATAAGGAATGTTGATGATCTCAATTGAAAAAATAGCAAGATGAAGTTATGTTCAAAGCAAAGAACCTTTTACGATAAAAGCTGACTCAATTGAGAAAATTTGCATATCAACTTCTTCAAAGCTCTTTGCATATCAACCTTCTTATGAAGATGATATGACCACTGCTGAAGCTTCTTAACTAAATAAACAAGTGGTAGTTGAATAGAGAAACTTGAATGTGGACCCCTCCACTATCAAGATCAGTGACAAAAATAATCTGGAACAACCATCTTCATCCATCAGTCAGTTTTTCACAAAGTACTATGATGATATATGAATGAACATGAATTGATGATACTGCAAAGTCTTTGAGGATGTTCTTATCATAAGAAGTCTTCAGAAGGAAAGTCATTAAAGGAGGTATACTCAATTTCATCATAATTTTATTTTGATATATATGAATTATGTGTGAATATATGATATGATAAGATTGATTGTTTGTTCCTATGAATGCATGCTAAAATGATTGATGCAATATATGATCTTAAAAGCTTAATTGTATGCATCACTGTTTACTTTGAACTTGAATGTGCATGTGCCTAGTTCTACATAAAATATGTTTGCACAGTCTCTTAATTTAGGAAAAAGAATATTAATTGCGAATGACCAAACAGATTAATAGTTTTAGTAAAGGGATTGGTAATTAAATAGAATAAGAGAATTCAGGTAGAATTAGACATAAGGGAATCAAAGCTTGCAAGTGAAACTGTGACCCTTGGTCTCTTTCCATTGCTTTAATATTGCATTTTAATTATTGTTAATTAGTTCTTTTTATTTTAGTTTCTATAACACTCAACTTTATTGGTTCGTCTAAACAATAGAATATCTTGATTAGTTTGGTACTTGTTAATTAATCCCTGTGGAGACGATAATCTTTTATACTACTTCTGCGAAAGAGTACACTTGCTCTAAGTGTGTCTTTGACGCAACAAGTTTTTGGTTCTAAGTTTCTCATACTAATATAGTGATCATAATCAAATTTGCAATTCAGTTGAAATTGATATTATTGCATGATGCTTTAAGCTTTATGAACACATGTTAAAAACTTGTTTAAAATGAAGTGTTCTTTGAAAAGTTTTAGATAAGGTGTTGCAATGTCAAGTGTCATTCTTTGCAGAAATATAGACTCACATACTATATTAATTTCTATGATGTGGTGTTGAATGCTATATGTGTTAATATCTTGTAGTGCAAGATGATCCTCATCGTGTTTAAAATAACAAATGTTCTAATGATTCTTATGAATAATTCAATGCTTGAAAGAATATTGTTGCACAACCTTTGATTCTAAACATTCCATATTGCTGTAACTTTCATGAACCTTTTTGGATATATGGTTTGTTGTCTTAAATAGCTTCATTGAGTTGTAGGCCTGGTAAAAACGTTTCAATAGTCAATGTGAATTGAATCTTTCAAAAGTGTTAGACCATTTGATGCATTGTTGAGTCCCATATAAATCATGTCTTACAAAGATGCACCTATTATTTATCATGTGATTTCTTTTGGTGTATAAAATGGGTGAAAAAGGTTTCAGATCATCAGTATAAAATTAACATCTTTCAAAGCAAGTTTTCAAATGTGCACTAATCATATTATTGTCAAATCCTGATATGTGCTTTCTAAAAAACATGTTCCTATGAAAATCTTTTAAAGTAATGAGTTATTCTCTCAAGTCTGAAATGTGATTAACTTAATATCTTGAGGAGGAAAAATAACAAAGTCTCATGTTGATCATTTAATCTAAGTCATACTATATCCTTTATCAAATTTGATTATGATGCATATTTATTGTTATATCTGGTTTCCAAAGCCTCATGTGCACTTATAGATCAAAAGACAAAATATTGAGAGAATCAAAGCTTAACTTGCATATCTTAAGAAACCTATACTTTATTTGATGCCTAACTCTAGGAATATGATCTTGGTTTTACAAAAATTTGAGATTCTGATATTATGGTTACAAAAGATCCTTCTTCAACATGTTCTATATTGATGTCCAATCATTGGACTTAAGATTGGAAGGTTTTCAAAACGTGTTTCTCATTTTTGTTTCTCCATGCGAAATTAATTGCTTTCTTGAAGATGTTTGAAATTAATGAGCACTAAGTGCTAAAACTGATTTATGAAAAATGAAACTTCTCACAAATGCTTTTGAATATTTATTTGACACATTCTAAACAAGAAAGATCTGTTTTGAAATAGTTATATGATAATCTTGCTTCACTTTCATAGTCTCCACTCAAAAATAGATATGTGAGCTCCATATAGCATATGAATGCATGTTTCTACAAAATGAGTCTTGATTGCTGCATAATCTTGTTGTGATATATGTTTTAATAGTGTTTTTAAACAATGAAACTAGTGAAAATAGAATCTATAATATATCACAAAATCTGACTACTTTGAGTAAGCTTAAGAGTGTGCATTATGTTCACTTGTGTGATTGCAGAAATTTGAAAGAGTGTATAATTTTAAATTTTAGTTATCACTATCATGCATTATGCTTTATATGACTTTGTAGAACTAAGTATGGTAAATTGGTTATCCCCCATTGTTTATATCCAAGAGATTATTGCCATATATGGGTTGAGGAAAAATAAAATAAAATGTCCTATATATATTGTTTTCTTCTAAGGCAAAAGGGTTGGTAAAGAACTTTATATTCATTGAACCCTATACAAAATGCATTATAAGAGGTTGTCCTCTTATATATAAAAGGCTTTCCTTCAAAGCCTAATAATGAGAGTAATAATAAGGGATAAGATGATTCTAAAGATAGGAGAATAATGATCCTTGAAAACCCACAGGGAGAGTTTTTGAACTAAAGAAGGTATATGCTCTTCAATGTCTAAACATGCTAAGTTCAAATCTCTTTATCTATTCCTAGTGGATCAAATGAATGTGCTGAATTACTTGATACAGTTATATTGCTTCTGATTACTATGATTTCTTATGTCTAAATTGCAATATCAACTAAGATATTTTCTCACATTGTATATGCTTATCATGACAAATGCAAACTACTTAAGTTTGATAGGTTGATCCTCCTCCCCTCTGATTCTTTTTGATTGATGTCAAAAGGGGGAGAATAATAAAGATAGATATAATAATAAAGAATGTTGATTATAAACCTGATGCATAAGTTTAGGGGGAGTTTTAACTTCATGCATAAGTTCAGGGGGAGCTTAATTTTAATTTGATAGCAAATCAACATTCTTGTATGTGTTATTATATCCATCCAGAAAACTTAAGATTTGTTCTTAAAGGTTTGTCATCATCAAAAAGGGGGAGATTGTTGAGATAAAATCCTTTTTGATATATGGTTTTAATGATAACAAACCTTATGAACTAAAGCTTAAGTATTCTGAATGGTGTTCTAGTAATGGGTGCTCTTGAGTTTGTTGAAAGAACAGGTTTCCTTTAAGTGGATATGCTAGAAGAAAATTAGATCAATCCAGTGCATGTCATTATACAACAACTGAAGAGTCAAAGTAGAACCAACAAAGTTACAAGAATAGTAATGCAAGCTTCATGAAGACATGTTATCTTTACTATTAAGTTACAAGGGTGTTGGACAAGGAAATTCACAGAGAGAAAAGAGAAGACACTAGGCAATCAAGAGAAAGTTCAAATCATCTAAGTGAATTCCTATCAAGAGGAGCCCTAAGAAACTAATGACTAGATTGATCAAAGGAGTATACAAGTCTTTGCATAGAAGATTCTCATAGTCATTAATTATATTCTACCAATGCTCTCTTACTCAAATGTTCAAAAGCTTATCAAGAAGCAAATTAAAGAGCACGACCGAAGCATAGCAAAGAGCATGACCAAAACATGCAAAAAGTCAAGGGTAGAAATAAACATAAGAAGGTTCACGTATGAAGAAGGTTCAAAGATGAGAAGGTTCAATTAATCAAGCAACCTACTCTATCTAGGAAACTTCAACAACTCAAGAACAATCATTCTCATTGATGAACTAAAGAAGAGGTAATCAAATGATTCTTCCTAGGAGCATCAAAGTTTATTTGTTTGAGGAAAAATCAATTGAGAAAGTTTGACTAAGTAAACAGAAGGTTTGACAAAGTCAAGAGGAGGTATTAAATGAAGAAGAGGTATTAAATGATTCTTCCAAGTTCATTCATTTAAGGAATAATCATTTGAGAAGGCTTGACTAAGTCAATAAGAAGATTTTACCAAGCCAATACTTTGCATAGAAGATTAATAGCTGAGAATGTTAAAATCTCAATAAGAAGGTTTGACCATGTCAAAAGAAGGTTTAACCAAGCCAAGACTTAGCAAACTAAGGCTCTACCAATGCTCTACCATGGTCTAAAATATTGGTATATTATAAAGGTAGAAAAGCTTTGAGAAGGTTACTTTATGAGAAGGTTAAATTAAGTCAAACAGAAGGTTTGACCGAACTACAGAAGATTGAGTGAAAGTCAAACAGAAGGTTGAGCAATAGTCAACAGAATGTTTGATTGAAGTCAAAAGAAGGTTGACCTATTTTAAGATATAGTAAAGAAGGTTGTTTGGTGAAGAAGGTTAAATGAACTCAAGCTTCTGTTCTGGGAAACCATATCAATTTATCCCAAACACATTAATTCTTCTTGAATGAAGATTCCAAGTCATAAAATGTGCTGGAAGTTTGAAAATAAAAAAAGGCAATGCATGATTATTCATATGGCACATTTGAGGTGTTTATTCATGTTGAAGAAGATTGAAAAGCATGTAAATCTGTACAATAGTACATGAACAGGTCTTGAAATGACAGTAAAATGAAAAGGAAATATGGTGCACGTCATAGAAGATCTGTCATGACAGCAAAAGCACCAAAGGTTGCTTAAGAAGGTTGAAGGGCTACCACTAAAGCACAAAAGACATCATGACCTATCTACAAGCCTAGAACAAAGTTCCAACGGCTATTTTCAACATCTCCAACAGCTATATTGAAGAAATCAATTATATAAACACTTGGGAAAGTTAAAAACACTCAAGGGAGAGGGATTGTAGTGTGCCAAAACCAGATTTCATCATCCCCTCAACCCTCTGCAGATATTGAGAAGCTTCTGCAAATTTGAAGAAGCTTGATCTGAAGCTTCTCAAAGATGAAAAGCTTGCTCTAAAAGAGATTTCAGCAAAGAAATTCAAAGTCCATCTATCATACAAGTGATTGGAAGTTGAAATAGATGAAAGATATTGAGAGATAAACACAAGCCATATCAAGATCAATTATTGCTCTCCATCATTATCTTCTTTCACACTCCTACTTGTAACGCCCTAAAGATTATTGGATATTTATTTAATGAATTATTGTGGGTTAGATTGTGGAAAAATATTAGAAATAAAAATATGGTATTTTTATATGCTATTAGTGATATATGGATTTATTTTATTTCTATTAAATACTAGTGTTGGAGATATTATTTCTTTAGGGAGTTATTTTGGTCTATTGAGATGTTAAAATAATAGTTATAGTGATATTGGGCTCTAAAAGTATTTAAAATGAGTGTTTGGGCTGTTTTACTCGCATACACCCCCCTTTTGCCTACTGGACGCACCCCCATTGCAACTCACTTAAGCCCACGAACGCGCCCTCCCAGCCCAGAACCGAACCCGACCCGACGCTCCTTCTTCTCCTTCGCGTGAGCAGCTGCGAACGGCAGCAACCCTCACACCATTTTTCCTCCTTCGCGTTCTCCCTCTTCTCTCCATTGTTGACCCTCAAACTCCACACTCCCACTCGAAATTGGCCATTGATTTCGATTATGACCTTGGTTTGAACAGTTATGGCTTTATTTTGATAAGGAAATCGCACCAGATCGGTTTCACCCTCCTCTTCGTCGCGCAGCTGCAGTGGTTCAAGCAACGAACATTGATGTGATTCTGTAAAGGAGAACCATGTACGAATTTCCCTTTTCCTCGTGCAGGTGATCACAGATTCGGTTTCGCCCTCGTGAGTTCCAATACGTGGCTAAGTCGCTTCAAGAATCAGGATCTCCACGTGTTGTCATCGTCCTCTGGAATTCGACTAGGTAATTCGTTTGGAAAACCCGATTTGTTAGTTAAAGGAAAGTGTTTTTATTATTATTTTTAGATAGCTAATTGAACGTTTTGTTGCCTGATTATATGAGTTCGAGTCAATGGACCGTCAGATTTAGATCACGCTTGAGAGCTAAGTGTTCGTCCTTGCACCGAGTCAAAGGAAGGGAGAGTTGTTGCTGTGGTTTTGGTTGGTGACTCCGTAGAGAGAGTTTCGTCTCGGTTTATACAAGGTAAGGGGAGTCTCACTCTATAATATAGGGTATAATAGGTCGTATGTAGGTCATAGGGTCGTTATTTGTTGATATTGGATTGTTGTATGCTTGATTGATGGATTGGATTTGAATGAGGCTTGAAATCGGTTTCTATGATAGAGTTAGGGTTTATAATATGTTGATTTTGTGTTGTGATGTATTCGATGATTTGAACGTGCAATTGGTTGTTAAAATATGAAATTGGAAGTGTTAGAATGGTTATAAAATGAATTAAGGTTGTCATTGATGAATTAGTTTAAGAGAAATTGAAGGAATTGAGTTTTTTTGAGGTATGGGCGCCAAGTTTGCCGGAAAATGGCGCCATGTGCAATCGTGCTGTTGTTCAGGTGTGTGTGCTAGTGGCGGGCGCCAAATGGCTGCCAGTGGCGCCAGAACGGCGCGCTGTGCCAATGTGAGTGTGTGTGTTTGTGTCACAGGAGCAGGGCGCCAAATGTGGCTGCCCAATGCGTCTGGTTAGGCTTGTTTCAAGTGCAGGGCGCCAAGTGGCTGCCCTGTGGCGCCTGTGTTAGCGCCAGGTTGCTGGTTGCTTGTGGTGTCTAGGTTCTGGTCGCCAATTTGGCTGCCCATGGCGCCTAGTGTGGCACCAGATTGATGTGCAGGGTGTGTGTGCGCATATGGCGCAAAGACGTGGCGCCCAATGGCCTGCCTGTTGCGCTCGTGTTCGCCGCTGTGTTCAGGCGAGGAATGCACTGGTGCGAGATCGTGTGTCTCGATTTGTGTCTTAGTTTGTGCCTAAGACTGTGCTGCCCAGGGGGGCGCCAGATTGTTGTGAAAATGGCGCCCAGTGGCTGTGTTGCCACAGGGGGCGCCAAGTTGCCGAGTTTTTGGCGCCTAGTGCTGTGTTGCACAAGGGGGTGCCAGTTTGTGGGGAAAATGGCGCCTAGTGCTGCCTTGTGTCTAAGTGTGTGGTTTTGGTCCCTAGGTGTGGTTTTGGTCCCTAGGTGACAGTTTGGTCCAAAAGGTGTTGTTTTGGTCCCTAAGTGATAGTTTGGTCCTAAAGGGTGTTTTAGGTCCCTGAGTGGGGTTTAGTCCTCTAGTTGTGATTAGTCCTTGGGACTTGATTGTGTAGAGTTAGTGACTGAGGTGAGTGATGATGCCATGGGGGCATGAGCCATGGGGGCTAGAGCCATGAGGGCCATAAATGAGATTGATAATGAGGTGAGACATAATGTGTGAATTGTGATATTGTGAATATGCTTGTGTTATCTTCATGGAGTCTCATGCATACATTCGGCTGCGGTCGCGACGTTTATAAACTGATTGTGAGGCCATGGGGGCCAGAGTCATGAGGACTCACTTTGATAATGATACTGCCATGAGGGCAAATGGTACCACATGCATGATCACATTGCATACATTCCCATAAACGCATGAGTGCTATTGATTGATGAATGGTTTGATCTCGTGTGTCGCAAATCAGTGCTACTGTGTGATGCTATGATCAGATATATATTGCTTATTATCACCTTTATTATATAGTTCGAGACTCACCCTTTTTGTTGTTGTTTACCACAGGTAGTCATGAGTGAGGGCTTGCTACCTTCACTATTCCCCGAGTCGGTCTGCTCTGATACGTAGCACCTAGGGGATGGGATATAGACTCTAGTTTGATTTGTTTTGCTCACTGTTGAGCTTTCGTACTGTTATATTATGTATTTTGAGGCTTGATGATTACTCTTTGATATGTAGTTATTATTTCCGCTGCGTGGTATGAGATATTATTCCACTTGTTTTATGGTGTTACGTATTTGATTATATTTAAGAGTTGAATTGATTGTTTGAGAATTTTTAATAGATAAGTGTAACATTCCATTTGAGAAATAAATTTTTATATACTCTGATTTTTGAATTAAATTACCGGGTAGAAATGGGGTGTTACACTACTCATATGCTAAACACCTTGGGATATCTTAGAGAGAGTGTGTAGCTTGTTTTACATATTTCATATCCACTTATTGTAAGTGTATCAAGCTGTAGCAAAACCAAACCCCTTTATTCATCAAATATGTATGTTGTTATTCCTACCAAGCTACCTAGGGTAGGTAAGTGTTAATGAGAAAATACAACATGTGTAGTGTTCTATCAAGCTACCTAAGGAGTAGGTGATGGGCAGAAACTTGTTAATGTAGAGCCTGAAGAGGCTTGAAGAAAGAATACTTGTTGTAAAGCTTGAAGAGGCTTGGATAAAGACCACTTGTATTGATTGAAGAATAGTGGAAAAATCTCACTGGAGGTGGGGACTGGATGTAGCCCGACGTTAATGAGTGAACCAGGATAAATCTTCAATGTGTAATCTTCTCATCCCTTATCTCTGCATGCTTTACATTATGCTCATAATCCACTACCCTCTTATCCTCACATTAACTAATGCTTAAAACATAAGCTACTCATATAATTTATGCATAACTCATATTCTGTTTTGAAGCATCTATTAATCCTGAGAAGCTTCAATCTATACTGATTTCATCCTTATAAGCTTCTACAGTTTAAAAGAGTTTATTCTTAACATACATAGAGTTTGATAATATGTTCCTCATGTTAGAAAATACTAAATGACCATGTTCAACAAAAGGATAAATCTCATATGATGTACAAGAAGAGTATGTCTTGTGAAATTGTTTTAAGCTAACTATCTCATCTCCAATTATCAACTTGAGGGGACATTTTCTAAGTTGCAGGATAGACATTTTAAAAGGGTCACAATTCAACCCCCCTTCTTGTGACTCTATATGCCACTTCAATACGGAGGGAAAAATAGTACTTCATGGAAAATTTGCATAAGAAAGGAGGAAAATACCTGTGTGGCGGAGTTTCCATAAGCGATGGTGAGAGGTTGGAATGAAGACTGAAATAGAAGAAAGGGAGAGTATAAGGAAACTTCGGGTATGGCTCTATAGGTTATGAGTGAGGAATCGGGTAGGGTTTGTAAGTGTGGTTGTGTTCATTATTGAATGTGAAAGTAACATTGAGAAGTGTGGGGATTGAAACAGCGGTGCAGGTACCCATTGATTGGTCAAATCAATGTCACAACATTGGTAATGATATAGGTGCAGTAATTATGATTTTGAAGATCAAACGGATACACCCTTTGTGGTAGTCTATGTCCTTTAGACATTGGGAATTCATACCGATTTGTGGTAGTTGTGCACTTTTGATGAACAAACTTTGTTCTCCCTTGAAGAGAGCGGGACATGATATGGCAGGGAGTGTTCAAATCAAGTAGACCACACATTTATTAGTAATGATGATGAATGAGGAATTGGATCATAGCACATTATACAACCCATGACTTTCAGTTTTTTCCTTGCTGAGTTGGGTAACCTTTGCATGACCAATTATTGCACATCTTGAAAGAATGTTAGTCATTATATTCGGTTCAATGCTTTTATAGTAATGTAAGAAACTGTCAAATGAGGTAAATAATTTACTTCATTTCATTGAATTTGTGGGTTCTCAATGGTTAAATGGGAACTTTCCTTTTATGCGTTACACAATAAATGGATTAGAGGTATTTTTCCTTAAAAAAATCTGTATCATTAAAATTACTTTAACACATTATTGATGAAGGAAAAAATAGGTTTTTCTTATCATAATAACCTGATTATAAAACAACTTTAGAACAAATTTCCAAAGAGGATAACTTCCTATTGTTAATACAAAAGTGATATGGTTGCGTGTGTATCTATATATGGATATAATGTGTGGTATAATAATGGAAATAATGACACTATTAATTCATGATGTTCTTCCAGAGATTTTTATTAGTATAGTACCTGAATAGAATGTGTACTAACTATAGGTGTGGAGGTTAATATTATTTGTATCCACAGTGAACATTATAAACCTACAATATCATGTTAGTACATGATAATTTTGCAAATTAACTTTCCAACACTGATGAAAAATTCATTAAACCATGAAAACAAACCATACATAATATCTTCTTGATTGAACAAAACACATAGTTTAGTAGACTTAACACAATAGGTACATACCATACAACAAAATAAAACACATTAACGAAACATAAGGTTTTCTAAGTCTTCTTCCCACGCACGACAGAGTCACAATCACTTGCATACCCATTCTCAACATTTTCTTTCCCCTTTAAGTGCTTCGGGATGAGCTCTACCTTCTGAAACTTCGAATTACCAAGGTGACCAGCAAGCTTCCCATAAACATTACTAACACCATCAACATCATCTGAATCATGTTGCTCTTCATCTGTTAATTCATCATCATCACTGTCAGCCTCTGACTCCATATCAGGTTCATTTGCAAAAGGACCATACTTATCGAAATAGCGAGATGAAATTGGCACAAATAGCTTGAAATTACCCCTTGAAACATATGACAGACGACCAATAGCATAGTCCTTGTAACCATATAGATTGCAAATGAAGTTGGTTTTGGTTTTCATGTATGGCACCCCGGAATCATCAATCTTGATTTTTGCAGGTATGATTGTCCCAAATTTGTTTTGAAGTGTTGTGTTTGAAGAGAGTTTGGTGTGGTATTTGTGAAAGAAGGCATCTGGTATTTCCACACGTTTCTATTGCAATTTGGTATTCGTCGAAGTCAATAACATAAAAGATATAAGTACATGAATAAATTTTAAACAAATTAAGTATGAAGTAAATATATTAGGTCACAAAACTAACCGTCTCACATTTAAAAACCACAATAAAGACTTTGCATCCAGCTTTTCTCCTTCAAAGATAAAGTAACCAATTCTTAGATGTTACAAACAAATAACATGAATAGATAGAAGTGTTTAAGTAAGATTTTTGGTGACCAAAACTTGTTTTCTATGAAACAGATAGTGGCAGATTTACATTCCTCATTGTTGTTCCCTCTGTGTTCCTTTGATACATCACTACCACAACTTGAAGTAGATCAACTTGTAAGTAGAAGAATGAGCAATTGATGCATGAGGGACACTATATAAGTTTGATGTGAATGATGTGAACCCTTTCGGTTTGGGCTGGGTGAAAGGACTACATTTATTTTTAAGCCCAACGAATCAATGTCCCCCTAAAAAAAAATATTCCCACCATGTTTGTACGTTTTAGATTAAGTGGAGGATAACAACTTAAATGTCACCCCACTAAAATTTAATTTGTGTGTTACTTTATTAAAAAATGAAAAAGAATAACTATGTGCTGTGGTAGAAAATATAATTCAGATAAATATATACATCTATTGAGAGTTCAATGACAAATCAATTAACATATCTTAATATATTAAAGATTAAGGATTGCATTACTAATAACAACTTATAAAGGCTACATCTTGATTTTGAAGAAATTACTACCACCAACTACACACTGGTCAAATTTTTTCATGATCAAAGTGTTGTTTAAATTGAAACTAACATGCAGCTTTCTGCCTCTTCGTCGTCATTGTCATCTTCATCATCATTTGGAGCACCCTCAATTGATATCTCCTCTTGGATATCGTTGGCTGTTGGATTAAGGTCATTGGTGTTATCCACTTGTATATGATGTGGCTGGTGTTCCGCCTGATGCGATGCCAGAACTATAGGATTCGCCTCATAAACAACTTATATTGCTTCTGTACTCCATACAAAAGGTCCTTCGCCTGGATCATGATTCGGTGCTTCAGTATTCAACTCAAAGGATCCTTCGCCTGGATCATGGTTTGGTGTTCCAGTAGTCATCTCAAACGATGCTTCATCTTGTTCCTCACCAAGATTATTCATCTCACTAGATCCTTCATATTGGTTCTCATTATCATTGTCGCTCAGTATATTATGGAATACATGACTGCGTGTCAATCTAAAATCAGCAGACGGTGGTTCAAAAAGTTTGAAAATCCCGCTATATGTAACACCCCATCTCTACCCGACAATTTAATTCAAAAATCAGAGTATAAAAATTATTTTCATTAAATGGAATGCTACACTTATCTCTTAAATACTCAAACAGCTAGTGCAGCTCGTAAATATAATTAATACGTAACACCATAAAAAACACGTGGGATAATATCTCAAATCACGCAGAGGAAAATAATGTTACATCTCAAGGGTAATCAGCAAACTCAGCAATGCATAGTATATCAAATACAAGCTCAACAGTGAGCAAAATAAAACAACTAAGTCTACAATCCCCTCCCCTAGGTGCTACGTATCAGAGCAGACCGACTCGGGGAAGTGAAGGAGCTATGCCTTCACTCATGACTACCTGTGGTAAACAACAACAGAAAGGGTGAGTCTCGAACTATATAATAGAAACTATAATAAGCAGTATATCAGGTTTATAGGAGTCAAACAATCACAACCATTACAATCTGTTCAACATCATTTATAGGAATAGATGCAATGTAATGCAAAGATGCATGTGGTACCATTATCACGCATCGCATGACCTCATCATTACTCATTATACGTCGCGACCGCGTAGAAATAAAACACCGCATCGCAGCCTTTACAATATATCATCGCGACCGCAGCCGAATGTATGCATGTGACTCATGAACACACACATCATCAAAATCAATTATACACCAAGACCGCAGCCCACCATTCATCACTTTCATCAATAAATTGAGTCCCCATGACTCTGGCCCCATGGCCTGGCCCCCATGGCCCATGCCCCCATGGCATCATCATTATTACATTTGTTTACTAGCTCATCACTATTCCCTGTCCCAAGGACTAAACACAAACCAGGAACTAAATCCTCACCTGTGGACCTAAAACACCCTTTAGGACCAACTCAACAATTAGGGACCAAATTGACACCTTTTGGACCAAACTGGCACCTAGGGACCAAAACAACACCCTTAGGACCAAACTGTCACCTAGGGACCAAAACAGCACAACACTTAGACACAAGGCACCCTCAGCGCCATTTCCCCCCACACTATGGCGCCACCCCAGTGCAACACAAAGACCAGGCGCCAAAAACCCAGCAATTTGGCGCCTCCTGTGGCAACACAACCATCGGGCGCCACTTTCCCAAAGAATCGCGCCCGCACACAGGCACCACACACACGGCAACACACACACCAGGACATCTCTAAAATGACACGTACAAAAATAAAACCACTCGAGCCAAAATGTTTAAAATTGAATTTGGGCAGGCAACTGCAAAAGATGGCACGGTAAAATATGCTCAGAACTCTAAGTTTCACTCCACCCACCCCATATGCGCACACATATAGTGCCACAAATAGCATCCACCGAACATCTCTCAAATGACACATGCAAAAATAAAACTACTCGAGCCAAAATGTTTAAAATTGATTTTGGGCGAGCAAGCGCAAAAGATGGCACTCAGAAATGTGCTCGTAACTCCAAGTTTCACTCAAACCACCCCATATGTGCACATGAAGCAGTGCCTGTGGCGCCATATTCAAACAGATTGGCGCCGGACAAAGAAGCACGCATGTAACACCCCCTTACTTTTAATACTACTTAGCGAATTAAATCGAGTTTTCAAAAACCACTCAAGGAGTGCTACATTTTTCTACATGAATTTAACCAAGCAAAACAATAAAACAATTCATGCTAGCCTAAACAAGTTGTAGTGTGATGCACATACAAAGACACCTCGGCCAAGAAGGAACCGAGCTCACGAAGAATAAAGTTATTAGTTACAACACGGTCAAAATAATACATGTTCCAAAAAGACATAGGTTTACAACTCAAAAAAACCTACATAACAACCCACTACGCTACTCGGCCCCAGGTGTTACACTACCAGAGCAAAATGACGCTAACTACACAGAGTGAGGGTGACCTCTACTAGGGGATACCGCAAGTTGCCAACATGAGAAGCAACATAAAAGCAAAGAGGGTGAGTCTCTAAACACATATAATAAGGTTTATGACAAGCATTATGCTAAGCAAAACACATATAAACACCTCGGCACAACACACAAATAACACAATTATTTAGTGCATGAGTTATATGCATGATGCGGACCCAAAACACCAAGGGCATATGCATGATGGATCCATTAAGATGAAATCTTCGCTTACACCTTAGGACCGAAGTTCTTCTGCTTTCACCATAGGACCAAGTCCCTCTGCTATCACCATTATGTTTATGATTTATGCGACACCATGAACAATGCATAACACAAAGATATACATCATTCAATTAAATCATAACACAATCTCATTAACTCACCAATTAGACCATGACCTACTGTTTCATAAATAGGACCCAAGTCCTCTGCTCACCTCTAGGACCGAAGTCCTCTGCATTCACCCTTTTCATTTATTTTAATGCCCATCAGGGACTTCATCATTTATTACTCCTCTACTCGTAGCCATAAGGCCAACAACACACATACGTCATTTTCTGTGCTAAGGCCGACGTCTCTACATCGACCCAGCGGCTCTAAGGTCGTCGCCTCACCACCAAACACCTCGGCACCTAGTAGTGGACCAAACAATCACTACGAGGTCTACCATGTCACTTAGGACTAAAACTGACTACACCATTCAGCCACTCACGTGAATCGCCGCTTAAAACGACACTCTCATGCGATCCAAAGAACAACTCGCGCGCTACACTAGCGTTAAAACAACACCTCGGCACCTATAGCACTCGGGCGCGTTTGGCACCTCGGCACACTTGGCACCTGGCACGCGCTACACTCTAATCCACTCATAGTCACTTCACTTCGCACGCGAAACGTACTTCACTTCCTCTATAATACCACCGGTTACTCTCACGCTTGAACACACCGCACTTAAACGCAACATCTCACCTCGGCAAGTACACCTAGGTATGATATACTCTACATCTCGCCATAACACCTCTCGCATTACACGCCATATCGTTATCAACTAAGACTTGAAGAGCTACGCCTAAGTACTTTATCTCGGCCTAAGCATCTCGGCCTACTTACCCTACACCTCGGCAAGTACAAACCGATACCTATACCTAGTCTCAGGTACTCATACACTTAGTCACTTGTGCTCTATCACTCACCTCGGTTCTTATGTTATCGTTATTACGTTTTGACTTACGATCATCACTTAAGTTTCGTTACACTGGTGGTAGGTAGATACACCTCGACAATCCCAAGTCAACCCCTTCGCTTAAGCCCAGACACACGTTCTATTCGTTATGATCACTCAACTCCAAATCTACACCTCGGTAGTCCAACGTTTTACTTCTTAAGAACTTCACACTCTCACGTCTCTCACTTTAGCTCACTAGGACTGAGAGTTTTATCAGCTCCCATTTCACTCATTAGTCTCTCGTATGACCAACACCTCAACATCTCAACACAACTCACTGAAACGAGCTAAAACATAATATCAAGCACAATCAGAAACACACAAAACATGCAACACAGCTCAGAAAAACACAACTACAAACTACTCACACATAACACTCATCATACTACAAAATTATACGTGAGAAGAGAGCCCCCTAACCTTGATCAGCTGAGTAAAAGACCCTCTCTTCACCGATGCTCCCTGATTCTCCTCACAGCAACAATTCTCCCTTGAGCTTGAGCTTCTTCCACGCCAAATGCTCTTCATTCTCTCTAGAAAGTGATCTCACCTACCAACTTCTCTCTCTTACTTTCCCTTTGACTTTTTTTTTTTTTTCAAAACACTTTGCATGCATACTCCCTTTCCCTCGACACACTCCTTTATTGCATTAGTTTGGGCTTCAAATGGCTCATGGGCCTCTATTCCCACCTCCATTTATTTAAACATCTCCTAAATGAAATAGACTTCTAATTAATACTTGACTTAACTAAAATGTTGTAAACCTTAAATAATTCAACTAAATAATTAATTGAACTATTTTGGGGTGTTACAACGCACGCACAGTCACTGCTACAGTGACACAGGCGCCATTTCTCTAGTAAATTGGCGCCCAGCAAAGACAACACCCCACACCACTCTCTCACTGATTACACGTGGCGCAAATCCCTAGCACATTGGCGCCCCATGACTCAAAAACCCCCAATTCCCAAATTCTTTCAATTCTAACCATCATATACCACTCAAATACACTTTATAATCATGCCAACTCATTCAATAACTCGGGATAGGCTTCTTGGAATATTCAATGCCCCACTTGGAATATTTCGTCCTCGAAATCTTACCTGAAGCAAATAACTTGGGATAGGCTTCCTGCATCTTGCTCTCCAGCTCCCAAGTAGCATTCTCACCAGCAGCTCCAAACCAAACCACCTTCACTAGCTTGATCTCTTTTCCTCTTAAAGTCTTCACTTCTCGGCCTTCAATCTCGACGGCAGACTGTCTCCTGATCAAGTTCTCCTTACTTGCACGTCGTCCATCCGAATTACATGGGACGGGTCCGAAATATATTTCTCATTTGAGACACATGGAACACATTATGCAAATTTGTGAGTTAGGTGGCAAAGCAACTCGGTAAGCCACCTTCCCAACTCTCTCTAGGATCTGGTATGGACCAATAAAACGAGGGGACAACTTCTTAGCCTTCAAAGCTCGACCCACACCAGTCACCGGATTGACTCTAAGAAACACATGTTCACCTACCTGGAACTCCAAATCTTTTCTCCTCTTGTCATGGTAACTCTTCTGCCTACTCTGTGAGGCTTTCATCTTCTCTTGAATTAGCTTCACCTTCTCGGTGGTCTCTCGGACGATCTCGGGTCCGAGCACCACACTCTCACTAGACTCATACCAGCACAACAGAGTCCTACACCTCCGCCCATACAACGCCTCAAAGGGTGCCATCCCAATGCTAGAATGACAGCCATTATTATAAGTGAACTCGATTAAATGAAGATACGAATCCCACGCACTACCATGCTCGAGCACACAAGCCCTTAACAAATCTTCTAAGGACTGGATGGTCCTCTCGGACCGACCATCGACCGTGGATGATATGCCGAGCTCAAACGCAACTTGGACCCCAACGCTTCTTGCAAACTCTTCCAAAATGTCGATGTAAACCTAGGATCCCTATCTCAAACAATGCTTGAAGGGACTCCATGAAGCTTCACAATTTCTTTGATGTAAATTTCGCTAACTCCTAAGATCGGATACGTGATGTTAATAGGAACGAAGTGTGCCGACTTAGTTAGCCTATCAACAACTACCCAAATAGCATCATACCTCTTCACAGTACTCGGCAGACCAGTTACGAAATCCATAGCAATACTGTCCCATTTCCACTCGGAACTGTAATGGTTGCATCAACCCCGCCGCCCACGTGCTCTACCTTGGACTTCTGACAAATCAGACAAGCATAAACGAACTGAGCTACATCCCTTTTCATACCTTGCCACCAGAATAGCCTCTTCAAATCTTGATACATATTTGTAGCCCCTGGGTGAATACTCAATTTACTCCTATGACATTCTTCCAGAATTGCCTTCTTCATTTCCTTTTCATCAGGAATACAAATCCGACCTCGGTACCTCAACAAACCTTGTGAATCCAACTCAAAATCTTTACTTTCAGCTCGGCCAATTCCAACTACTATATCCACAAGCTTAACATCCAACTTCTGAGCCTCCCTAATGCTAACCAAGAACTCATTAGTGATCTTCAAAGATCCCCAACTTAACACTCGAGAAGTTACTGCGCACTGCTTAAATCTCGAATTGCTCAATTAACTCCAACTCCTTAACCATCATGGTCGACACGTGCAAGGACTTCCTACTCAATGCATCGCCTACTACATTAGCCTTTCTGGGTGATAGTTCGCATCAAGTCGTAATCTTTCAATGACTAACCACCTCCTCTCGCCTCATGTTCAACTCCTTCGGTCAAACAAATATTGTAGACCCTTGTGATCACTAAACACTTCAAACCGAGAACCATAAAGGTAATGCCTCCACATCTTCAAACAAGCAAACACCACGCAAGCAAAGAAGCTCCAAATCATGTGTAGGGTAGTTCTTCTCATGAATTCTCAATTGCCTTGAAGCGTAAGCAACTACCTTCTTGTCTTGCATCAAGACGCAGCCCAAACCCAACTTAGACGCATCACAATATACTACAAAAGACTCATTTGGATTCTAAGAACGCCAAGATTGGAGACGTCGTCAATCTCTTCTTCAGCTCTTGGAAACTTTCTTCACAATTATCATCCCACACGAATGCCTTACCCTTGCAAGTCAACTGAGTCAACGGTAGCGCCAACTTGGAGAAACCTTGAATGAATCTCCTGTAGTAATCGGCCAAACCCAGAAAACTTCTTACCTCAGTGACTGACTTGGGCGTCTCCCATTGCAATACAGCCTCAATCTTCGAAGGATCTACTGCAATGCCACCACCGGTAATCACATGACCAAGGAAATTCACTTCTCTCAACCAAAACTCACACTTGGATAGCTTCGCATACAGTTGCCTATCCTTTAAGATCTCCAACACTAACCTTAAGTGCTCGACATGCTCTTCCTCGGACTTAGAATAAACCAGGATGTCGTCAATGAACACTACCACAAACCGATCCAAATATTCATGAAAGGTACGATTCATATACTCCATGAATACTCCAGGAGCATTAGTAACACCAAATGGCATGACTGAATACTCGTAGTGTCCATACCGAGTCCTAAACGCCGTCTTAGGAACATCTTCATCCTTTACTTTGATTTGATGGTAACCCGACCTCAAGTCAATCTTAGAAAACACTTGCGCTCCCACCAATTGGTCCATCAAATCATCTATTCTTGGAAGTGGATACTTATTCTTGATTGTTACTTTATTCAGCTGACGATAGTCAACGCAGAGTCGCATACTCCCATCCTTCTTTTTCACCAGCAACACTAGAGCTCCCCAAGGTGACACACTCGGCCTTATAAACTTCTTCTCCAACAATTCTTCAAGCTGCTTCTTCAGCTCGGATAGCTCAGACGCAGACATCCTATATGGTGCCATAGACACCGGCCTAGTACCAGGTACAAAATCAATGGTAAACTCGACTTCTCTCTCAGGCGGCACATCTGGAATTTCATCTGGAAATACCTCTGGGAACTCTCTCACTATGAGTATTCATCAATCTTAGCTCGGCTCTCTGCAGATATTGTCACACTCAACCCAAACAACGTAGCCCCTTCCTTCATTACCTTGCGCAGCTGCTCCGCAGACATCAGAACAGATTCTTCCACCTCGGAAGAAGGGAAACTCACAGTCCTCTCAAAGCAATTGATATGGACATGGTTATCCACTAACCAATCCATACCGAGGATGACATCCATCCCCTCCAAAGGTAGACAGATCAGATTAACAAGGAAGTCTCTGCCAAAGACTGACAGAGGACACTTCGCACACACCAGAAAGGTAGTCACCGGTGTGACATCCGGGGCTGAGGAGGGCGGGGAGTGATCGTCGGTGCCCAAAAAGGTGGCATGGCAAAGAGCGGCTCCTGGCAGCTTCAAAGTGAAGGGGCGCGTGAATGAACCGAATACGCACCGGAATGAGAGGGATCCTGAGGCTGTGCAGGTATGGGACTGTATAGTTGAAGGAAGGCTTAAAAAGAATTGATTTGGACTACCTATACTAACAAGATGCATCTTCTTTTCGGGAGCTCATCCCATAAGAACTCCATAGTTAAGCGTGTTTGGCTTGGAGTAGTAGTGGGATGGGTGACCTTCTGGGAAGTTTTCCAGAAAGCATGCAAGTGAGGACAAAGCATGCTAAAAAGACTCGTGTTGGTTCGTGGGGGCGATCAGCGGCTCGAAGCGATGCAGGATGTTACAAATGGTATCAGAGCAGCAGACCTCTCTCAGTACGGTGTGGTTCGGGGACGAACCAAGCGGAAGCTAGTGGGCATGTGACATCCGGGGCTGAGGAGGGCGGGGAGTGATCGTCGGTGCCCAAAAAGGTGGCATGGCAAAGAGCGGCTCCTGGCAGCTTCAAAGTGAAGGGGCGCGTGAATGAACCGAATACGCACCGGAATGAGAGGGATCCTGAGGCTGTGCAGGTATGGGACTGTATAGTTGAAGGAAGGCTTAAAAAGAATTGATTTGGACTACCTATACTAACAAGATGCATCTTCTTTTCGGGAGCTCATCCCATAAGAACTCCATAGTTAAGCGTGCTTGGCTTGGAGTAGTAGTGGGATGGGTGACCTTCTGGGAAGTTTTCCAGAAAGCATGCAAGTGAGGACAAAGCATGCTAAAAAGACTCGTGTTGGTTTCGTAAGGCGATCAACGGTTCGAAGCGATGCGGGATGTTAGGAGGACTTGGGCCGCCGAGTACCGATAACAATCTCCTCATCATAGAAGACAACACTAAATCCAACTTCTTAACACACAAACTGAGAATGAAATGAAAGAATGCGTGGCACCAGTATCCACTATTGATATCACAGGAATGCCATTTATAAAACACGTACCTTTTATCTCATTCACCACCTCGGATCCCGCAAGAGCGAACACCTTTCCACCATTCTTCTCCTTCTTTGGCTTAGGACACCTTGAACTAATATGCCCCCGCCTCCCCACGATTGTAGCAAACCATGTCCTTCTTCTCACAGTCTGGAGCCTTGTGGCCTTCCTTGCCACACTTAAAACACTTAATGACTGGGCACTCAAAACTTTTGTGACCAGGTTTTCCACACTTGAAACACACTATACTCGGAGGAGCGTCTCCCCCACTCGGCGCCTTGGCCCAACCAGCTTTCCACTTTCCTTTACCCTTTCCACCAGAACCCTCGTAAGGCTTAGCATGATATTGAGAATTCTGCTTCTCCCTTCCAGTTTTATAGGTGGTAGTCGCGGCCACCTTGTCTTCCTCGAAGATTCTGCAGCTATTCACCAGCTGAGCAAACACCCTTATCTGTTGATACCCAATTGCCTGCTTGATGTCAGGCCTTAAACCATTCTCAAACTTAATACACTTGGAGAACTCAGCAGTAGCTCCAGTGTAATGGGGGTAGAACTTCACCAACTCGGTAAACTTTGCCGCATACTCGGCCACTGACTTACTCCCCTGCTTCAGCTCTAAAAATTCCATTTCTTTCTTTCCCTTAACATCTTCAGGATAATACTTCATCAGAACTCCTCTTGAAAATATCCCGGTGATTTCTCCTTGTGATCTCCAACCTTTGAAGATTTTTCCACCACCAATCGTCTGCGCTCCTCACCCGGCATGTGAGTACCAAATCTCACCTTTTTTGCGCGATCGAACACTCCATCACTCGAAAGATCCTTTCTATTTCCTTTAACTAAGGCCATAGCTCCATCGGGATCATACCTCCCTTTTAAAGTAGGAGGATTCTCCTCTCAAACGTAGCCAACCTCCTCGCTCCAAAGATCTCTACGCGTCACGAGGTCGATTCCCATAGCTTGATCGCCATCGCTTCTAATGCAAAGCAGCCTATGGCGGCGTCATTCCTCCAAAGCTCTTCCGGCCATTACACTTAACATATAAACAAAATCTACTTAGAACGAGCCATAAGACTGAAATTTTGGGAACTCAAGACTCAATACTTGGTCGGAGAAGACCAGGACTTTGCTCGATACCACTTTTGTAACACCCCCTTACTTTTAATACTACTTAGCGAATTAAATCGAGTTTTCAAAAACCACTCAAGGAGTGCTACATTTTTCTACATGAATTTAACCAAGCAAAACAATAAAACAATTGCGCAGCCTAAACAGTTTGTAGTGTGATGCACATACAAAGACTCTCGGCAAGAAGGAACCGAGCTCACAAGAATAAAGTTATTAGTTACAACACAGTCAAAATAATACATGTTCCAAAAAGACATAGGTTTACAACTCAAAAAAAACCTACATAACAGACCACTACACTACTCGGCCCCCAGTGTTACACTACTAGAGCAAAATGACGCCAACTACACAGAGTGAGGACTGACCTCTACTCGGGGACACCTGCAAGTTGCCAACATGAGAAGCAACATAAAAGCAGTAGGGTGAGTCTCTAAACACATATAATAAGGTTTATGATAAGCATTATGCTAAGCAAAACACATATAAACACCTCGGCACAACACACAAATAACACAATTATTTAGTGCATGAGTTATATGCATGATGCAGACTCAAAACACCAAGGGCATATGCATGATGGATCCATTAAGACCGAAGTCTTCTGCTTACACCTTAGGACCGAAGTCCTCTGCTTTCACCATAGGACCGAAGTCCTCTGCTTTCACCATTATGTTTATGATTTATGCGACACCATGAACAATGCATAACACACAGCATATACATCATTCAATTAAATCATAACACAATCTCAGTAACTCACCAATTAGACCGCAACCTTCTGTTCATAAATAGGACCCAAGTCCTCTGCTCACCTCTAGGACCGAAGTCCTCTGCATTCACCCTTTTCATTTATTTTAATGCCCATCAGGGACCTCATCATTTATTACTCCTCTACTCGTAGCCATAAGGCCAACACCACACATACGTCATTTTCTGTGCTAAGGCCGACGTCTCTACATCGGCCAACATCTCTAAGGTTGTCGCCCTCAGCTCACCAAACACCTCGGCACCTAGTAGTGGACCAAACAGTCACTACGAGGTCTACCATGTCACTTAGGACTGAAACTGACTACACCATTCAGCCACTCACGAATCGCCGCTAAAACGACACACTCTCGATTGCGCCCAAAGAACAACTGCGCTACACTAGCGTTAAAACAACACCTCGGCACCTATAGCACCTCGGCGTGTTTGGCACGCTTGGCACCTCGACACGCCTACACTCTACTCCACTCATAGTCACTTCACTTCGCACTAAACGCACTTCACTTCCTCTATAATACCACCTGGTTACTCTACGCTTGAACACACCGCACTTAAAGCGCAACATCTCACCTCGGCAAGTACACCTAGGTATGATATACTCTACATCTCGGACATAACACCTCGGTTATTACACGCTATAACGTTATCAACAAAGACTTCAAACAGCCTACGCCTAAGTACTTTATCTCGGCCTAAGCATCTCGGCCTACTTACCCTACACCTTGGGAAGTACAAACCGATACCTATACCTAGTCTCAGGTACTCATACACTTAGTCACTTGTGCTCTATCACTCACCTCGGTTCTTATGTTATCGTTATTACGTTTTGACTTACGATCATCACTTAAGTTTCGTTACACTGGTGGTAGGTAGATACACCTCGACAATCCCAAGTCAACCCCTTCGCGCTAAGCCCGCACACACGTTCTCTTCGTTATGATCACTCAACTCCAAATCTACACCTCGGTAGTCCAACGTTTTACTTCTTAAGAACTTCACACTCTCACGTCTCTCACTTTAGCTCACTAGGACTGAGAGTTTTATCAGCTCCCATTTCACTCATTAGTCTCTCGTATGACCAACACCTCAACATCTCAACACAACCTCACTGAAACGAGCTAAAACATAACATCAAGCACAATCAGAAACACACAAAACATGCAACACAGCTCAGAAAAACACAACTACAAACTACTCACACATAACACTCATCATACTACAAAATTATACGTGAGAAAGAGAGGCCCTAACCTTGATCGGTGAGCAAAAGACCCTCTCTTCACCGATGCTCCCGATTCTCCTCACAAAGAACAATTCTCCCTTGAGCTTGAGCTTCTTCCACGCCAAATGCTCTTCATTCTCTCTAGAAAGTGATCTCACCTACCAACTTCTCTCTCTTACCCTTTGACTTTTTTTTTTTTTCAAAACACTTTGCATGCATGCTCCCTTTCCCTCGACACACTCCTTTATTGCATTAGTTTGGGCTTCAAATGGCTCATGGGCCTCTATTCCCACCTTCTCCATTTATTTAAACATCTCCTAAATGAAATAGACTTCTAATTAATACTTGACTTAACTAAAATGTTGTAAACCTTAAATAATTCAACTAAATAATTAATTGAACTATTTTGGGGTGTTACAACGCACGCACAGTCACTGCTACAGTGACACAGGCGCCATTCTCTAGGAAATTGGCGCCCAGGCAGCACAACACCCCCACCCACTCTCTGCTACAGTACACAGGGCGCCAAATCCCTAGCACATTGGCGCCCCATGACTCAAAAACCCCTAATTCCCAAATTCTTTCAATTCTAACCATCATATACCACTCAAATACACTTTATAATCATGCCAACTCATTCAATTTCATATTATAACACTCAATCATGCATCAAAGCCAAATCAAGAACATAAAACCCTAAATTAAAGCCCTAAATCGATTTTCATACCCAATTCAATTCAATCCATCAAAATCAAACATACAATAATCAAATTCAATCTCAATTAACAACACTAGAGACTCTATAATCGACCTACACCCTATTATACTCTCTATTATAGAGTGAGACTCCCCTTACCTTAGATTAAACCGTAGAATTTGCTTCTCACCAAGTCACGTACGAAAACCACAGCAACAAATGAGTTCTCCTCTTCCCCTTGCTTGGTGCGATCCACTTCTCCTTCTTCTCACTCTCTTTGCGCCGTTTTCCCTCTTTCTTTCTCTCCTTTCTTTCGTTTCGTTTCTTTCTTTCTTTCTTCCTTTGGTGCGAATTGCACAATCCCTAGGAGCCTAAGTCATTGGGCTTGGGCTCCTGGGCCAATAATAGCAGTTCCGGTATTTCCAATACCACTCCCTTCAATTAAATAAAATACTATGTTATAAACCACTATATTTATAACTTAATATAATTAAAATAGTGCAACACTTTAAATAATTTAATCATTTGCTTAATTAAATCATTTAGGGTGTTACACTATATGTGTATGAAATAAACAGTATAGCTCTATATTCATAACCATGTATACTGCATATCTCAAGTGTGTCTGTTTCAAGAAATGGTTTCCCAGGATTACCATCTGTTAATCCAAGAAACTCTGGTAGAGATTACCATGTATACTACGACATGGATTAGTGGGGAATAACATTGGAGAAGTTAATGTTGGATATAGGACATGTGGGCCATATTAGCTACTATTATTTTGAGTAGTAGCATCATTACATTGAAAATGGTGCTCGCACTTGTACTATTCACATAGACGGCCACATGCCTCCTTTAGTACATACTCCATGACATCATTACATTGATTATTGTTGCTATGGGTAGGTAATTATTATCCTTTATAGGTAGGAGTGGTGTGGGGGAAGTGGTTTGGTTGCTTGTAGGTACTGTACGAGTCTAAGTATCACTATTGAGAAATGGTACAATCCAAAATTTGTATGGAGGCCCACTCGTTTTCGTCAAATAGCGACTTGCACGCTAGTTCCATAATTGACATCATCGCTAGTTCCATAATTGACATCATCAACATGAGCAACATTGGACTATTCGTACAAAGAATCACTTATTCTACATGACATCACTACATTGGTAATGGTGCTACGAAAGTTTCATTAATATGGTCTATAGGTAGGCCTGTAGGAGTGGTATTGGGAACTGGTTTGGTTATTTGTAGCTACTATAAGTTCCACTTTTGTTTTAACAAAAAGGGTCAAGTTAAAGATTCCCCTAAATATAGTCCTCGATATGAGTAGCACTCTACTACCTTTTTAACGGGTCCATTAAGTGTTATACTCCCTCCGTACTACTCCTACAACAACACCATTATTGGTAAATGGCCCCCAACCGCCGTCTGACTTATTTGTAGCAGTAACAGTACAATTAATAGTGTTACGTTACTGTTTTCTCCCGACATTGAAGGCGGCACATCATCATATAAAACCCACTTTATATGGATGTGGTGGAATATGTGGGAACCAATAAAGTTATGAAGTACACCATGCATTTAAAATCCAACTGCTACATTGTAAATTCAAATACTTGTACTGAACCTCCTACACAAATCCATTACAATCATTAAGTTGATTACAAATCATTGCATTAACTAAATACAAAACATTAAATCATACTATTGGACTACATAAAAATAGAAGACAGTTGCATCATATTACAAAACAATTACTCCCTCTGGACCTAAATATAAGCAAAAAAACCACCAAAAAATTTGGACTCAAATATAAGCAAAACTTAACCAACAAAATACTAATGTTCCAAAAATACCCCTTGTATTAACTCTATTTTCTTTTTTCAAGAAAGAAGTGCACTCCCAATAATCAATGGCTGATGGAAATAAGGAGTTAATACTATTACGGCTATTCCTCCTATCCTTTAATCTTCCCAATGCTAATGGTTAGCTTCCACATACTACTCCATTGCAGTTCTTCATTGCATAAATTAACACCTTATATATGGGATGAATAGGACTCTTCCATCCTCCTTTAAACAAAAAATGGCAGCATATGATGGACCTTCATTTTCATTAGGCATAGAAAGTGAAGGATCAGTTGGACACTTTAACCATGATTTTGATTTGAACGAGCTTCCTAAAGAAGAAGATAATGAAGAAGTTGTTCAAGCAAATGAGGAAACTTCTGTAGAGTTGAACATTCGTGGTTTTGATCTAAATAAACTGCCTGAAGAAGGTATGGGTTCTGAGGCTGAGGACTTAAAGGAAGGGGTTGGTGAGAATGAAAAACTGCAAGAAAGGGTTGGGGAGAATGAAGAGCTGCAGGAAGGAGTTGGTGAGAATGAAGAGTTGCACGAAGGGGCTGATGATGAAAGTGAAGAGTTGGAAGAAGAGGTTAATAAAAGTGAAGAGTTGAAGAAGCATGTCCATCACATGCTCAGCATTTATATTGATTCAATGTAACCTATTGTGTTTTTGCTCCTTTGCTTGTTCTTGTTCCAGTTGCTCATTAAGCAGTGAAAAACATTTTGTTGCTTTGCTTTGCTTATCGTCCTCTATGCCTTCATTTGTTAATGTTATTTATTTAAATAATAAAATGTTTAAAAATATTATATCAAGTAAAATCAGTTTGCTGGATCAATGAACTTGTTGGAACCAAATATTTAACCGAAACAATTTTCTTTGAAACAAAAGTGCAGCAGTACCGACTAAAACAATAACAACCGAAGCTTATAAGATTTACTCAACAATTTCTAGGTACTCAAAAACTTCACGAACTAGTTCTGGGTCGCATTTCAGTTGAGTGGGTAGTTGGCCTTCACTAAGCAACACGTCCTTCTTCATATGGGGAATTTGATAATAATTTGATCCTTTGTTCTTCATGATCTCAACCATACAAGACTGAAGAGTGAGAAAAATTTTGTTTGATTGCTTACTGTCAAAAGTATCATAAGCCTTTTCAACAGCTTGAATAAGCTGATCAACGGATTTACTCTCTTCTTTCTGTTGCAATGATTGAATGGCACTAAAAAACCTAGATCCAAAACATTCAAATCAGGGGAATTAGGTGGTTGACAAAGCAAACGAATATCAAACCCTCCTTCAGAAGCTGCTCTACAAAATTATTCATCATCTTGAGAAATATGGCACGGTGCATTATCTTGTTGTATGTAAATCGTTTCGTGCGCATATTCTCGCGGCCATTTTCTTCTGATGGCTGGTAAAATCTTGTTTATTAAAAACATTCGGCTGACTTCTTTAGTGATGGAAGCTATCGGTTTTGTTTCGAGTGTCCCCGATGTTCTATTGACACTTGACCTTTTTGCTGCAACTTTATTAACCAATGGATACACACCAATTTTTCCATTCCAACTTTCGTTACCTTCAACATCAAATCTAGGCCTAGTCACCGCAGTTAAAAACATTACCTTTTCAATGTAGTTTTTGTTCTTACCTTTACGATATAGCTCATCCTCTTTAGCAAGGAGGTAATAGTTCGTTGTTTTTTTGGTCATATAAAACCACTTTTCATCTATATGCACAATGTTATGCATGGATTTAAATGTTGGATCATGAGGAATGCTATTCTCCTCAAGCATGGACAAACAAAATCTAAGACGAGCTTTCATATTGTCATCCTTCAAATCTGGCTTTAATGCGTTTGAATGTCGACGTAACACCCCTTCTTTTAAATATTTCACCAATGTTGTCTTGCTTTTAACTCCCAATGCACAAGCTAGAGATCGAAGAGTACTACGCTTACTTAAAGGAACCTCAGCCACTCTATCAATATCTATCTCAATTCTCTTTCTGCCACAATTTTTTGTTTTCTTGTGGAAAGCATTGTCCGATGCTTTCACCTGCCTCCAAATCCGGTAAATAACATCTTTAGAGACGGAATAGGAAGAAGCCAACCTTTCATAATCCCATGTCTAAGTTTTCCATCACGACATGAATTTACTAACACTGTGGAAATATTATTACGTTGATTGTTGTTGAGAAATGAACGTTTTTTTAACAATGGTGTCTCATTAACAACATTTTCCCCTGCATGATTAAAAAGGCAAATTAATAAATAAATAAATTAATTAAAAGTGTTATACTAGTCCAATTTTAAAGTAACGTGTTATTCAAATAGAATAAAAGTAAGGGCACCTATTAACATGATAAGCATGGAACATTGGGTACCTGGAAACATTGCTTCAAATTCTTCTTGTTCTGCAAACATGGCATCGATTTCCTCTTCATTATAATTAGCAAAAACAGCTTCAAACATGGCATCAACTTCATCTTCATCATTGGTGTCTTCAATATCATTATTAGAAAGAGCAGCTTCAACCATAACATCAACTTCAACTTCATCTGGACATTGTTCTTCACATGGTGGACATAGATTCAAATCCAAAACGGGTTCTTCTTCACATGATGGACAAACATTTAAGTCAATATCAAGAGGCATTATATTGTCACTCAAACTGAAAACTATTGCAAGTTCATTAGTGATTGATGTTAAGAGTATTTTACTGATGTTTCAATCTTGAATTTATAGAAAATTAAGGAGGGAAATGTGAAATTCAAATGAAAATTATATTTGGAGTTGGAGCCTTTCAAAATTTTAACCGAGAAACATTTTCAGGTTTCACAAACTTAACAAGTGGTGCCACACTTGTGTTTAACAAGAAAAATTTAAATTAAAACACTTGGTTTAACATATTAAATGCACACTTGTGGAAGTTATGCTGATGCAATAGATTAGGGGAGAGCAAACGAAACATTAAATGAGATTGAAGCAACAGTCATTTATGGTTGCAGCTGAAGTAATTATCTTAATTAAAATTAGGTGAGATAAGTAAGGGTATTTCTGTAAATTAGACTTGTGAATTAGAGAAAATCAAGAAGTTAACTACCATTCTTAATCTGTGTGAAAGTGGTTTATTTTGCTTATATTTAGGTCCGGAGGGAGTATTAACACAAAGCAATGCCTACATCAAATAGTAAGGTAATTGACTACATCAAATTAATAAAGACTTCATGATAAACAACATTATTAGTAGTGGTTGCATTATCTTCTTCTTCACTTAGTAACAATATCCGTAACCCTTGTTTTGTGGTAACTCTTGACATAGCCACGTACAGTTGTCCATGTGAAAATACAAGAGTAGACAAATATACACCGACAATTTCTAAAGATTGCCCTTGACTCTTGTTAATTGTCATTGCAAATGATATAGCCAACGAAAATTGTCGTCTTTGGAATTTAAATGGTATTCGCACATCCGATGGTATGAGAGACAACCTTGATATATAAACTCTATTACCAACATGAGTTCCAGATATCACTTGTTCCTCAACAACATATTTCCCCAACTTATTTATAATCATCCTTGTACCGTTACAAAGCCCTGCATTTTGATCCATGTTGCGAAGAAGCATGACCAGAACGCCAACCTTTAACTTCAATATGTGACTTGGCAAGCCTGGAGATGAAATAGTATTTAAAAATTCCGATGTGTGCACATTGTCTACACGATCCGTATCAACATTGTCAGAAAGAGGAGTATCAACACTATAGTAAGTCATTTCTTTACCAACTATATTGTTGGCCATGTAATTATTGATTTGGTCCACCATCGAGTTCTTGGGTGCCAAAATTGCTCTTTTTTGATAATATGATGAATAATTTGACACATTTACGTATCTTGGATATATTTCTTCAACAATGTCAGCAAGTGAATCTTCACCATGTTCAATTAATAGTTCAGGAGGGATATCAATTACACTATGATCATCATTATGATCACCAACTTTACCATCACCAATATTTAAAACCCAATTAGCAAAACGTCGACGATTCTCTATATCATCTGTAGATCCACCAAAAAGTAGTCGCATATTTGTATGTAATGTTAATATTTCACAATACCTCCAAAGGTAAGATGAGTTTATTGTAGAGTTGACAATTTGTTGTCTAGTGCCTTTTGGAATTATAGGCAATACTTGACGAAAATCACTTCCAAGAACGACGACCTTACCACCAAAAGGTAATTTATGATTACCAACCTGATGATGTCTTAAAATGTCTTTCAGTGTTCTGTCAACAGCTTCAAAACAATGTTTGTGCATCATTGGCGCCTCATCCCATATTATTAACTTAGCTCTACTTATCAATTCTGCCAAATCACTACCATGTGTTATACTGCATTTTGAATCTTCGTGAATGGTGATTGGTATCGCAAATCGGGAATGAGCTGTTCGGACCGTGAAGCATAAACCCAGCAACAACATCATACAAATACGGCTCCTTATCTTTATCAGGAATTTCTGCACATATGATTTTATCAATATCCTTCGCTTGCAATACTCGACTACTTGCTTGGAGGAATACCAAAATATGCGCATGTGGTAGTCCACGCTTCTGGGATTCTATTGTGTAGATTACTGATTAAACAAAAATAATGTAAGACACAAAATGATATGGTTAAATAATGACAAAATCCTACAAAAACAATAACCATACGAACGAATAATACCTGCTTAGGTTAAACCAAATATATGACCCTTCTTTATTTCTTTCATCAAATAATCTAACTTCATCTTAAAAACTCTTGAAACTAAATCTGGTCTATCTTCAGCTTTTGCATTCACTATAGATAAAAACGCGGTTAACTCTGGCCACTTAGGGTTGCATGTAAATGTGATAAATAAATCAGGATACCCAGCCCATCTACAAATTGCCATCACATCTTGATAATTTTGTTGCATATATCGAGCACCACTTGTAAAACTAGATGGCAAAACAATGTGTTTGTCAACAGTGTTTGGGTCAAGGTCACCCCTTAATACTGCATTTGATAGACCTTTGTACATATCTGCCCTTACCTCATGCTGATGATTCTTAACCACTTTAATCTTTGTGCTTCAACCATAAAATTATTGAAATAACCTTCTCCCTTTCAAAACACATGAATCATCATTCGGTCTTTGTTGAATACGATAAGCAAGTCATTCACGAAGAGTGACCTTTTCTCTCTGAATTGAAACCACCCTATCATCATCGTTGTATTTAATATTTTCATGCCATCCATCTTCCCCATGTGGAAAAAATAAGGGATATTGCATTGGTAAATAAGCAGCACTTAATGTTGATATACGTTTTAAGAATCCAGATCTCTTCTCGACAATAACATCTCGATCAAAATGACCTGAATCAAAATCTCCAACAATTACCTCTGAAGCTGTTGGTAGGTTGTGTAACGCCCCAAAAATAATTCAAGTATTCATTTAATTAAGTGGTATATTGGTTGGTTAAATTAAAATAATGATAAGGTATTTGATGTAAATGAGGAGTGGTGGTTAGTAAAAAGTGAGTGGTAATTTAACTAAAAGAGGGAGTAGTGCAAGTAATGGAGGAGGTGTGAATAGAGGCTCATGATAGTTAGGCCCATATCCATGAATTAGGCCCATCTTCATGTGATAAGTCTAGGTGTCGACGGTGGAGTGTTCATTTTGCAACCAATTACAAAGAAAAGTCAAAGAGTAAAGTAAGAGAGTAGAGAGAGAGGTGTGATAGCCTTACGGAGAAGAGAAGATCTTGGCGTGGAGAGTTCAAGCAAGGAAGAGAAGCTTGATTGTTGGTGATGGTTGGTGATTCTTGGTGGAGAGAGTGCTGGTGTTCTTCATTAAGGTAAGGGGGCTCTCTTTCACCTATAATAGAGTATATGATGAGTGTTATGTGTGGGTTAGACTCTAGGATGATTTGTGAGTTGTTTGTGTTGCTTGTTGTGTGATTGATGTTGTGTTTGCTTCAGTTTGGTGAAATTGTGATGTGTGTATGTGTTGTTGATGATTGGTCATATGTAAGACCTAGAAAAGAAAATGGGTTTGAAGAACCCTAGGCGCAAGGGCGCCATTTTTGGTGTTGTCACATTCGTTGTTAATTTGATGTGTGTTGGGTAAATTTAGAATGAATATGACTTGTAGTAGTTGTGGTTTAAGTTTGATCATAGTATGAGAATCAAAGGAAAGAGGGAAGATGAGGGTTAGGTGTGTTGTAGCTTGTGAAGGTCGAAGGTGTGTGCGTCGAAGGATAGTGAGTCGAAGTAAGGGTGTGCCGAGAAGCATAAATGTGTCAGCGTAAGGGTGTGCGTCGTAGTATATGTGCGTCGAAGTATGTGTGTGCCGAGAAGAGTAGGTGTGTTGAAGTGAGTATCTATGCTTTGTAGTATATGGATGTCAAAGCTAGTGTAACCGAGGTGAGTGATGGTGAAGTGAAGGAGTGTAACTGAAGTAGTGTAACCGAGGTAGTGTAGTACCGAGGTGAGTAATGGTTAAGTGAGGAAGTGTGGCAAGGTGGTTGATGGTCAAGTGAAGTAGTGTAACCGAGGTAGTGTAGTATCGAGGTAGGGTAACCGAGGTGAGTGATGGTGAAGTGAAGAAGTGTAACTGAAGTAGTGTAACCGAGGTAGTGTAGTACCGAGGTGAGTAATGGTTAAGTGAGGAAGTGTGGCAAGGTGGTTGATGGTCAAGTGAAGTAGTGTAACCGAGGTAGTGTAGTACCGAGGTAGAGTAACCGAGGTGAGTGATGAATGTAATGAAGTGAAGTGTAGGTATGTCGAATCTAGTACTGTCGAGGTGTAGTGTATCTAAGTCGAAGTGTAGTGGTCGAGGTGTAGTGTATATAAGCCGAAGTGTAGTTGTCGAACTGTATATGTATTGAAGTGTAGTGTATGTATGCTGAGGTGTAGTGGTTGAGGTGTAGTCCATTTGGAGCGAAGTGTAGTTGTCGAGGTATAGTGTATATATACCGAGGTGTATGTGTTGAGGTGTAGATGTATTGGAGTGTAAGTGTCGTCGTGTAGACGTGACGAAGTGTAAGCGTATGGGAGTCGACGTGTAGTTGCCGAAGTGTAGAGTATGTATACCAAAGTGTAGTTGCCGAAGTGAGGTGTATGTATGTCGAAGCTAGTGTTGTCAAGGTGTATGAGTACCGAAGTGTAGTGTTGTAGTGGTGACGAAGTGTAGGTGTCGACGTGTAGGTGTCGAAGTGTGGATGTGAAGAAGTGTGGTGAGACGAAGGGTAATGTGGGTGTGCCGAGGTGCAGTGTGGTGCGCTAAAGTGCAGTGTGGTGTGACGAAGGGTAGTGTGGGTGTGCCGAGGTGCAGTGTGGTGCGCCAAAGTGCAGTGTGTTGTAGCGAAGGGTAGTGTATGTGTGCCGAGGTGCAGTGTGAGTGTTCTGAGGTGCTGTTTTGATGCCAGTGTAGCGCAGGTTGCTGCCAGGCCAATTTGGGATGTTGTTTGGGTGCCGAGTACGTCTAAGTTGTTGAATGGTAAAGCCGGTTGGTCCTTAGGTGACGTATGGTCCTTAGGTGACGTTTGGTCCTTAGGTGACGTTTTGGTCCCTAGGTGACGGTGAGGTTGACGTTAGCCATAGAGCTATTTATTTTGGCGTCGAGGTGTCCGATGTGTTTGATGTTAGCCATAGCGCTAGTGGTCGATGTGTTGATGTTAGCCATAGAGCTAGTGACCGATGTAATGATGTTAGCCATAGAGCTATTGAGGATGTCTAGGTGAATTAGACGACGGTGTAGTGACGGATATTGGGGGCTTCGGCCTGCATATCAAAGTGACGGATATTGGGGGCTTCGGCCTGCATATCAAAGTGACGGATATTGGGGGTTTCGACCTGCATATCACCAGTGACAATGTCAATTCATACATGGTATGATTGTTTGTGATTGATGCATTGTATTATTAAGCCGGAGTCAGTACCACATGCATTACCATTAAGCCGGAGTGTAGCGACCGAAAAATCCGGGAAAGGATTCTTCGAAAGGTTCTTAGGAAGCCGCCACCGAAATTCTAGTTTAAGGGCAAATTCGGAAAATCCCTTTAGGTTTTAGGACCAGACATTGTTAGGGTTCGGGAGTCGTTATGTGTGGGGAAGGTATTAGCACCCCACGACATCCATTGTCTAATTATTTAAGATTTATTTAATAATTACCCTTTTTATTTATGGAGAAAAAGACTTATTTAAGTTTTTGGTTTTTAGTGCTTGACAAGAGTTGAGGCTTGCTCCTACGTACCTCCGGATGCAATGGAGGAATCAAAGCTACGTAGTTCTTCCTGAAAAAGGTTTGTTGGTTGGTGTTTTTTAGTGCAGGGGTCCTAGGATTCCTTGAACTGTACAGCTCACTGATTCCTAGGACGCTGACTAACCCGATTGTACAACCAACTTAGTCCCCTACTTTTTGAAAATGATTTTCGAGTTTTTTGAAAAAAGTTGGTTTGATGTGAGGTGGGTTGGTTTTAGAATAGGTATTCTAGGACTCTTGAACTGCATCTGACTCATTCGCCCTAGAAACATTGACTAACCCGGTTGTACAACCGCTTAATCCCCTATTTTTAGGAAAAAATAGTTTATTTGTAGTTTATTAAGTTTTCGGGATTACCGAATCTGCATGTGACTCATTGGTCCTAAAATAATGACTAACCGGTTGTACAACCGACTTAGCCGTTTATTTAATTTCGCGAGAAAAATTATTTACGTTTGTGTTGGAAAAATTTCGCGAAATAAACCTCCCTTTATTCTGTTTTTTGGCCTGTTTTGTGTCTGATTGTATGTCCAGTGTAGCAAGTGAAATTACAGCAAATGAAACCAATTCCTAAATCAAAGCATACAAGTGTTTTTCAAAGCAGAACATAGGAATTTTACTAGACACACACATTTTTTGACATAAACAGATTTACAATCAGATTCAAAGATATACAATCGAGTTCTTACCAAATACATATATATATATATATATATATATATATATATATAATATATATATATATATATAATTTCTTAAGCATATGTACAATTTCTTAATCTGATTTTGGCATACGCATGACCTTTATTAGCACATACACTTTTTTTGACATGAACAGATTTACTAGACACATGAAATTTGAGCATAATTATATCAATTTCAGAACTTAGAACGCATTTGATAAAACCTACCTTTATTCCAGCCTCTGTTTTGGCTCTTTGTATGTATGTTGGAACGATTGCAACCACTGCAACTGCGTCGTTCTTTTGATCTCAAAAAAAACTTCAGAACCGTGTTTAGTGGATTAGGGTTTCAATGTGAAACTCTAATCCTATTTTTAGGGTGATTTTCGCACTATTTTCTGTGCTGAATGTTGTGTGTTTTTTGACTGCTATTGGACTGCTTATTTATAGTCTAAAACTAGGTTAAGACATTTATTATTTTTGACTGGGTTTTGTATAATTTTCAGGTCTTGATCCAAGCCAAGCAAAGACTGCAGCAAGACTTGAACTCATTGCTGGAACCCTATTTTGCTGTTTAATTTGTTATTTTCGGATTTAGTTATTTTTTATATATTTTGTATTACTATTTTTGTATTTTTGGACTTTTGGGACTATTAAATGCTTTTAAATTAATTTTTTTTGACATTTTTAGACATATTGGACTCTTAAACATTGTGAATTAAACTAAATTGAATTTTTGACATTTTTAAATTGTATGTATGCTTAAATAAATTAAATACACAAAATAAGGATAAAAATAATAATCATAAAAGGGAGCCAGGCCAAATACAAAGATGAGACCGGACCGGACTTGACAACTGCGCTAAGACTAGACCAAAAATAGAAGAAATGGGCGTGTTAAAAAAAATAGCTCGGAATCGCGTTCTTAAGTCTGAATTTAAGCCAACTTCTGACAAAAATGAATTTTGGTAGACCTGTTCACGTACAATTAAACCCGAATACAGACATTAAATCGAAGAACGTGCGAAAAGATCGATCATTCGCGCGCGTGCCTAATTTAAAAATGGTGTTTCGAGTTAGTTTGAACGGAGTGACTGGAATTGGCTTGAGTTGGTAACCGAGACTCTACACTAATAATTCTCGTAACCATGCGACTCCGAAACACACCCTTACTAAAAATAAATGACTAAAACAAAAAAGGAAGACGGACAAAATTGGGGTATAACACGGAGACGGTATCATTAAGCCGGAGCGATACCATATGCATTGTTCCATTAAGCCGGAGTCGGAATCACATGCATTACCATTAAGCCGGAGACGGTATCATTAAGCCGGAGTTGATATCACATGCATTGTTCCATTAAGCCGGAGTCGGAATCATATGCATTATACTACTAAGCCGGAGACAGTACCACATGCATTATACCCTTGGTGTTGGGTTGCATTCATGCATACACTCATGTGATAGGTGATGTTTATTGTGGATTATGAGTTGAGGTGTTATAACTTGATGATGTGTGGTTGTTGTTTAAGTAGGGGTGTTTCTAGTTGTCTTTCTCTAACATAATGTTTATCATACATTTTATTATATGTGTTAGAGACTCACCCTTCTGCTTTCTATGTTGCTTCTTATGTCGGCAACGTGCAGGTGATCCCGAGTGAAGGTTTTTCCTTCCTCAGTCTGGTTGTGGCGTCTTGCTCTGAGGCGTAGCACTGGGGGGACGAGTAGTTCTAGTTGTCTTGTTATTGTTTAGTTAGGTTTAAATATATTGGTGATGTATAACTGGTTTAAGAAATCGGTGTTTTGAGCGTTCGCCCCATTTAAGTCATGCTATGTATCACGCAATAATGTTTATTAGTGAAAAGTATTGTTGACTAGATTAAAGTCATGTTTTTGGTGAACGTAGCATTCCCTTGAGGATGTATTACAAAAGAGAAAACGATTTTTGAACTCTGATTTTTAAATTAAATTACCGATGAGAAAAGGGGGTGTTACGGGTTGTATCTCCTACTATCTCGACCTCTTTTGCCTATAAACCTTAACTTTATATCTTCTGGTTCGGCAAATGTAAGACGTTCTCGTACATACTTGTATGTCTTCACAAATGGGTTGCACTTGTCTAGCATTTCACGCAAGTTCATAACAATTGAGGATTGTAATTTGTCCACATCATCTTTCATTCTGTAAATTTTTTATATAATTTAACATGTTATCTCCAACCAAAATGAACCAAATACTTTTTTCAGGAAATTTAAAAAGATAACGAAGAATGCTAAATAAGTAATACACTTACCCCACTACGGACATTCTATTTGTAATTTCGTTGTCAGTGTCATATATATACAACTGTGCAAATTTTGGATGCTCTCCTGGCAATGGTGTTAGACTACCAATTTGATGATAGTTCTCGTCATTCCTAATAAAAATTGGAGGAGCGGACCCCACATTCATTTGTCGCTGAATTTTACCCCCCATTGATGTGAAAGAAAACATACTATTAAATGACCTTATATTCGACTGAAAAAACTTGCTTGCACGATCTCCGTTAATATATAGATCATTCAATGAATGTGGTGGCTTCTCGTAAAGCGGAAGAGTAACTCTACCATATGAACAACAAGGCTGAACGTTGGATTCTTCGAATTCCACTGCTTCTCATGACGCTCAGCAAATCAAAATAGAGCTCCACAATATGGACACATATATGTTGGGATCCCCACATCCCAGTAATTTGCTAATGTACCCTAATGATAAAAACTATCTTATAATCTAGATGCTCAATATCAAATGCAATAAATTTAATTTTCGGATTTGGAGAAATAATTGTGACATTACCTTCGTTACACCAATATTGCTTAATGTCTGATCTACAGAAAATTCATCATGCCACTCTTCTGATGTATTACCATCCACTGGATCAACTAGTAGAATATAAAATCATATGTCAACATTTGGTGGTTGTGTACCCATTTTAATAAACTGCCAAAATTATAACATTCCAAATAGAACCATAATAATGATGTAACAAAATACCTGGTGCACATCCGGAAACAACATTACTACATGATCCATTATTTGTGTGATTCGGACAAACAATGGTTTCTTCTATGTCTATATTCTTTCTTTTCAACAATAATCTTCCAGGTCCAATCCTCCTAACATCACCATTATCAGTATTTTGACTCCGTGAGTCGTATTTACCATCTGTAATACACGTGACCAATTCGACAATAAATATAAATATAATATCTCAATATACCACTGCATGAAACATGGTATTTAATCCAATGCATAATCAATTACCGGAGAGAGATACAGTGGAAGATGGATTGCTTGTTGCGTCGCCTTTTTTCTGTTGTAAAACATGTTTTCCTGATTCAATACGCTGAATACTTCCCGTTGAATACGATGATACACGTAAGTGAGTTATTATGATCTACTTCAATACAACAAAACCACAAATCACCCAACAAATAAACTGTACTAACCTGTTCTTGTGTTGAAACGTGTTAGATTTCTTTCATTAAATATAGAGTTAGTGATATCACACAAACTTGAATTTCCACCATTCACTTGAACATTATGAGATGGATTACAATACTTCACATTCTCAATATTTTCCTTCACAGAACTATTCAAATCTTCCATTGATATTTTAGTTGATTAATCAGATAGTTTGAATATCTCTATAAGCAATGGGGTAATGTCTACATAGGCAACGGGTTCTCCACACGAAAATATTCATTACTTATTTCCAATATTCCCTTAGCAAATGTCCGCAAACTTTTATTGTAATAGTAAAACATGGATACTATTGAAATCATAGATTCACTCCAATACGGTATCTATAAATTTTCACGGCTCATTGTGATATATATAATACAAAACCGTAAATGTACTTCAACTCATGGCGCTTCATTACATGATACACACACATTACATTATAGATAATACAGTGCTGAATGGAGGCAGCTTGGAGGTAAATAAAATACATATATTGATGATTACGTTTGACACCCATTTACTAGAACAACTTGTTAATGAAATCCTAATAACCAAAGATCACTTAACACACAATATTGCAGCACACATACTACTTGAAGGAAATTAAATCACAACACGATAATCAATACATAAGCTCCACAAGATGAAGTATCTCATAACACTGATCACTCCTTCAGCTCGATCTTCACCACACTCTTTGACATCTTGCTCATTGATTCTGGAGAAAACTCCATTGCATTCAGATTAATTCCTTCTAAATCCGCCATTGGCCTCTTCCCCTTGCACTTTGATGGAGGAGTCTCATCAACGTCAATGTAATTGATCTCAGGAGGTGTGTCCAACGGCGGGGTTTGACTATCAAGGTTTATCTGGAATACCAAAAAAAAATTAGGTTCACTCTCACTATTATAATGTTCATATCATTCCAAAAACAGGGTTCAAAACTATCTATGTAGATACCTAGCACAGGTTGCGACTCAATCAGATTGCTAGCACACTGAGACTGACTGGCTTCCCCATATGAATCATTGTCCGCCACCTATGTATATCACAAATTCAATAAATATAGTGCATCATAAACTCAATTTAATCAATGTAAATTCAAAATATTGTTGCCAACCCCTATAACTTAATACCTCGAGACCATGCTTCTTTCGGAATTTTTGGATAACTTGAACATCAGCAGATAACTTTTTCACAATGTATGTTTGAAACCCACGTACAGTATTCACATCAGTAACTTCAACTTTAAAGAGAAATTCTTTGTTCAGGAGAATTCAGCAAGAGTTTCCAAAGTCTCAGGCCTCTGAAATTGATATAATGATCATACTAAATACATGATGACTGTTTTTTGTCAATATAATATAGTATTACATTGATCCAAATTTTTCTTATTACATTACATAACAAACTAACCTGTTGAGATGACAACATTAGATCAACTGCAGTTCTTCCTACATATGTCGTGACCAGCTGGTTGAACAGTAGAAAAGTAGTTGACCCAGTGTCGTCAATTTCCTGCAGATGTAGTTTGTACTTGAAGAATTACAAATCCAATATTAGAGTTGACAATAAAATTCATAAATCTATAAGACATCATTAATTAGTAGTAGTTTTGAGACGGTAATATTTATTCACCTGAGCAGAAACATGTGTTGCAAGAATTAAATGCCCGTCCATGCTCCATACCTATCTCAATTACCTTCACAAGCAGTGCACCAACACAGTTCTATACCATAGAGACAATATCGTCAAATATACATCGGCTATGCTAAAACATTTTATGGTCTAAAATTAAACACTCAAAATATTGTGATACCTGAGTAGCCTCAATCAATTCAGATATTGTCTTCTTAGGAGTACCAAGCAACTCATCCTCTATTGGGATAGTGAGTGTTTGATTCATTTGAGTCACCCCCTGGCTTGGAGCAAATGCTTCACCTTCCATTCTATTTATTTATTTATTTAGCAACGACCAACAAATAATTTATAGGTCATACTATTGGTGTGTACAAAATCACTCATTGCATTTTCAATTAACCTTACCTTGACTTGTAATCCACTATCTCTGGAATATCAACGTTAATGAATAACTGTGTACCATGAATGGCAATTGCAACACCATTGTTCCCTACCATAAAATTTAAAAAAAAAACATGTGAAAATGTAACCATTTTCAGAACTGGACTGCAACTTATCACAAAAATTCAATGAAACCCATGAAATTGGTCAAGCGGCAACATTGCATGACAATAACAACGACAGATGTAGCTGAAAGGTTTTCCAACTCTGTCTGCATCTTCTCAGCATAATGAGCCCATAATGTACACTTGACACGATGTTGCCTGAAAAATCATTTTCAAATTTATGCACTAACATTCAATACATTGTTATCATCGTTTACTATACAAACTGAATAATCAAGACATACGCAAGGTCTTCCAACACCAGTTCAAGCATTGGTGTCGAAACACCATTTAGAAGCTTGTTGTGGATGTTGTCTTTCTCCACCACATGACCAATGATGTCTGCAACCATTTTTATCATGTGTATAGTAAAATTAGTTCAAATCGAAACGACACATAAATGATTTCAAAATACGAAGATATAATAGTCACAAACCAATGTAAAGGTCTTTGCGTTCTTCTTGAATAATAGAGGGAAAGTCGTAGAAATCAAAATGATTAAGTGGGATCTCAGGTGCAGTTATGTTGGTAACCATAGTCGTCCCCATGAAGTTCACCTTGAATTTGTGAATAGTCTTCTTATACGAAACATCATTCTAGGCAACCAAAAACTTCTCAATCTGATAAGTTGAACCCATCATGAGATTATTAATAAACCTGGGAATCCATGGCCTTTTAACATTTGCCTGAATCTTGTTACACTGTGAAGACAACAAATTTATTAAACCCAACAATGTTACAAAGTGAACAATACTATGATTATCAATGTATCAAAAGCTTTAGATTCTCAGTAACATCACCTTCTCATCCATCAATATCATCTCAATGTTCACAACTTCATTTGAATTGTTTGGGTTAGGAACCCTAGCAAGAATGATAATGCGAACACGTAATTTCCAATTCACCTTCCCAGCGACAATTTCATCAATCATGTTACTATTTGAACGCAATTGCAAAGCTGCATAAAATGAAATGTTGAACAAAAAGTTTTCAGAATCAGTAACAAAACATAAGTATATCACATATTAGTTGGAAGATAATACACCCATTGGACTTGTTGAATGATTCTTCAATCCAGATGAAATTACTATGTTACTATGTAAGTTGCTATCAAATGGTGGTGAGATGAGTATGTGTATGGTTGATGAGTATTTATAGGGAAATATGTGTGTAAGTTGCTAAATTTATTACTATCATCATTATCATTACCCTACATTATTCTGTTTTGATGATTACGAACCATAGTCCTTGTAATCATTCAAGTATAATATTGTCATTAATATGCTTTACATGAAATTAAATTTGTTAAATTTATTTGTCCATGTGAATATCTTCATAAATGTGAAACCGGGAAAATAAGGCTATGACCATGCTGCTTAGGTGTGATGACCAAGCGCATTTGATACATCTAATTTGGTAAACTACATCATAAGATCACATGGATAAACCATATTGACGGACAAAGGCACTACCTACATGGTAGGAGTAGTATTACAATCTCATGCGTGATATGCACTTGCCTCAATAGGTACTTGTGGAAGATGTGATGATTTCGACGTGATGTTTAGTCGCATCAATATCTACTTCACTCTTAGTCAATAGTAATACCACCTTGTCCCCTATGTAGTCCCTCGTAGTAGATACTCCCTCCGAAAACCACCTACAAAAAGCGAGTTTTGGGAAAAATTCCCATAGTTCCCCACGCAACTGTTGCACCCCGAAAAATCCGGTTTGGACTTCTCAATGTACAACGTGGAAAAATTTTGAAGCTGCCACCAATATTTTAGTTTTGAGACGACAACATTGAAAAAACGTCTTTTTATACAAGGCGGGTGGTCTTTTCGAAAACAGGAGATGTAGGTTCGGGGGTCGGTTAGGTATGGGGAAGGTATTAGCACCCCACACCTCCTTTCTACCGAAAGGGAACCATTAATTTGATGTGTGGTTTCGACAAGGTTTGATTTGAAATAATTGTTCTACTTTTTTTCGTATTCTTTTTATTAGAGAAAAAAGTTTTGTAAGCAGAGAAAAGAAAGATTTAGAATTTTTGAAAAGCGCGCTTGACGGGACGTGGCCCGCTCCTACGTATCTCCCGGTGCGATGGAGAATTCAAAGCTTACGTAGTTCTCCTGAGTCGAGAAGTTTTGGTGTGTGGGTGTTTTTTATTGTAGGGGTTCTCGGGTGTACAGTCCACTAACCCTAAAACATAGACATCCCCGCCCGTACAGGCGACGTGCCCCCTACTTATCGAAAAGTGATTTGAATTACTTGAAAAATTTGTTGTGAGGTTGGTTGCTTTTATTTGAGCAAGTATCTCAGACTCGCACGAACTGTACAGCTCGCTAACCCTAAGACGCTAACCAACCCGGATGTACATCCGACTTGATTCCTTACTCATTTTCAAAATAGGGTTTGAGTTGTTAGTTGCTTGTTTTATTTCTCATAAGTATCCCAAGATGTTTGAGTTGTACAACTCCGATCTTAGGACGCTAGTCAACATCGGTCGTACGTCCGACTTGACTCCTTATGAGTTTTTTTTAGGAAAAGGGGTTTTTTACTTTATTTACTTGTGAAAGGAAAATAAGTTAATTTGGTGAGATTGTGGGAAACAAGTAGAACACTTCAATCAACTCCAAATCCATAACCAAATGCAAAATGAATGAATGAAGTTCAAACATATTCAACTAATCAAGCAATCATGAACATGTTGATCATCAACTAAGATTAAGCATGCCAATATAATCAAGAGATTTAATTGTCAAAGATGCAAGACAAAGTTCTCAAAATAATTGTGCGTGTGTGTGTGAGAGAGGTGCATTTATCTTAATGACTCTATGCTACACAAGTAGTAGGCTTACGTCTTCATATAAGAGTACATGCATGGGGGAGGAATTGCACACAATTAAGTCAAGACATTCAAATGGCATCATGAACAAAAGAACACAATTAATCATAGGCATAGAATGATCTAGTTAGATGAATGAACATGAAAGCAATGATGTGCGTGATTAGGCAAATATGCAAATGCATGAGCATACAAGGATATGAATGAATGATCATATAAGACTATGCATGAATGAATAGGAATACAAGACTATGCATGAATGAATGATTGAGCATGAGCATAGTTATTGTGCAAGGTATGAACATTTGAGTATGCATGAACATGTGAATGAATGCCAAACATGGAATTAATGAATGCATGAGCATGTGAGAGGGTAAGAGAATGCAATAGGCCTAAGCATGTATGAATGTATGAACATGTGAGCATATGAAAGTATGCAAGTACTAATGTGCAAACATAAGAATGTGTCATACAAGTGATGCAAATAAATGAAATGCAAAGGGTTAAAAGTTTAATGAGATGAGGTAAAACCAATGATGCAATGTAGTAAAGTAAAAGGGTATGCAAAGTGGTAAAAATTAAATGAGGTGGGGTAAAATGTTTGATGAAGTGGTAAAAGGTTAGAGTAAGAATACGGTAAAAATGTTTGAGTAAAAGGTAAATAAAAGTAAAAATGTTTTTTATGATTTTTTGGTAAATAATTAATGAAGGTAAAGTAAAAAGTAAGTGAGTGGTTAAAAGTGAAAAGTGAAAACACAATTACACAACTTGTATTTAAAACACAAGATCAAATCAACAATTTATGAGCAACAAATTGGTAAAAATTGAGGCCCTTGGCCGAATGCATAGCAAGGCAAAGCCAAGCACAAATTTCATCATGTTCTTGCAACCAAATCACATCAATGAGCATATGAACATAAAACCTAGGATCTACTCATATATTTGATGCTCAAACAATTGTCATTTCATCATTTATTTCAACTCAAAATCAAAGGAAATGCAAGAACAATAGAAACCCTAATTTCTACTTATGAACCCAAGAGCATAGTGGGCTAAGTCCACCTTTTTATTCAACTTGAACACAAGAAATGGTCAAAGAAATGCATGAACAACCAAAAACACTATATGGCCGAAACATCTTTGAAGGAAAATGAGGTTTTATTTCATGAAATTTAGTGAAAAATGTGTGGAAATTCAAGGGAAATTATTCATGCACAAAAACAAACTCCTTCAAGGCCAAAGACCCATCTCAAACACCCAAGGCTCCCAATGTCCTTGTCATAATGTTTGAAATGGATCCTCAAAGCAAACAACAACAAGCAATCAAGAAGAAGTTGGGAGTAGAAGAGAAATTTACATGGTACAAGTGAAAAAAACAAGGATCTAAGGCTTACCTTAAGAACTTTCAAAAGAAATGAAGAATAAGATCAAATAAAAACCAAGAACACTTGAAACTCTTCTTGAATCCCACGAAAATCTCTTGATCTTGAAGAATTATTGTTGAAAGTTTGATGGTAATGCAAGATTAGAAGTGGACCTAGTGTAGGAATCAAGAATATTGAAGTTTTGATGGTTGATTTTGAGGAATTTTTGTGGAGAAAGGGAGAAGTAGCTTCGGTTTTGAGAGAGGGAGGAGAGGAGAGTATTGTGTGCTAGGGTAAAAAATGAGAGTCCTCCCTTCATGGTCTCTTATTTTGGGTTTTATATGAGGTGTAAAATTAAGGGTATATAGGACATTGTGCTTTTGCAAACCATTGAGATTTGAGATAGAATTTAAATCAAGGGCTAGGATTGCAATGCACATGGATTAGGGGCAATGGCTAGAATTTGATCTAGAATTTTAATCAATGGCTAGGAATAAAACTCTCATGGATCAAGGGCATGAAGAAGCACAAAAAATGAGGTAAAAATAGGGTGAAATTCGCCAGCCATGAGTGGGTTGGCAATTTGCAAGTTGTCATTGTACTATTTGTCTCCCACTACCTTTGTAATTATCCTTTCCTTTTCTTGATTATTCTTTTCTAGATAATTCCCATGAAAATTTTACCATTTTGGGCCTCATCCTAGGAATCAATCATTAGGGAAATGTCAAAGTAGGTAAAGAGTGTGGGTAGTAGCAAGCCCACGGCCTAAATAAGGCCAAGGCCCATTTAAGTCCATTGGGACATATTAAATGGTACCTTCGAAGGAGACATCCCATTCAGTTCAAAAATATAGTCACCTTGAGGGAAATTCCCATTTTACCATTTCCTTTAAATTTGAATTTTTATGCAAATAATTAACATTCATGCGCATAAAATAAGATAATTAAGCACATTCTTCCTCAAATAATTCCCTTAAGATTGCCCAATGACTTGTGATGAAAAACTGTCCTTTTTGGAAAATGACCAAAATACCCTTTGACCTAAAAAACCTGAAAAACCCTAAAATGCTTTCCTAACCCTAGAATGACTTCTAAAACTCTAAAATGCATGCATGATGCTCTTCACAACTTCTATTTATTTATTTATTTTTGTGGAAAATTAGGGTTTCGACCTAAGCCAGACAAAATTGGGGTATGACAGCAACCAAACACCTTCTCAAGTACCCTACATTTAGGGGCTACATTTACTCCACTCAATGATACTACTCACACTGAAGTACCCTATCGTATAGGTTTAATATGTGGGCACCCACCATACTTGATTGCAGGGTAATCAAATCAAGATTTACTTATAGGAGTAGTACTTTTGTTCCTTTTAGTAGGCCCACTCAATACTACCCTACTCCTACAACTTCATCTATATATAATAGTGCCCAATAGTACTTTCATGTTGTACAACTACTACATCTGGGCCATACGTTATCCTACATTGTACCCTCAATGTTCTAACACTGCCTCGATAAACGTAGTTGGACCTTTGTTAGTGCAGTCCCGCATTGCCCTTTGGGACGATTATACTTAATCACCAATTGGGTTAGACAAACACAAACATTGTTAGTGATGCTTCAGTGTGTCCACATATTACTTATGTGCAGGTGTTTTAAGTGCCTCAAAAATGTATTACCCAACTCAAAGGCAACTCAATGCACATCTACCCCGAAAGATAAGATTTGTAGCCTAACACCATTTTTAAGAGAGATGGGAGGTTTTTCTATATCCACGTCGTGTATTCTTAATACATCATATCTTCATATGCTTGTTACCCTCCCCTCTTACGTCGTTTTATACTCCTAAAGTTCCTTATATGAAACATGGGGTCTACATCATAAAGAAAAAAGGTATGATATGATAGGTATTAATCATACATATCCAACATTAGGTTAATACAATATCAACATTGGGAAACGTTATATATGAATAGTACACCTACAAATCTTTCCATTTCAACCCATAATAACCCTACAACACCTAACTAAATCAAATAGAAGCACACTATGGAGTACTACTTGAAGACTCCTACTCCACCACATTATTACTACTTTTCATTAATTACATTTGTTCATTATTAACTTCCCACATGGAGTGTAGTTCACATTGCAAACAACTAAAGTATCTTACAAAATACAAAATCCACTTTGTCATATTAGATTCAAAATATTGATGCAAATCCCACATGAGGTCCACTCACTAAGGAAACCATATGATTCGTTATATTGGACTTTTTACCAATGGAAAATACAGTTATAGTGGTCTAATTCGATTTATTGTACTGCTAAGTGATGCTCAATTCGTTTGGTTGAAAACTTAATACAATAGTTTTACAAAACCACATAAAATAAGCTCTTATCAAATGTAATGACACTTTGTAATTTACTAATAGATTGACGATAAATTTGAAGTTCAATAATAAAGTACACTACTTTGATGCATTGGATTCAATAGCGTGAACTGTTATACCCTTAATCCAATTAATTTTATTTACCTAATCCTTAACTTAAACTTAATCAGACTTAGATTAAAACATAAAACATACCAGGTTCTTATTTTGATTAAGGGTGGGATCATTAAAACGGAAATAAAGAACATTATAGATAACTTCTAATGCGAACACAACATCTGATACACAAAATCTGATACGATAAACTAAACAGTGCATTGCAACTTAAAAACAAAATACATCAAAATAAAAACATTAGTTAGGATGGTGGTTCTTGGCAGATGATACTTTTGTTCTCTCAACTTCGTGTGAGTAGAGGGAGACTGATGATGACACTCATTATGTTTGAGTTTGAACATGGGACTCCAAGCTGGATTTGCAAACCTTCACACAATGCTCTTGCATTACAAAACCTATGCCAACCTTCTCAATCCGCATAAGTTAGGATTTTGGTTCTGAAACTCAAGAAAACATGTTGTCTGAAGGCCATACTCGTCAAATACAACAATATGGATTCCACTTTGCCAAAATGATAGTTGACAAAAATCCATTGGTATATGCTGCATGAAGATGACATGAAACTCGATAATTATCTTCATACTTAATAGTAAGTATTACACAAATCAGAATGACAAATCCAAATATATATTTTAAATTACTTAATTGGTATATACTTACCAAAAATCCAGATGTGCAATCAGTATGAGTAAGTTTCTTCTCAAGAACATGGAAGAAATCAGGCTTCTTGCAAATGTTTGCATAATGGTAGTCAAGAAGTTCCCTTTTGGGGGAATTCTGAATTTTAGGTAACTGACCTAACCATGTGATTTTTGCTGGAAGGGGCTAATGAACATGTTGATCCAGACGATCCCTAACTTGAATTAAAAAACATCACTACCTGCATAGACAAATCGAACCCATCCTCCAATATGAAGCTCATAGAATTTGCCTACGTTGTTCCAACCATGAGTAAAATAAGCTTTGTATCGAACAACCTCAACTACAACTTGATGCATGTTGCCAACAGGATCATAGAGCCAAACTTTGAGCGCGACCTCATGAAGGTGTTGCATGGTGAACAACCTTGGAAGTTTCACCTTGTCCTGCATAATCAAGTATTTTTGGTTGTTAAACACCTATTTTAAACAAATGTCCACCAATAGATTACTGAGGTTAGAACAAACCTTATCAGCATGATATTCAACATAAAATGGCTCAAACTTGATCCTAAGATCATAAGCAGATTGTGCAACAGCAAACACTGAGGATCCATGGTGTAGTTCCTGCAATTACCTAAACAAACAATGTTAACAAATTGAACAAAATAGGTGTTCATTCAAGTTGTGAGAAATACAATTAGAGTGCAACATGAATTTACCTGCACCCAAGTGTGAGAAAATCGTGGAATGTGAAAGTGAGATTGGGATCGATTTTGCTTTATAAAAAGAATTGGGCTTCATGAGTGATGAGTGAAGTGACTAAGTTGCACAAGAAAGGGGGGATTGAATTGTGTGACTTTTTAAAATTAATTCCTGCAACCTTCTTAAATGTTTCTCAAGATAACTTGGATATAAGAAGGTTGAATGTTAGTTACACAAATAGTAAGTAAATATAACAGAAGTGAAAAATAATTAACTTTGATGATTCTAGATGTCTTTTCTTTTAGAAAGAGTGTTGTTTTCAAATAGTGATTAAGATAAAGATCATTTAAGATTAAGATTCTGGTTACAGAAGGTTGATGTATTTAACCTTCTGTATTATTTGAAAACAGAGATGAGTGTAAACAAATGACAAGAAAAGCAGATAATGACACAGTAGAGTTATAGAGGTTCACCAAACTGTAACACCCCCTAATCTAATCAATTCGATCTACTAAATTAAAATCAGAGTTTCAAAATTCCACTCAAAGGAGGGCTACATTTGATAATTTAAAAAGGAAAACAGAAATTCAATTAAGTTCAAACAATTGCACAGCATTATACTAAGCATGCAATCATGCGCATCACATCGGCACAAAGGGTCTAAGCCCATAACATAAGGCACCTCGACCATAACATAAGGCACCTCGGCCAGTAAGACATCAAGTCATAATACATAGTAAAAGTTACAACAAAGTGAGATAGTTTTAGTTTTCAAAAGACTATCTATCAGAAAGTACACAAGATCAGCATAAAAGCATTAAAATCTACTCGGCCCCAACCCAGTGTTACACGACCAGAGCAGACACAACCGACTTGAGCTAGGCACAGCTATCACTCATGTGTACCTGCAAGTTGCCGACATGAGAAGCAACATAAAGCAGCTAGGGTGAGTCTCTTAACACAAGTAATATAATGTGAAGAAAGCTTAAGGTTAGAGATAGAACTAAAGCACCTCGGTTCAGCTAATACAGTCACTCACAGATAGTTCAAATAGCCACAACAATTATCAATCAGCTCAAAAACACATTAAATCATGAAATGTATGCATGTATGCAACCCAACCACAGGGCATTATGCAATGAGGTACCTCCACCGTCGTTATTTAGCCTATCGGCTCTCCGTCGTTACTCCGTCGTTATTTTGATATGGAGACTGAAGTCCTACCACATCCGAGGTCGAAACCTCCTCCGTCGTTATATGCACATGAACATGTGACTTCATGACAAATGCAATCACACACCAATCAAAACATAGCACATGTGAATGCTTACACCGTCGTTACTCTGTCGCTCACACTGACGTCTCCACCATCTAGACATCATCACAGTGCTAAGATCGACCCTACTACACCGGTAGAATCACTCTAGGACCTACAACCGACCTCTCAATCACCTCGGCACTCAACAACCGACCTCTCAATCACCTCGGCACTCCATGGTGGACTAATTGTCACACCGAGGACCGCAACGACACTTAGGGACCAAAATGTCACCTAAGGACCAAAATGGACTTAATCGCTCCCTTACTTATGCACATTGGTGCTAAAATAGCACTCACAGTGGCGCCCCACAATGTGCTAGGCAACATTGGCGCCTAACGTCACCTCGGCACACTATGTGTACCTCGGCTAACTACTCAACATCACCTCGGCACACTATGTGTGTACCTCGGCTAACTACACTCAAACCCTCAATTCGGTAGCGCGCTCACAGTTACGCACTCCCTTACACTAAAATCGTCTAACTCATGGGGATTCACTACTCGGTATTCCCTGGTTCAGTTCACCTACACTTAGGCATTTGGGCGTTTCACCTTGGTGACGCTACCTTGGCCTGAGGACCTCGGTTCAATACCTCTACACCTCGGTTCACTCCCTCTACACCTCGGTAACCTTAAGGCGAAACACCTACACTTCGGTTTAAGCGTCCCTACCCCTCGCTAATGGTATTTAGACGCATACTCTCCCTCAAACTCACCAACAGACTCTCAACCACTAAGACACTCTAGGCGTTGACTTCCTTCAACTCTGTTTCTCTCACTCTAAGCTTAAGGGTACTCGGTTTACTCTGTTTCTCTACTTAAACCCAACATGCAACCCATTTCTAGCTCACCACACTCATGCACACTCGGATACTCACTCCATTGGCTCCGATCCTCTCCCTAACTCTACATGCAAGCTCGTTTTCTTCACACTACACCGATTCACACTCTGATGCCTCACCATGCAATGCTCTCTTCATACCACACAGAACAGAGAGAGTGTTACACTCCTCTCTCTTTCCCAAGCGATCCACCATCGTACCTCACCACAATCACAGCAAGTAGCAAAAACACAGCACAACATGTTATGAACAACACATAAAACACACATGCAAGGTGATCAGAACCACTCACACCAAAACACTATCAAACACAAAACATTACAAGGATTAAAAGAGCCCCCTAACCTGATTACAACCATACACACACCCTCTTTACTAGCACTTCTAAGAATCCTTCAAGATTGAGCTCGCTCTTCCCTTCGATTCTCTTCTTCTCTCCTCGGTTCTCTTCCTTCTCTCTAAGTCTCACTTCTCTCTCTACTTTCTTAATTTGGTAACTTAACTATTTTTGGGAACAATGGAGCTGGTCTCCTACGAAGTCACCAATTAATATGTCCTAAGGGACTTAAATGAGGCCTTGGCCTTATTAGGCCGCGGGCTTCCTCTACCCACACCCTTTCCTAACTTAGACATTTTCCTAAAATGTAACACATGCTTAACCTTCACTTAATGAATTACTTGACTTTAAAAGTAAAATGTTGCAAACCCTTAATAACCCAACTAAGTTAATTAATTGAATTATTTTGGGGTGTTACACAAACTATGGCTACTCCTCTCCCCACGTCCACGTGAGAGTTTCCACTATTTTCCAAATAGATTTTACACTTGCTTCAGCTTCACCTGCTAAAGACTTTCACCTCCACTCTCTTTTGATCACACACAAAAGACAAGTGCTAACTTACACAGCTTCACCAAGCTGTCTCAACCTACTAGAAAACTCTCTTCTAGTTTCCTAAAGGTATTTTTTCAAGTTGAATCACCAACAACACTCACCTCTCACTAGGTAGTTTATTGAGAAACTTACACAGTATTTCTTACAATAAGGGGTTTGGGTTTGGGATGATTTAGGAGCTTGTTGATGGATAAATACAATGTATTTCTAATAGCATAACAAGCAAACACACACTCAAGATGATATCTCCCAATTCTGAACTTGTAGTAGCTTTGAGTGTGGATGAGAAGGTTGGATTACTTTGAGATGCTTGATCTGTGAAGGCTCCAATTTAATCTCATATTCTGTAATGGTGAAGATCAGAAATTTATATAGACTTTATGTAACGCCCCAAAAATAGTTCAATTACTTATTTAATTGGGTTATTTAAGGCTTACAACATTTTAATTAAGTCAAATAATTAATTTGGAGTTTTATTTCATTTAGGAGGTGTTTGAGTAATAAAGGAGGTGTGATTAGAGGCCCATGATCCATTAAGAGGCCCATATACTTGCTATATGTTTAGTGTAGATGGGGAGAAGCTCATTTTCAACCAAAAATCAAAGAAAAGTCAAAGAGTAAAGTAAGAGAGAGAGAGAGAGAGAGAGAGAGGTGCGAAAGCTTTAAGAGAGAAGAAGAGAAGATCTTGGCGTGGAGAGCTCAAGTTCAAGGAAGAGGAGCTGATTGTTGGTGGATCTTGGAGTTTTGGTGAAGAAAGTACTAGTTCTTCAATCTATTGAGGTAAGGGGGCTCTCTTTCATCTATAATAGAGTATATGATGAGTGTTATGTGTGGGTTAGACTCTAGGATGATTTTTGAGTTGTTTGTGTTGCTTGTTGTGTGATTGATGTTGTGTTTGCTTCACTTTGGTGAAGTTGTGATGTCTGTATGTGTTGTTGGTGAGTTGGTCATATGAGAGACCTAGGAGAGAAATGGGAGTTGAGGAACCCTCAGTCCCAGGGCGTTATTGTTGGTGTTGGGCCTTGTTGAGTACTTTGATGTGTGTTGAACAAATTTCAAATGAATAGGTGTTGTAGTAGTTGTGTTTAAGTTTGATCATAGTAAGAGAATCAAAGAGAAGAGGGAAGATGAAGATTAGGTGCCTAGGGCGCCATTTGGAGCGAAGTATAGTTGCCTAACTGTAGATGTGTCGAAGTCTATGGAAGTCGACGTGTAGATGTGTCGAAGTCTAGGGAAGTCGACATGTAGATATGTTGAAGTCTATGGAAGTCGACGTGTAGATGCGTTGAAGTAGATGGGAGTTACCGTGTAGGTGACGAAGTGTAAGTGAAGTGATTCGAAGTGTAGGTGTCGACTTGTAGTTACCGAAGTGTAGCGTATGTAAACCGAGGTGTAGTTGCCGAAGTGTAGTGTATATATACCTAAGTGTAGTTGCTGAAGTGCGGTTGTCGAGGTATAGTGTATATCCACTGGTGTACTGAAAAACACATACACTTGTGTGCAAGTATACACTGTCCAAAAACAAGTAGTAAAAAGATCGAACCCACAGAGATTGAAAAACTCACTTTTAAAATAAATATAAAGTAATAAAGTGTAAAGTCACTAAGTAACAAAATAATTTTGGATTTTGTTTGATGATCACAACTAAGTTAGAAAGAAAGCAAAGTAAAAAATGTTGATAGTGTAAAAGACAAAAACTAGTTGGAATGTCTTCATCAAGTAATTTACTTATAAGTGTATGATGCAGTATGTGATGCAACCTTTGAATCTTTGTTGCATTAGCTATGTGCCTTTCGGTCACTTTCTTCTTGATATCATTACCAGCTCTTATTATCCTTGTTCTATGCAGTAAAGAAAGGGGTGTTAGTGTCAATCTTGCCTCCTAACAATTATCCAATTTTCTTAAATAAATTCACTCTTGTATTTTAAGTACCCACAATTATCCTATGGACTATACTATCCTATCTCTAGGACTTAGCATGGTTTTCACAAAGTTTTCTTTATGTAAAACACTCACCCATATTAGTTCTTGAGTTCTTAATTGTAAGCCATCTCTGGTCATTTACAAATCTTACTTATTCTAAGTGATCAAGTTCAAAATAAGTATTTGGAAAGATTATCAAGCAAGAACTAAAGTACAAACATACATACATACATACATCATACTTACTTAAAAGCTCATTAAATGATTAGAACATTCCAACTAAGAAAGGTTTAGCTAGCAAGAGACATTGCAAGATATATATAAACTGAATAGACCATGTTTATATATATATAGAAATCACAAAAGAGAAACAACAAGAGTAAAGTTACAAATGTTGAAAACCTTTGTATGAATCTTTTAGCAATGCACTAGCATTACTCCTTAGCACTATACAAACACTATGAAAATGAGTTAAGGAGGAATTATGAATTCCTTCCTCTTCCTCTAAAAATATAAAAACTAACTATGTATATTGAAATTTTGATCTAACTTATGGATTTGAAATTTCCAAATTTGAGGTCTTTTATAGCCTTCAAGTGAGGTGTTTCTTCTTCATGTTGAAAATCTTTGGACTAATGAGTTGCTTTCGAGAGGTTTATCCCATGTTGAAATCTTTGACTAATGACATAGGGCGGTTCCATGGTGATAGAACATGTGTCCCTATGTTGGTGACTCTTCAAAGCTATGCCTATAGCTATGTGTGAATGGTAGGCGCCTACTATACAAGGTGGGATGGCATCAGAGAACCAGTCAGGAGGTCATCACTTGCAAGTGGATGCATATGAAACAGATCGCTTATTCACCAAGTAGTGCAAATTTGATGTAGGATCAGTGCAGGAGCATTGATGCGATTAGCATTGAGCGTGACTTTGAACAAAAACATCAAACATACCACAATATATCCAAAATGGCCTAATAATAACTATAACCATTCAAATCACTCAAATATCATATATCACATAACTATATAAACTCTTTATTATTACTTGAAAGAGAGCAAATACTAAGTTTAAACATATGAAATACTCTATATAAAATAGAGTTATAACACCCCAAACTTAAACCATTGCTTGTCCGCAGTAAGTAATGACAAAGACAAACTATTAAAAACTATAATTCTAGAAGATAGATCAGTTTCATATTTGGATTTTCATGAGGAGTTCCTATGAACTTCATTTTTTTAACAATTTTTCTTGTGCCTTTATTTCTTCAAAACTACCAAAGCTATTCAAACTCTTTTGTGTGTGTGTGAACCCACTGAGTTGAGATTGGTTCCAAGACTAAGTGAAAAAATTTCCTCCTAGCCTTTGAAAGGATTGGTTCATCTTTGGTCACACCAAAATATTTTTCAAAAGAGAGATTAGACTCACAAAATTTTCTCAAGTGTTGGGGAGTTCTAAAATCAAAGGGCTTGGTTGAATCTTTCAAAGCTTTTGAGCCAATGCATTTTTCTATTTTTTTGTGTGGATCTTTTGAGCAGATGCAATACTTCTTTGAAGTGATTTGTGCATTGATTTTTTTCTGCATTTTGCTTTTTCTTCAGTGCAGTTTGCAATGATGCTTTTGCACTGATGATGCTTTTTTCTTTTGCTAGCTCATATTACCTTCCTCACTGACCTCCAGATGCAAATGCACTTTGGCACAGGTCTTTGACCTCCAGATGCATATATTTTTTCTTTGCACTTTGCACGAGTTGCTTTTTTGAACTATCCTCCAGATACATTTATTCCTGCATGGCACAGGTCTTTGACCTCCAGATGCATTTTTGTACTTAGGCACAGGTATAGTTTCAAAAGATTCAGGATATGGCTTTGTCCACATTCATGTACCCCTTCAATGTTGTCGTCTCAAAACTAAAATATTGTCAAAAGCTTCTATACAAGAGTCATCAAAGATAAATTCTACATCATGTTGCAAAAGCATGCATAATGGCTTTGAGATTTTTGAAAAATCTTTGATAAACCTTCTATAGAAACCAGCATGGCCTAAGAAGCTCCTGATACCTTTAATTGTATTGGGTGATGGCAAATTCTCAATGACATCAACTTTAGCTTTGTCTACCTCTAGACCTTTCTTTGAAATTCTATGTCCTAGCACAATGCCCTCTTGTACCATGAAATGGCACTTTTCCCAGTTTAAGACTAAATTTGTTTCTTCACATCTATTGAGAATTTGTTCCAAGTTTGTTAAGCAAACTTGAAATGTTTCTCCAAAGATAGAGAAATCATCCATGAATACTTCCATTGATTGCTCAATGAAATGCGAGAATATAGACATCATGCATCTTTGGAATGTAGCAGGTGCATTACATAAGCCAAATGGCATCCTTCTAAAAGCAAAGGTTCCATAAGGGCATGTAAAGGTGGTTTTGTGTTGATCCTTAGGCTCAATGGCTATTTGATTATAGCCTGAATAGCCATCTAGGAAACAATAAAATTCCTTCCCTGCTAGTCTATCTAACATTTGGTCTATGAATGGTAAAGGAAAGTGATCCTTTTTGGTAGCTTTGTTGAGTTTTACGTAATCCATACTGATTCTCCACCTGTGATGATTCTAGTTGGTATCAACTCATTCTTTTCATTGGATATTCTTGTCACACCCCCTTTCTTTGGTACACATTGGGACAGGACTTACCCAAGCAGCATGCGATATGGGGTATATGATTCCAAACATATAGCCACTTAATGATTTCCTTTTCACAACCTCTTTCATAATAGGATTTAGTCTTCTTTGACTCTCTATGCTATTTTTGGAATTTTCTTCCAAAATAACTCTATGCATGCATATAGAAGGACTAATTCCTTTGATATCGCCATTTGCCAACCTATAGCTTTGGTATGCTTCTTGAGAGTACTAATGAGATCACTCTCTGTTTTGATGTTAAATCGAAGCAATGATAACAGATAAAGTCTCATTTGTTCCTAAGAATGCATACTTAAGGTGTTCGAGCGATATCTTCAATTCGACTTAGGAGGTTGTTCTATTGAGGTAAGTTCTTCTTGAGAATTGGATCCTCAAGATTGAGTGGTTCATAAGTCCTAGCCCATACTTCATTACAAGAGTTTTCTATTGGCAGATTTCCTTTTTCTAGTATTTCATCATCTAGCAATGCAGCTGCATCTAATGCATCTGCATTGGCTAAGTGATCATACTGCTTGTAAAATTGTTTTTCTACCAATTGATCTAGAGAAAATAAGGATGAACACTCTTCTGTATCCTCTGCATGATACTTCATAGCATTCATTACATTGAATTTTATCTCTTGATCATTCACTCTCATAGTGAGTTCACCTTTCTGCACATCAATTATGGTTTTACCAGTTGCTAGAAATGGTCTACCTAGGATAATAGGTACTTCCTTATCTGCATCAAAGTCAAGGATAACAAAATCTACAGGGAATACAAATTTATCTACCTTGACTAAGATGTCTTCTATGATACCTTCAGGATAGGCTATTGATCTATCTGCTAATTGAAGTGTCACAGTGGTTGGTTTTGCATTTCCAATTTCTAACTGGTCAAAAATAGATTTAGGCATCAAGTTGATGCTTGCTCCTAAATCACATAAAGCTTTACCAGTATAGGATTTTCCTATAGAAAATGGAATTGTAAAACTACCTGGATCCTTCAATTTCCTAGGAATCTTATTTTGCATAAGCAAACTACAATCTTCTGTCATAGCAACTGTTTCAAACTCACCTAGTCTTCTTCTCTTAGTAAGCACATCCTTCATAAATTTTGCATAATTTGGCATTTGTTGGAGGGCTTCTACTAAGGGAACATTGATGTGTAATTGTTTTAGTACCTCTAGGAATTTACCAAACCGCTTCTCCTCATGTGCTTTTTAGGTCTTTGAGGATAAGGAGGAGGAGGGTATTCAGGTACTAACTTAGGTAGTGGACTTTGAACTTCTTGTGATGCAGGAGCACTAGATGCTTCTGCATTGGTTTCTTTTTGATTTTTGGTTTTTTCTCCCTTTTCTACACTTTCCTTCTCAGGTAACTCTACAAGATCCTTACCACTTCTTAATGAAATAGCCTTAACATGCTCTTTTCCTTTGGTTTGGGAAGGAGTAGCTTCTGTATTTGAAGGTAAGGCACCTTGTGGCCTTTGATACAGAGCTGTGGCTAATTGACCAACTTGATTCTCTAAGTTCTTAATGGAAGCATCTTGGGTTTGTCTAGCAGTTCTAGATTCACCTATAAATGCTTTAAGCATGGTTTCTAGAGAATTCTCAGTGGTAGGTTGAGAGTTTCTTTGGTTATTTTGAGCTGGGAATCCTGGTGGGTTGGTTGGTATAGTTGGTGCAGTTCTAGGTGCAGGTGCACTATTGTTGCTCCATCTAAAATTTGGGTGATCTTTCCAACCAGGATTATAAGTGTTGGAATAAGGGTTGTTATTCCTATTATAACCTACATAATTTACAGAGATAGGGTTGCTAGAACACTCCTCATACAAGTGACCTCCTCCACAGTACACACAACTAGGTGTGCCTGGAGGTACTTGTTCTACTGCTGCAACAGTTCTGTCTGGTGATGCAGCTGCATTAGATGCAGTAGCATTGCCAGAAGTGAAGTTTTTCATTAAATTAGCTAGAGTGGCTACTTGAGCAGATAGGGCAGATATATCATTAATTTCATGTACCCCTGATGGTTTCTTTTGGGCACTTACCCTCTCAATAGGCCAACTAGAGCTATTAGCTGCTATTTTATCAATTAATTCACATGCTTCATTGTATGATAGATTTAATAACACTCCACCAGATGATGCATCAAGCATTATTCTGGTTTGAGGTTCTAAACCATTATAAAATGTTTCCATTTGAATAATAACAGGTAAACCATGATGAGGACATTTTCTTAAAAGTTCCTTCCATCTTTCCCATGCTTCAAATAAAGACTCAAACTCTTTTTGTCTAAAAGATGTAATATCATTTCTTAACCTGGCATTTTTGATAGGTGGGAAATATTTTCCTAAAAAATTTTCAGCCATTTCATTCCATGAATGGATAGAGTTAGGCTCTAAAGAATTTAGCCAAGCCTTAGCTCTATCTCTCAAAGAATATGGAAATAACCTTAATCTAAATGCATTTTCACTAACACCAGTGTATAATAAAATTACTACATACTTCTAGAAATTGCCTTAAATGCAAATGAGGATCTTCATGAGGAGATCCTCCAAATTGACCAATAGTTTGAAGCATTTGAAACATCATAGGCTTAAATTCAAAATGCATGGCATTAATATGAGGTCTATTTATACTAGTTTGCATATTTTGATGATCAAACTGAGCATAATCCCTCATAGGTCTATCTCTATCATTAATCATACCTATGTGATCCATGTGGATGAGATTTTCTCTATGAACTTCTTCTTGAAGAGCATGTTTGTGAACCGGGGCCTCCTCTCTCACCGAGTGTGGCCTTGAGCTTTGTTCTTCACTGAATGACATGTTGCAAGCTTGTTGATTTTGCTTCGAGTCTTAGCAATTTCTCGAATCTTCTTTCTATTTACGGATCTAAACTATATTCGGAGTTTCATTTTCAGTTACTGTACATATACTAAGTACCATGTACTTTTGTTGTGAAACTTTAAAAACCAGAATTTATATACAACACTAAATTACTATATATCGAATTTTAAAAGAATTTACTTCAATCCCAAAAATGGCGCCAAAAACTTGGTGTCTTGAAAAACACATACACTTGTGTGCAAGTATACATTGTCCAAAAACAAGTAGTAAAAAGATCGAACCCACAGAGATTGAAAAACTCACTTTTAAAATAAATATAAAGTAATAAAGTGTAAAGTCACTAAGTAACAAAATAATTTTGGATTTTGTTTGATGATCACAACTAAGTTAGAAAGAAAGCAAAGTAAAAATGTTGATAGTGTAAAAGAGAAAAGCTAGTTGGAATGTCTTCATCAAGTAATTTACTTATAAGTGTATGATGCGTTATGTGATGCTGTTTGCCTTTGAATGATGTTGCATTAGCTATGTGCCTTTCGGTCACTTTCTTGAGTATCATTACCAGCTCTTATGATCCTTGTTCTATGCAAGAAAGAAAGGGTGTTAGTGCCAATCTTGCCTCCTAACAATTATCCAATTTGCTTAAATAAATTCACTCTTGTATTTTAAGTACCCACAATTATCCTATGGACTATACTATCCTATCTCTAGGACTTAGCATGGTTTTCACAAAGTTTTCTTTATGTAAAACACTCACCCATATTAGTTCTTGAGTTCTTAATTGTAAGCCATCTCTGGTCATTTACAAATCTTACTTATTCTAAGTGATCAAGTTCAAATAAGTATTTGGAAAGATTATCAAGCAAGAACTAAAGTACAAACATACATACATACATCATACTTACTTAAAAGATCATTAAATGATTAGAACATTCCAACTAACAAAGGTTTAGCTAGCAAGAGACATTGCAAGATATATATAAACTGAATAGACCATGTTTATATATATAGAAATCACAAAAGAGAAACAACAAGAGTAAAGTTACAAATGTTGAAAACCTTTGTATGAAATCTTTTAGCAATGCACTAGCATTACTCCTTAGCACTATACAAACACTATGAAAATGAGTTAAGGAGGAATTATGAATTCCTTCCTCTTCCTCTAAAAATATAAAAACTAACTATGTATATTGAAATTTTGATCTAACTTATGGATTGTGATATATTTCCAAATGAAGATGTGAGGTCCTTTTATAGCCTTCAAGTGAGGTGTTTCCTTTCTTCATGTTGAAGTAATCTTGAGTGGATCATAGCTGTAGTTGCTTTTCAGAGGTTTATCCCATGTTGAAATCTTTGACTAATGACATAGGGCGGTTCCATGGTGATAGAACATGTGTCCCTATGTTGGTGACTCTTCAAAGCTATGCCTATAGCTATGTGTGAATGGTAGGCGCCTACTATACAAGGTGGGATGGCATCAGAGAACCAGTCAGGAGGTCATCACTTGCAAGTGGATGCATATGAAACAGGCTGCTTATTCACCAAGTAGTGCAGATTTGATGTAGGATCAGTGCAGGAGCATTGATGCAGTTAGCATTGAGACTGCACTGAAAAAAAACATCAAACATACCACAATATATCCAAAATGGCCTAATAATAACTATAACCATTCAAATCACTCAAGTTATCATATATCACATAAAATACTATATAAACTCTTTATTATTACTTGAAAGAGAGCAAATACTAAGTTTAAACATATGAAATACTCTATATAAAATAGAGTTATCATCTACCGAGGTGTGAGTGCACCGAAGTGTAGATGTACTGAGGTGTAGGGTATGTATGTCAAAACTAGTGTTGCTGAGGTGTAGGCGTGTTGAATTGTAGGTGTATCGAAGCGTAGTGTGATGCAGTGTAGTGGACCGAGATGTAGTGTAGTGTACCGAGATGCAGTGTAGTGTGCCGAGAGTGCGGTCATGCGAGTGTCTTAGGGTGTTGTTTTGGCCTTGATGTAAGCGTAGAGTTTCTTTGCCGCCAGCGCAGCTCGTGAGTGTTGTTTTTTGTCGAGTATGTCTAAGTGGCTGAATGGTGGAGCCAGTTTGGTCCTTAGTTGACGTTTTAGTCCTTATGTGACGGTGTGGTCCTTGTAGTGACAGTCTAGTCCACTACTTTTGGTGTCTAGGTGTCTGGTGAGTTGGGCGTCAGCCATAGGGCTGTTGACCGATGTAAAGATGTTAGCCATAGCGCTATTGATGATGTCTTGGTGATGCTAGCCTTAGAGCTATAATTGGAGATGTGTTAATTGGTGATGTTCCTAATGGGAAATAAATTATTGGTGATGGGTCTATGACCTCTTTTTGGTGATGGTGAGTTAATTAATAGCAATGGTGAGTCTATTAATTATTGGTGATGATGCTTATTTGCTCGATGTGGTGAATATGGTGTGTATGGTGCATTGTTCATGGCGTCACATAAACCATGTGCATTTATTGGTGAGCAGAAGGCTTCGGCCTTATTGGTGATGTGCCCTCAAGGCTTATTTTGGTGATGGGATCTACATGCATATGCCCTTGGTGTTGGGTTGCATTCATGCATATACTCATGCAATTGGTGATGTTTCTTGTTGATTATGATTTTAATGTGCTATAACTTAATGAGGTGTGTTTGTTGATTGAGCCGAGGTGTTTCTAGTTGTCTCTCTAACATGATGTTTATCATACATCCTATTATATGTGTTAGAGACCCACCCTTCTGCTTTTATGTTGCTTCTTATGTCGGCAACGTGCAGGTGATCCTGAGTGAAGGTAGTCCTCATACCTTCTCCTAGTCGGTCGTGGCGTCTTGCTCTGATATGTAGCACTGGGGGGCCGAATAGTCTAGTAGTCATTTTAATTATGTTGTTGTACTGTACTTGGTGATGTATATGAAACATGTTTTATTCTGCTGCGTAGTGATTTTGTGGACTGTTATGTCCTTGAACCGAGGTGGTTGTGACTTCGTCCCTTTGACTCTAGTGCTATGTATCATACTGTTGTTTGTTAAATTGCGCTAATTTGATGTTTGTTGGTTTTTCTTGAAGTAAATGTAACACTCCCTTGTGGGTGATTTTAGAAAACTCAGATTTTAATAATTAAATATTAGTCTATTAGAAGGGGGTGTTACATTAGTGGTATCAGAGCAAAAATTTGGTCTGTCCGACCAAGTTATTGAGTCTTGAGTTTCCTAATCCTCGAGTCTTGTGGCTCTTTCTGAATTGATCTTGTTTAAATGATTAGTGAGATGGCTGGAAGGGCCGGAAGGAATGACGCTGCCATTGCTGCTGCGTTGGAGGCGATGGCGAATGCTGTGGGAAATCAGCAAGCTGCCGAGGATGCTGGAGCTCGTAGACTAGCTACTTTACAGAGGGAGAACCCTTCTACTTTCAAGGGGAGGTATGACCCCGATGGGGATCTTGCATGGTTGAAGGAGATTGAGAGGATTTTCCGTGTTATGGATTGTACGACTGCTCAGAAGGTGAGGTATGGTACTCACATGTTAGCCGAGGAGGCCGACAATTGGTGGCTTGAGGTTCTTCAGAGGTTGGAGACTGCTGGTGATGAGATCACATGGGATATCTTCAAGAGGGAATTTATGAGGAAGTATTACCCTGAAGATGTTAGGGGCAAGAAAGAGATGGAATATTTAGAATTGAAGTAGGGGAACAAGTCGGTGGCCGAGTATGCGGCAAAGTTTGTAGAGTTGGTTAAGTTCTACCCTCACTACAATGGTGCTACTGCTGAATTCTCTAAGTGTATCAAGTTTGAAAATGGTCTGAGGTCTGACATCAAGAAGGCAATTGGATATCAAAAGATCAGGGTGTTCTCCGAGTTGGTTGATAGTTGCAGAATCTTTGAGGAGGATAGCAATGCTGCCTATAAGGTTGTGAACGAGAAGCGGAGTTCTCAGTATCGTCGAAAGCCCTATGAGGTTTCTGGTGGCAAAGGTAAGGGCAAGTGGAAAGCTGGTTCAGGCAGGAAGCCGAGTGGGGGAGATTCCCCTGCGAACATTGGATGCTACAAGTGTGGTAAGCCCGGTCATAAGAGTTTTGAGTGCCCAGTTAACAAGTGTTTCAAATGTGGCAAAGAAGTTCATTTAGATGCTAATTGTGAGAAGAAGGATGTTGTTTGCTACAACTGTGGAGAGGTGGGCATATTAGTACCAAGTGTTCTAAGCCGAAGAAAGAGAAGAGTGTTGGAAAGGTGTTTGCTCTCGCGGGATCCGAGGTGGTGAATGAGATAAGAGGTACATGTTATATTAATGGTATTCCTTTGGTTGCTATTGTTGATACTGGTGCCACGCATTCATTCATTTCTGCTATATGTGTTAAGAATTTGGGTCTAGCCTTGTCTTCTTTGATGAGGGAGATGGTTATTGATACTCCAGCTAAGAGTTCGGTGACTACCTCTCTTGTGTGTGCGAAGTTCCCTCTGTCGGTCTTCGGCAGAGACTTCGTTGTTGATTTGATTTGTCTGCCATTGGATGGGTTGGATGTCATCCTTGGTATGGACTGGTTAGTGGATAACCGTGTTCATATTAATTGCTTTAGTAGGTTGGTGAGTTTCCCTTCTTCCGAGGTGGAAGAATCTGTTTTGTTGCCTGCTGGTTAGTTGCGCAAAGTAATGAAGGAAGGATTTATGCTGTTTGCTTTGAGGGCGTCGTTGTATGTCGAGAATCAAGCTAAGATTAATGAATTGCCGGTGGTGCGAGAATTTCCTGAGGTATTTCCTGACGAGATTATTGATCTGGTACCTGGTACTAGACTGGTGTCTATGGCACCTTATAGAATGTCTGCATCCGAGTTGTCCGAGTTGAAGAAGCAGCTTGAGGAATTGCTTGAGAAGAAGTTTGTAAGGCCAAGTGTGTCGCCTTGGGGAGCTCCTGTGTTACTAGTATAGAAGAAGGATGGGAGCATGAGGCTCTGTGTTGATTATCGGCAGTTGAATAAGGTGACAATTAAAAATAAGTATCCGCTTCCAAGGATTGATGATTTGATGGATCAATTGGTGGGTGCTCAGGTGTTTTCTAAGATTGATTTGAGGTCGGGTTACCATCAAATCAAGGTGAAGGATGAAGATATTCCTAAGACGGCGTTTAGAACTCGGTATGGACACTATGAGTATTCGGTGATGCCATTTGGTGTTACGAATGCTCCGGGGGTATTCATGGAATATATGAATCGTATTTTTCATGAGTATCTAGATCGGTTTGTAGTAGTGTTCATTGATGACATCTTAGATTATTCTAAGTCTGAGGAAGAGCATGTCGAGCACTTGAGATTGGTGTTGGAGGTCTTAAGGGATAGGAAGCTTCTCAAAAATGAACAAACATGCTTTTTAAGTTACAAACATAATCAAGGAGTTCCTCTTTCTTAAGATAATTATTTTACAACATTTCTATTCCTTGAATATATCTTTGATGCGCATTTGAATCATAAATTCAGATATGAATTTGTTTCCCAGAAAACAGAAGCTAGAAAACTTTCAATCTTCTTTTAACCTTCTTGAGCAATCAACCTTCTTTTGACTTCAATCAAACTTTCTGTTGACTATTGGTCAACTTTGTGTTGACTTTTAGTCAACATTCTGTTTGACTTTCAGTCAACCTTCTATAGAAAGTTACTTTTTCTTTTAAGCTTCTTCATCCAACCTTCTGTTGAGGTAACCTTCTGTAATCAACCTTCTTTAAGGTAACCTTCTTTTGGCACATTTGATTTTTGAAAAACACTTGGTTTATATGTAGAGCCAAGATTTTTGCTATGATACTTATTTCTTGTTCTTATACACACTTGATTGAACTTGTTAAATCATAATAAGTTTTTAGAAAACTTAACTCATTCCTTTAAGTTTGTATCATCAAAACAAGGAAAGAGATTTTCATTTCTACAATGAGAGTGTACGAATCCCCATAAGACTCCCATGTGGGGCTACCTATGTCCATCCATTTTGCAACACATGTGACAAAGTGCTTACAAAAAACACATAGAAACTCAAACACTTTATGCATAACGGACAAATCCTTCAACTTCCATTAGTGACCCACCTACCCAAAATCATTTATCGAACTCTCACATGAAATATGTTGCATTCAATGTGTTTTCTTACCTTACATAAATTTTTCGACGGGGTTGATCATATCATATAGTCGTCATCGTCATCATCATCATCATGTAATATATGAATAATAGTTTTGAGCCTCTTTTTGGTTCCATTGTGGGCCACATATATCCCACCATTCAAAATTGATAACCCAACCGTATTTAAACATACAACATCCCATATTTAACACATAATAATATCTGACCTACACATGTATTAACACATTACATTACATGATATATATATATATATATATATATATATATATATATATATATATATATAGGAAAGTCAAAATACTAATTACAATAACAAAATACAACTACCATATTACAATAACATTGTTCGGTTACCATAAAGATGGATACCCAAATTCACGTTACCCCACAATGGCAACTTCCATAATCCAAAAGAACCTACAAAATGGATTACAAAGGCACAACAATACACATATAGAACCCATTTCCCTTTCCTCCCACTAAACCACATCATCAGCGTTATATAATAGCATACATATGAATACTAAAACTCCAACCCGTAATGAAAGCTATAATGATAAAAAACATGTATTCAACCATCATTTTGATGAAATACATATCTTTTTTCATCAAGCTACCATTATAAGTACAGTTGTACATCACTAAGCAAACTACGATTAAGATATGAAAAACAATACATTTGCATTATTGTGATATACCCCGAAATTAACTTGCTGGCCAACTTCGAAACCCATATACTGCGCAAACCCCGCCCATCCTCTTACTAAGCCACAATTACCCTCCTTATCAATATTATGGAGAAACCTACATGTCCAATTGTTGCCTTCATCATCAATCAAACAAATGCCAGAATTACCCAAAGGCAAAGCATCCTCATAGAACTCTTTGGAGATAGTCTGAAATTGTGAGCATCAAAATTATTATTAGCTATACGAATAATGCATATCACATATCACACCAAAACATTTCCTAACACCCTTCAATATACTATGATAAACATAATGTTCAATGAAAAAACATACAAAATCATCAAGTGTCAGAAAAATCCTTCATCAAATAACCCCTTCTAATTACTTAATAGACCTTTAAATTTATTGCTCACATTATAAGAAAAAAAAACAAATTAGACAATTAAAGGTGACCTTTTAACCTTACCATGCAATTCCCAGTTATATCATCAGGTGTCAACCACTTGCTAAATTAGTGACTTACACCAGAAAAATCTACAACCATCTTAGGAAGACGTTTCTGTATAGGTTCCACTGGCTCAAGCGATTCCGATATCGGTGGGTAATCCACCTCTTTTCCATCCCAATTGGCAACCTCAATCTCAAAATCACCACTTTCTTGGTACGCCAACCTGATCCAGCCACCCAAAAATAAACCATAGAACCTCCCTAGAAACTTCCATGCATTCGTAAGAAAAACAAAACCTTTCCTTTTTTGGACTTTCATATATGTGACATTTCCATTTGGGTCTGACAACGTCACACGTGCCTTCACTGTAAAGTAATGCTTCCGGCTAAATGAAGTTGGTAATCGCCCAGCTTCCTATTAATAACAGATATACAAAATAATTATTACACAAATACAATAACTAATTAACGACATGTTTAAACCACTTACATCGCGAGTTTCCAAATTCACAAAGTAAACATCGAGATCCTTACGGCTCAAGTGTTTGGGCCACTGATGTTTGGTCATTAAACTCTGGCTTCCTTGCAAATGGAGGAAACATATTATCAAAAACATGTACTTTCTTTACTTCAAAATCAATTTTTCCACCATTTTACAGGTATGTTGACTTTTTACTTTGAATAAAACAACGTTAACCTACAGTTAACTTGTATAAAGATTTAAACTTCTCCCAAAAATATTAGATTTCAACTAACTACTTTGAGTAAAACAAATTAAACCTTCGATTTACTTTGTTAACCACAAAAAAACATTTTCAAATAACCATTCATTTTGTTCAAATCATCATTCACTCTTTTTCAATACATTTCAAAACGTTTGATTTAAGATATGTTCCATGAACGACCACCCAAGTGTCCCCAAATTTTTCATCCATAATAACACCAAATGGAAAAACATAAGGTCTCATTAATATCCATTAACTTTTACAAATCAGTTGAGTCAATTACAAAGAGGTGAAAAGATGGAGAAAGCATTGATAGTCGAATATGAAAGTTCAAATACCTCAGATGGTCCAGTTTGATCCTTTGCATTTTTGGGAATAGGACGTCTAACATTGCGACGGTGAGGGTTTCGCCGATAAGAACGACGACGACGGGGAAGCTGGTTTGTTTCCATGTAGGGTTTCGAAGGATTTGAGAGAAAATTTTGGTGAGAGTTCATTAATGAGTTAGAAGACAATGGGGGTAGGTAATGAAAAGAGTTAATAGCAATTATAGTTTTCCTTGAAAGTGGTGAAAAGGATCCCATCAACGCCGTCCCTTCACCTCATTTGGTTTTCACCATAAATGCTTATGCAATTTTGTCAGCGGGTAGCCTTCTTTTTTGGTTCTTGAGACAACCTTCCCCATTGCTTCTTTTGTGCCATTTCTCTATAACTAACTACTACTAGTTCACCTATGGGACCCACATTCTTCCCTCCATACATGAAAAAACCTACATCATCCCGCCCCACGTGTATTACTTCCGCTACTATTATGTAGGGACCACGTTACACACCCTATGTTCCATTTGCACTCGAAGATGTAGATAGATCCCTAGCGTTTTTATAAAACGCTAGGTATTTAGTAAACACTCTAGACAGATCCTCAGCGCTTTTATTCAAAACGCTAGGTATTTAGAAAACACGCTAGATAGATCCCCTAGCGCTTTTTTAGAAAACGCTAGGTATGGTTAAATAATATTTTTTTGTTTCCCATTGAGCTACTTCCTTTCTCACCTAACACTCTCACCCGTAAACGCAAAATCACTCACCCGTAAACGCAAAACCCTAACACCCTAACTCAAATTAACATCATCTCTCTCAACGAAAATCATCTCTCTCTGAACATCATCTCTCTCACTCGGACAACATTGGTGAGTTTTTTGTTCCTTGCTCTGTTTCTTGTTAGATATTAATTATGGGTTCTAGTTTAGAAATATATTAGTTTTGTCACTTGTGCACACTAGACTCTTTTCTTCTTTTTTTTTACCACTAGCCTCTTCTTGTTAAACATAAATTAATTATTTGGAAGACTATAATATGATATAGATATAGCTTGGGAAAATAAGGAGTGGATTTGAAAAAATTTTAAAAGAGGAATTTTTGTTTTTTTTTATATGAATTGATTCTTCATTATATTCGAATTGCTTGATGGGTCATATGTTAAAGTTCTCTTCTCGGGATTTTATTATAAATATAATTTGGAAATTATGGATAGAAATTGGATGTCACGCCAATAAATCTGTCCAAGGAGTATGCCATTACTGGAGTGGATTATTTTGTGAGTTGTCTTTGTCGTTGAACGTTTAGTGGACTTCTAGTGGTATGAAATGTCCTTGTTTAAGGTGTTGTTATGTAAAATCGCCATCGCAGAGGAGTTGGCCATGCACAGTTCCTTGCGAGAGGAGTTGGTTACGACATTTAAAGGCGAATGGAATTGATCAAAGTTACACTTGTTGGATAATGCGGTGAGAAAAAGGTGAATCTTCAAATATGAATGATATTAGTAAGAGATATGCTTGCCACGGTTGACACGGAACACATTCATTTGATGCGAACGCTAATTTGAAGAGATGGCAAAGGTGGTTGAAGAGGATCTTAATGATTGTCCTGAAATGTTTGAGAAGTTGATAAGCGATGCGAGAGACACCATTGTATGCGGGTTGTAATGAATTCACAAAATTATTGGTGGATCAAGTTGTATAACTTGAAAACTCGCCACGGATGGACGGATAAGAGCTTTACGATTTACTCTCACTACGAAAGAAATGTTGCGAATGATAATGTGCTTCCTTCTCGGACGTATGATGCAAAGCAAATGTTGGGGTCTATTGGCTTGAACTATGAGAAGATACACGCTTGTCCGAATGATTGCATTTTATTTCTGAATGAACATGCGTTGTTAAAGTCGTGTCCTAAATGTAATGCACGCGCGTATAAGAAGAAAGAGTCTGCTCCACAAAAGGTGTTGTGGTATTTTCCTATAATTCCTCGATTTAGGCGCATGTATCGTAGTTCAGAAGATGCAAAACACTTGACATGGCATGAGGATGAAAGGATTAAAGATGGTATGCTACGACACCCAGCCAGATTCTCCGCAATGGAAAAAAATTAATATTGAGTATCCTAATTTCGGGGATGACCCGAGAAACCTACGCCTTGCATTGTCTGCTGATGGATTTAACCCGCACGGTATCCAGAGTAGCTCCCACAGTACATGGCCCGTGATTTTGGCGATTTATAACTTACCGCCGTGGCTTTGCATGAAACGCAAATATATGATGCTGTCTTTGTTAATTTCTGGGCCCAAACAACCAGGAAATGATATTGATGTATACTTGGCTCCTTTAATTGAAGACTTGAAGCAAATGTGGGAGACTGGGGTAGAGGTGTATGATGGGTTCAGAGAAGAAAGTTTCACCCTGAGGGCTATGATCTTTGGCACAATTAACGACTTTCCTGCATACGGCAATCTATCCTGGTGCATGGTAACAAAAGGCGGTGTGCATGCCCTATATGTGAAGATAACACAGCATTGGATGTGGTTGGAACATGGTAAGAAGAATATCTATCTTGGTCATCGAGATTTTTGCCATCAACTCATCACTATCGATTGTGGAGAAAGGCATTTGATGGGAATACAGAACACGTAGAGCTCCCCGCCTTTGTGGGCGAGCAGTATTTGAAAAGGTGGAAGATTTGAACATTAAATTTGGGAAGCCTTTTGCGGGAGAGATTGCCAAACGGGGTGGAAGAAAAGTCGATTTTCTTTGAGTTGCCATCTTTGGAAGTCATTATATGTAAGGCATTTCATTGATGTGATGCATGTTGAAAAGAATGTCTTGAAAGTGTCATTGGTACCTTACTCAATATGCCGGGTAAGACTAAAGATACCATCAACTCAAGGTTGGATTTGGTTAGTATGGGTTTGAGACACGAATGGGGTCCTAGTAAAGGTACACGTACATATCTACCTCCGCACTCATACTCTATCTAGAAAGGAGAAGACTGTCTTTTGTGAGTTTCTTCATGGAGTTAAAGTTCGGAGGATACTCTTCAAATGTGGCGACTCTTGTATCTCGATTAAAGACCTCAAGTTAAAGTCTCTAAAGTCCCACGATTGTCATGTTCTCATGGAGAATTTGCTACCCATTGGTATACGATCCATTTTGCCTAAGAAAGTGCGTCGGACCTTAACCAAACTTTGTTTATTCTTTAAGGCGATTTGTAGTAGAGTGATTGACCTCGAAAGTTGCCAACATTGCAAAGAGAAATTATGTCACTTTGTGTGAGCTTGAGATGTATTTCCCACCTTCCTTTTTTGACATAATGATTCATCTAATAGTTCATCCGGTTGAGAGACACAATTGTGTGGCCCATGTTACATGAGATGGATGTATCCGTTTGAGCGTTACATGAAGATATTAAAAGGATATGTGAAAAATCGATCACGACACTTGAGGTTGTATTGTTGAGCGCTACATAGTTGAAGAGGCTATTGAGTTTTGCGGGCTATCTATCTAGTCTTGAATATTCTCGTGGACTGCCAAGGTCTCATCATGCAGAAGGATTAGTAAAGGGATGACAGGAAATAAATTAGTGATGGTATCAAGGAAAGAACTAGAGCAAGCACACTTGTGCGTTCTTCACAATGATAGTGAGGTTGATTCATATGTTGCCAAGCACAAGGAGATTCTTAAGAGTCAATTCGGGAAAGAAGCAAGTTTGGTTAGCAAAAGAACACAATAGGAGTTTCATAGTGTGGCTAAAACATCACATTGATGGTGAGTGTGTTTGAATCCTACTCGATTTCAAAAAGATTGAGATGGTTAGCAAAAGGTCCAAATATACATGTCTTCTCTTACAACAACTATCTAATGAACGAGTGCACTTTCTATACAAAAGAACAAGATGATCAGAGTAAAATGCAAAATAGTGGGGTGACTCTTGTAGCTCATTCTATGCATGCATCCAAAGTACAAAGATAGAAATCCCATATATGCGAATATGTCTTACTTTGGCTTCATTGAACACATATGGGAGTTGGATTACAATATGTTTCAGGAGCCTGTGTTCAAATGTGAATGGGTTGACAATAATACTGGTTTACAGATTGATGAATTAGGGTTCATGCGGGTGAATTTCAACAAGTTAGGATATAAAGATGAACCTTTTATTTTAGCATCGCAAGCTCAACAAGTGTTTTATGTCACTGATCCAGTTAATATCAATTGGTCTATTGTTCTATTGATGACAAAAAATTTGTGTATAACAACGATGATGATGAAGCACCCGATGATGTTGGTGTTGAGGACGACCCGTTCTTTGAACATCGTAACCAATAATAGGGAAAATACTTCTATAGAGGATGTTGTATATTTTAGAAAAGATCATAATGATGGAATTTTTATTCGTCGGAAAAAAAATACCAAGACGCGAATTGCAAACAAAATTTTATCTAGGAAAAGGAAAAGGTAATATAGACTTAATGATTTCTCGTTATTTTTATTAATAGATAATTATTATATTGTTTTTGTAAATTTAACAATAACATGGATTATGTTATATTTGCAGTCGATGGCATCACTTAGTGATCATGAGATCTAGTGGTCAAGGCAGTAGTCATTTATGTTATATATGGTATAGCTTTAATTTGTAGCTACTTTTGAGTTTCATAATGTAAGTTACTTATGATGTTGTATGATTTGTAAACAAAAATATCTATTAATAGGTTGAATTTTGTGTGTATCTATATATTGGATTGTAATGATATTGGCTGAATTTTGTTGGAATGATATTTGATGAATTTTCTTTGGAAGGGAATGAATTAATAGGTTGTAATTAAAAGGAGAATAAACAAAAATAAAAAAATAATTAAAAAAATCAGTCAATAGGTAGCGTTTTAGAGTGAAAGCGCTAGAAATGAAGTTAAAAAAATTCATTCAATACCTAGCGTTTTAAAGTTAAAACGCTAGGAATTGTAAAGAGGAGCTAGAGGATCCCTAGCGTTTTTCTAAAACGCTAGGAATGCTAATAAAAGGTGCTATAGCATCCCTAGCGTTTTACATAAAACGCTAGGAATGCTAGTAAAGGTGTTATAGCATTCCTAGCGTTTTATGTAAAACGCTAGGAATGCTATAGCACCTTTTTACTAGCATTCCTAGCGTTTTATAGAAAACGCTAGGAATGGTAAACACGCGCTAGTTGATCCTCAGCGTTTTACATAAAAACGCTAGGAATGCTAGTAAAGGTGCTATAGCATCCCTGGCGTTTTACATAAAACGCTAGGAATGCTAGTAAAGGTGCTATAGCATCCCTAGCGTTTTTACTAAAACGCTAGGAATGCTATAGCACCTTTTACTAGCATTCCTAGCGTTTTATGTAAAACGCTAGGAATGGTAAACACGCGCTAGTTGATCCCCAGCGTTTTATGTAAAAACGCTAGGAATGCTATTAAAATTTTTACAAAGCGCGCCTCTCATCTCCTCACACACTCACGCACAACCCGTAACTCATCTACCTAACTTTTCTCCACGAACAACCCGTAACTCATCTTCGTTCATCTTCGTTCATCGTACCTCTTCGCTCATCTTCGTTCATCACGCTTGCACATTTCGTTTCATCTCCACGCACAACCTGGTTACCCATTTTTCGTTCATCTCCACGCACAACACTGGTTACCCATTTCGTTCATCTCCACGCACATTTCTCAGGTATGGATTTTCTTTTTTCTCCTGATTGTATTGTACATAGATTGCCACTGCTTGCATGTTAGTTATAACAATGTTCTGTTATTGGCATTTTGAACAAAAGATTTGATACTAGTCTGTACATGGCTTCTAGGTTACTCTTACTCTAAGTTTACTCTAGGTTACTTAGTGCATGTTAGTTATAACAATGTTCTGTTATTGGCATTTTGAACAAAAGATGAACTCTTGATACTAGTCTGTACATGGCTTCTAGGTTACTCTTACTCTAGGTTTACTCTAGGTTACTTAGTGCATGTTAGTTATAACAATGTTCTGTTATTGGCATTTTGAACTTGATACTAGTCTGTACATGGCTTCTAGGTTACTCTAGGTTTACTCTATGTATGTTTACTCTAGGTTACTTAGTGCATGGCTTTGACTGTTACTTTGTGCATGGCTTCTTCTATATTTTGTTAAGTGTTTGTTGGTTCTAAACAATTAGAAAGCTAAAACTCACTGAGTCTTATTCATTTGGGTGATTGCAAGTCGGATGGCATCACATAGTGATCACGATAGTAGTCGTGGTGGTGATGGGGTGATAGAAACACAAAGAAGTTCACTCCCAGGAATTACATCGAAAAAGAATATCGTCAATCGGATAAGTAAAGGACACGAGAAATATAAGGTAAGTTAATTACTAATTATTAATGTTGTTCTCTACCTTTCCAAGTTATCTAATTATTTAATGATGTAATTATTTAAGGTCCGATGGAGTGTTAAAGGTTTGCCAATTGGAGACAACGGCACAAATTTAATTAGCTTTATTGGTACTAAGGTGAAGCAAATCTTTCCAATTTCAATTAAAAGTTGGAATGAGAAAGATAATCGAGTTTTGCCTAAAACTGAAAGATGATTTTTGGGACTTAATACAGGTATATAATTTTAGACCTCTTTAATAATCTTATTTAGTGATTTTTTAGTTATATTTATTTAATCCATTTTTATGTATAACTAGAAACACTTTGATGTCGATGAGTCCCGAAGAGATTGGATACGAAGGAAGCGGGAAGGTTGCATAGGGCTTACTAGCGAGGCCGATGTGGGAAAAAGTATCAAAACGCCCCGATGGGACCATCGGGACAGAGCCTCCAAAGATTGTATGCCGGAATTATAACTAAGGAGGAATGGACCAAATTTGTAGATATACGCACTCTGAGATCCGGATTTCTGGTTAGTATATTAATTATTTAAGTTATATATATATTTCACAAGTAGATATCATTCATTAATGTATACTTATCTTTTAAATAGAAAAAGAGCAAAGCAAATAAAGAAAGAGCTTCTAATCCCGAGTACCCTTATAGAGGAGGTTCTAGTGGATATCAAATTCTCGAAGAAAGATTGGTAAGACACAATTAGTTTAATTTATTATGATTTAATGAATCTTTTAATTTACAGTTGATTAACAATTATTAAACTTAAATAGTTCTTGGAAGAGGGAAAGATCCAACTCAAGAATCCCTTGATCGCACGATTATGCGGTTAGAGGCCCGACAAAACAAGGATGGGGAGATTGTGGATCCGAAAACTAAGGAGGTCAAGGACAAAATTGTAAGTATTCCAAAATTCATGAAAAAATTGCAAGTTGGAATTTGTGTCCGACTATATTTTTTTAAATCCGTTACTCAATTTTTTTGACACGTGAACATATTTTTTATTGTCGATTAAATTTCGTTGACACTTGTTTATTATTTCTATCCGTTACTCGATTTTTTTTGACACGTGGACATATTTTTTATTGTCGATTAAATTTCTTTGACACTTGTTTATTATTTTTATCCGTTACTCAATTTTTTTGACACGTGGACATATTTTTTATTCTCGATTAAATTTCTTTGACACTTGTTTATTATTTTTATCCGTTACTCGATTTTTTTGACACGTGGACATATTTTTATTGTCGATTAAATTTCACTTGACACTTGTTTATTAATTTTATCCGTTATTTATGTTTGTGCATCGTGAAAGCATATCACAATCTGTATCACAAGGAGATTTAACAGATTGTGATGGTCACCAAGATGTCCTTGCTCGTGCCTTGGGAAGGGAAGAGAGGCGTGGTCGGATTAGAGGTTATGGATATGGGATTCCTCCGACAACCGTGTTTGGGCCAAAGAAGAGCCAAAGCAAGGGGTGCGGGATTGTAAAGTCATGGCGGAAAAGTATGACGAGCTATCCAAGAATGTTCTTTGTGCTAATGGAAGAGAGACAGATGTTTAAGCGACTCTTGGCACAAAGGATTGGTGCACCATCCCCGCCGCACCACCCCCGCTGAACCTATTGAGCCCGCTGCACTCCCATAGCGCCCGAGATAGCTGCACCATCCCTTCAACATGTATTTAACAAAACTCGACTGCTTTTTTGTACATATGTATTTGATAAAATTATCATGTATATTTATTTTTCTTTATAATTGATTTAGGATAATCGTGAATGTGAGCTATATATTGCAAACCCACATCGAAAGGTTGCAGTGGGTTTGATATGTAACCAATTGAGTGCCACATCGCACAATCGGGCCATGCACGAAAACCATTTGAGAGTTAGGGTAGACTATTCAATAGAGGGTCCGCACTCATTATGCCTGCTCCAATTGCTAATGCGGATATATTTATCGTGGATCAAGCACTTAGTACTTTTGTGGCATGGCTCGAACAACTTGTCGTTGTAAGTGACAATATTTTTGTTAATAATTAAATGACTATAATGTGTGTTAACTAACTAGCTAATTAATCATTTTTTTAATATATACTAGGTACCCCATGTGTCCCGACCTTCCCTTCCATGAAAGTTTCCCAACCTTCCCTTCCACTAACAAACTCTCCCGACCATCTTCTATACAATGGTCCAACATGTTGGTCAATTTCCCAATGATGAATTCGAGAACTACATCGATTCTCTAAAGGTCCACATTCAAAAATGAACCGGGGCGACTCGACTCGATTTATTTACCGCCCGATAACATTGTGGGCCTGGAGCAGTTGGTAATGATCAACATCGAGGATATGAAAGCTATAGTTGAGATGGATTGGGCCACCGCCATCGATATCGAGTACTGTGGAGGTATGTATTAAATTATTTGTACACAATAGTTGTTTATATTAGAGTATATATTAGAGTATATATATGAGGATCCGAAAGTTGTATATATATTATTTATAGGTTTTTGTACAATCGTCTTACGGTCCCTTTTCAGCGGACACGAAGTATTTCTTCTTGTGTCCGGCTTGTATAGTTGTGTTTCATAAAGGTAACACAGAGGAACGATTACGGCTATTAAGAGTGACGTACAAAGTTATATCCATTCACGCTTCATGGAAGCGAAGCATTTGAAGAGGCGACTCTTTATTTTTGGCACCACTCAATAATGGGTGAGAAATTTAGTCTTCAATCACTTGTTTAATTATTTTGAGGATTGTATTATAGTGTAAATTAATGTGTACTCATTCGTTCTTCATTTACTTGCAGGCAACATTGGGTACTCTTTGCAATAAACCCTAAGCAAAATGTTGTCTATTATCCGATTCACTTCAAGGCCATTACAACGCGTCTCACGAAGACTTCGTAGAATCAGTTGAGAGGTGTGTATGTGTAACCCTCTCATTTTAATTTGTATAATTTAATATATGTATTTTGTTCAACTTAACGTTATATATATATATATATGTTTCTAGCTTTTTGTAGCAAGTTTTGAGATTCATAATAGTTTAGTTATTATTTATGTTGTATATATTGGATTTATATTATGTTGTAAGTACTTCTTAGAATGATATATATTGGATTGGAAATATTATTTGATGAATTTTGTTTGAATGATATATTGGATTGGAATGTATTTTCTGAATTTGTTGAAAAGGGAATGAATTTATAGGTTGTAATTAAAATGGAGAACAAACCAAAATAAAAAAAATATTTAAAAAAAAATTCAATCAATAGGTAGCGTTTTAGAGTGAAAACACTAGAAATGAAGTTAAAAATTCATTCAATCACCTAGCGCTTTATAGATAAAACGCTAGGAATTGTAAAGAGGAGCTAGAGGATCCTCAGCGTTTTTTACGTAAAAACGCTAGGAATGCTAATAAAAGGTGCTATAGCATCCCAGCGTTTTATATAAAACGCTAGGAATGCTAGAAAAGGTCTTTATAGCATCCCTGCCAGCGTTTTTATAAAACGCTAGGAATGGTAGTAGTAAAAAGGAGTTATGGGATCCCTAGCGTTTTTATTTAAAACGCTAGGAATGGTAGTAAAATGAGCTATGGGATCCCTAGCATTTTCTAAAACGCTAGGAATTGTAAAAAGCGCTGGGTCAATGGCTAGCGCTTATATAAAACGCCACGTATATGTCTAAAACTTATTTGGGTAAATGGCTAGCGTTTCTAAAACGCTACTAATGGGGTGTACGCATTAAGAAGTAGCGCCAAATTTTCTAGCGCTTTAAAACGCGCTACCAACGCCAAAAACGCGCGACAAACCTAATACGCTGGCGTAGTGTTTTTTTAAGACCCACACACGTGTTTTTTTATTTGTTTCAACTTGTTTTCTTTAACTTACTGTGTCCCCACGTGATTATGTACTAACTACCACACGTGATACTTCTTCCAAAACAAAGCTGGAAAAAATGTTGTACGTAATCTGAACTTTCTGATAATTTGCACCCTGTGGACTGACTAATACTGCCTTGGTTTTTTATAGTATACATAATCGGATAGTCCATGAATAGCTCTTTATACATAATGATACATATGCATTGATATACGAAATCTGATTGCAAGCTCATTTTCTTAGTTTTGTGGTCAATACCTTTTTCTTTCACCCATCTTGGTGGTTTTGCTCTTGTACCTTTAGAATGGAAGATTCATTCTATGATTAATTAATCATCTATGGAAGGAATTTAATCAAAGAGCTTTGAGCTACTTTAGTGCTAACAGAAGTTTAATTGTATTATTTCCATTAAAACTATGCTTCTCTTATTAAGAAGTCACTGCTCATGTCAAACACCCGTAATTATTTGGAATTGTGCTAATTATTAATAGCTTGATTTGCTTGATGGGTTTTAACCAATCCTAAATTGACTTATTGTTGTGGTAATTTATCATATTGCTGATTGACATACTGGTTTGGCTCAGACAATTGTAAAGATGTAGGCTATAAATGAATTGGGCCCCTTCATGATGTGGATAGTTTGTTTTTGAGACCATTCAATAGTATTTACTGATAGGGAATGTGAAAACAGATTAGCAGAGTTTTCATCAGTTTTTATATCTTTTTCCTGTCAATTTGATTTCAACGTTTGTTTAATTAATTAATCACATAGAGCATAGCTGAAATTTGTTACCATTCAACTTAACTACATTCTCACTTGAAACTACATTATGTTTTAATTTCATGCTCTCTTACATCATCTAAATATGGTTTTGCAGGAATGGCTAAGAAAATGAGGTTTACTCCTTGAACTCAAACTGCACCTGTTGAAGTTCAAGATAATTCTCAAAAGAATATGATTTTTAATAGTAAGCAAAGTCAGATACCAATTATTACATTCCAAACCTGATATTTCGAGGAGCTTAGTGTTGTTTTATTCTGTCTTGTCTTATGAGCTATGAATCTTGCTTTAAATATGTTACTGCATGCTTAAATATTGAGCTGTGTGTGTCAGTAAGGAGTTTTTTAGAGCTAACAAAATTTGTAAAAAACTTGCTTACTTTTTGAATCTCAAACTACTAATTGCTATAAATCACATCAAAATTGTGCGATTCTTTTGATGTTTGTGTTATAGCTATTCTTTTTATCATTTTTTGTGTTGGTGTTGCAATTGTGAATGCAGTATATATTATGAACACATGTCTTCTTCTTTCTCAATCTTTATTACTCAAAAAGAAATTAAAACTCTACTCTGAAGCTTTAGGCAAAAATCTGATTTAGAAAGATTTTAAAGATTTTTGAACACATTCTATTTTAAGCGATCTTGTAAACATCCAGTACCCAATTGTTGAGATTTCAAACAGATCAAAGCTGTGTTTTCTGGAATAGTTAGGAAGGAAGTTTTTCAAACAATAATACCACCACGACCTGATTTAAATATTTCTGTAACAGATCGAAAGTTGGAGCTTAAATTGAAGAAGCAATAAGAGTATCAAAGATAGTAGAGAAGAGGTAGATGAATAATTATTTTGTTCTTCTTTGTTGTATGTATTTATGTTCTTTAATGCATGTATTTAATTGCTTTATTCTATTATTTGAAAAGTGTATCAAAAACCAAAACATGTTTTCTTGTAGATGGAAAGCTCTTCATGTTGAAGAAGTTGTATTTGATATGTCAATGTTGCTGGCGCAGTGGGACAGATTTGAAGTTTGTTGTGGAAGAAATGTGCAAAGACGAGGGAGATCGGAGGTGCATAGTTGATGTGGTGGCCTTTGGCAAGAAATTGAAAGAATTTGGAAGCATATTGAAAGAACTTTGTGAACGTTTTGTTGGTGGAGACGGAGGCCTTGGTGGTGTTCTAGTACAGTGGTGAAGAGCTTCCACCGCAACGTTGTTACTCTCAATCAATTTTATCTCTCCTTTAATTTGTGTCGTCATGTTTTGATCTGCTTTTGTTTTTATATTTATTTATAGATGAACTTGTAATAAGACAATTAAATAGGTGGCAGAATGAATATAAATTAGCCACCACACCTATACTGTTAAAGCATATGTGGCGCACTACGCCAGATTTGTCAAAAAAGAGCGCACTTATAAGCAGCGCTTTAAGTAAAAACGCCACGGATGACCAAAACAGCTAACCCATACCCAACGCTTTTTAAAAAAATGCTGCCCATCGCCTTTAAACGCACTACCATACCCAGCGCTTTTTAAAAAACGATGTCTATCGCTTCACGCGTTCTCCCAATACCCAGCGCTTTTTAAAAAACACTGGGTATGGCTTCACGCGTTCTCCCAATACCCAGCGCTTTTTAAAAAACGATAGGTATTGGGTCACGCATTCTCCCAATACCCAGCGCTTTTAAAAAGCGCTACTCATCACTTTATTTATTTATTATTATTAGTATTAATTAGTATTAAAATTAAAATTTATTATTTATTATTATTATTAGTATTAAAACACTCTCTCACACTCACACTCTCACTCACAGTCTCACGATCTCACCACACACAACACACACCACTTTTCCTCTCAACCTAATTTTCCTCTCAACCTCCCAATCGTACACAGCGACGTTTCATCAAACCTCCATCAAACCTTCATCAAACCTTCATGAAACCTCCATGCGTCATCGTCATCTACATGAAACCTTCATGCTTTATCCATTGTCGATAATCTCCTTCTTCAACGGTAGTGAGACGGTGGAACACGACGACCACTGCAGAGCGGTGGTTATTGGTAAGGATCCTTATTTCTCTGAAAGGATTTTGTTATTTAGTCATTATTTCATTATCTTAGCAAAGGGTTGTTGTTTCTCTTTGTTTTTTGAGATTTGGGGTTTAGGGTTTTCGTTTTCGAAGTTTTTTCCTAGGCTAGGTGTTCTGTTTACGGTTTCTCATGTTTATGTGTTCTGTTTACGGTTTTGTTAAGGTTAGAGTTAGGGTTTCTGGGTAAGTGATTTGGGTTTTTGGTTTTTTGTTTCCTGACTATTTTTTCGTGTTCTATTTTGATGTAAGTTGGAGAGCTGCTGAGTTGTGGAGCAAAGGACTATTTGGTAGTTGGTGCCTTGGATTGTTTGGTGTCTTTAGTTTGTGCTCTTGTTCAGGTTATTTTTATTTCATGTTTTTGTACTTATTTTTTTAGTTGTTTACTTAAATCTGTTATTTGTGGTTTGTGTATTGATGTGTATGCCTCACTTATCATATTGAAAGATGGGTCATTTGCTTGTCATGCATAAACTGTATTGCATAAACATGATGAATTATTATTCATAAAGTGTTTTTGATGCCTAGAATTGATGTTAAAGCATCTCTTTAGTTAAAAGTTGTGAAAGACTATTTATGCACTTCTCTGTGTTAAAGCACTCTAATACTTTATTTTGGAAAACTCATCAATGAAATTCAGCATATTTTTGTCCTCTGTATAGCAAATGTTAAAATTGTGTTTACAATAGCTAACTATTTGAGTTAGAATTTTGTTTACAATCATCTCTGATTCTGAAGGGCCCAGTTATTAATTGGTAACTTTGTTTCAATTAGGCTTGCTTTTATAGTTGTTGTCTGAGTGCCTGCTGGTAACTTTGTTTCAATTTGGTTTGTTGGCTGGTAGAATGTTTAATGATACAGCTACTACTACTAGGCTGTTGGATTGTTTAATGAAACAGCCAAATGGTGATGGAAGTAATATTGTGAAGCTGTAAATTTATATTGTGAAGCTGATTGTTGAATCAGTTTCACGGTCACTGTTAAGCAGGTTTATATTGTTGAAAATATTAAGTAGTTTCACCAAAAACACAGGTCTATATGTTTGAAAATATCAAACAGGTTTATTAGTTTAAAATATCAATCAGATTTATTAGTTTTACTGCTGTGGGATACAACAAATTTTTTTGGTTTAAAGGACAAATTTTTTGATACAGCAAATTTTTTTGGGCCAGTTGTATATGACCAATAAAATAAACAAAAACAGAGAAAAAATTAAATAAAAAAATTATACAATGGGCAGCGCTTTTGGGAAGTGTTGTCTTTAGGAGGGACGCAGCGCTTTTAGGAAAGTGCTGCCTATAGGAGGCGCGTATGGGTAATAGGCGGCGCTTTTATAGAAGGGAATGCGTGTTTGGGCAATGGGTAGCGCTTTTCACTACAAGAAAACCTTGTTTTAGCAGATTTGCCACGGGCTTATTAATAATTTGCCACGCAGTTTGCGGCGGCAAGTGCAAAATATGTGAGTGCGAAATTTCCGTGATATTTGCACGGGTTTGCCACGGACATGTGAAAGGACAAACATTTGCGGCGGAATGTGGCAAGTCCGTGGCAATGTATTGATTAAATTAAAACATCCGATCCCTAACCTCTCGCGTTCTCATTCTCTCAAAAAAACACGGCGTTCCTTCTCACTCTCACTCTCACCTCACCGGCTCCCTCCACCCATCGCCTCTCCTCCTCCACCCACCGTCGCTCCTCCTCCTCCTCCCACCTCCCACCTCCCACCGTCGCCTCACGACTCTTTCACTCTCACTCTCTCTTCACTCCTCACTCTACTCTGCTCACGCTCACACTCTCACTCTACTCTCCGCCACCCTCCACGGCTTCAACGTCCGCCCTCCTCGCGCCTTCCACTCTCCTCTCCTCTCGCCCTCACTTTCTCCCCAATTTTTACGAAACCCTAACCTCAGTTTCCCCAAACCCTAACCTCAGATTTCCCCAACCCCAACCCAACTCGGCCTCCACCTCGGTATCTTTGAGAAAATGCAGTATGTGGGCAATATCCATACACAGTAATCGAACCGCAACCGCAAGAAGTCTTCGCAGCAGTCTTGGCGGTTGAGGTTGTAAACTCTTTAGAAAGGAGAAGGTATGTTTACGATATAGTAGTTTTGTCTTATATATTGATATTGATTTAATTTACTAGACTCCTTTGGAGATTTATGTTTGACATCTTGTGCATGTATTATGCGGTCATCCTATGGATTCATTCATTACTTTGATCGTAGATCTGCTTTGCTCTTGCCATATTATCTCTCAATGGAAAGGCACTGTAAGTGAAGTTCTTTTATTGTTGTGTTCGATTGGTTTGGATTTGCACTCAATGTTTAGTTCATGGTTTGTAGATTTGATGGTTCCGGAGATGCAAGGGTTATGTGGGATCAAGATCAGGCGTTCAGAGGATTTGGGTTTGTTTCATTTCGTACTCAGTGAGTCCAATTTAATTTTTGAAATCTTTTTTTTTTTGGGTGTAAGTGAATGATGTAAATATCTTTGCGTAAATAAACCTTAAATGTTATATATTTCATTTTGTTGGATGATGTTGATTCGAGAAAGGAGTAAAGCTGTTGAATGAGGATCTTTGTTAAATGTTTATTCAAGTTTTTTTATGGAGCGGTTTCAATCTTCTGCGCGAGGTTGCTCACTATAGAGTATATGGATTTGCATTTGAGCGAGTTGTTTCCTTGTTCATGACCACTATGTGATTCTTGAAAAACCGTATTTGGAATTGGGAACAAATTTTACATATTTTTTGTTGAATTGTGATTATGATGATGCCTAATTGTTAAAGGATGTGTATGTGTATTTGGTTTATCAATGAACCGACATTTCGTATGTGATTAACATGAGCAGTCCCTTCAAGCCCTAAAGAAGATATCTCAGAGAGCACCCATTTGCTGCTGCGTCTTTGGTGCTCTTATGGTCATGTGCTTTCGTATTTGGACTTTTTCTCAACAGGAGTTCGGGTAAATTATCGGTGAAGTTCGTAAGTTTAGATTATGCCATCATTTTGGATCGTCATGCTTACTTGGCGTGTGTATACTTCTTGGGAGCAGCGTATATTGACAAAATTCTATATTTCAAGCGTGTTGCAGTGTCTCTGCTGCAAATATGTGCAAGAAACTTCCTTGGATGCATCCGACTTTGTGATGGAAAGTTTGTTCCTCTTCTTCCGACAAACCTCCTGCAGATATCATGATTGAAGGTAAGTTTATGTTTTGTTATTATCAAACTTTTCATGTGTAATAACTCTTTCCTTGTTACACCCATAATTTTAACTATTAAGGAGGTTACTGTTTGATCTTCCTAATATGCATCTTTAATTTTATGTAGGTCCTGGAGCACGCCTCTGTTTGTTTGACTCGAATAGTCATTTGAGCATTTGCGTCATCTCGCACAAATTAGATGAATTATGCAATCATGGACTGGTGTCACAAATTTGCCTCCCTTATTTCTAATAGCGATTCTGGAGGTGGGCGAGAAGCTTCTCTCGAGACGCCAACATACTTTTGTAAGTACGCTTTTGCTTTAAGTTCAATGCTTTGCTTTGTAGTTGTTGGTGCTTGACTTCAAGGCGAATGCGAGGGTTTGATCCGACTTCTTTCAAGTTGTGCAAGTGGGTCCCCTCTTGGAGCTAAAACTTTACTTCTTCTTGGAATTAGTGGAATCCTTAAAGAAATTTTATCCGCTCTCTGGAGTTTCTTCTAATGCCTCTGTTTCTCCGCATTAAGTAGACCACCGAGCAGAGGTATATTGTATTTCAAACTCTTATTCGGTCATTGATGTGTAGTTTTTTTTCTCTATGGTTCATTTGACATACTTCAACCTTAAATTCATCATTTAGATCCTTGATTTTTTCAATTTATCTTACCATTGTGAAGAGATGAAATTATTCTAATTCCATGTTCTTATATATAGATATTTGAGATTGTAAACACGGCAAATGAGCTTCTTCCCCTTTGCCACAAGGAACAATTTCCCTTCTGTCAAGACCAACTTGTTTGTGAAGGGCCCCGTTGTAAAAAAGTCACTTCTAGCGATTCGGTAAACAAGAAGACACAAATGGAAATATTCTCGAGACATCCGCTTTCGTGAGAAACTATTAGATGATCAGCCTGAGCTACTTAAGCAATTTGGGATGGATCTCCTTCCGATTTTAATTGAGTTGACATTTGTTGCATTAATTAAATGCTTAAATTTTGCTTCACAAATTTGTCAATTTAAAAAGTGGGTTTTTGAATTGTTCTTTTGCCTCTGTTAAACGCAGATATATGGTTCTAGTGTCAATGGACACATTCGGCACAAACGTCTTTCCGCCATTGGAAAATTGATGTATTTATTTCGGCGAGAGATGATCCGATCTTTGTTAAGTATGACAAATATATCGAGGTATTTAGAAGTTTGATTGGGTTGATATTGCTTCATATTCTAGTTGCTTTTACCGGCTTTGAAAATTTACTCATTGTTGTTTTGATCTTATAGTTTCTTAATTGGAGTCTTGGCCCGGAAAGATCCCCATGTTTTGATTCTGCGCTTGCAAATTCTTTGAAATTCTTATGGAAAAGCTCCTGGGACATTCTCTAAGATGTTTATCGGAGAAGGTGTCGTCCATGCGGTGGACCAACTTATTTTGGCTGGAAATTCTACCAATGTCTCCACACAAGTATCTGCTGCGAGAGAAGGATAATGATTCTCTATCCGGTGCTTCATCTCGCTCTAGGCGTTTATCGGCGACGCTTTGGTAACTCCAACTCGATGGAAATCCTTTGGATGATTTGAAGACTCGGCTTGAAGAAATGTTGGTTCGCCTCCAAGTTCCACAGATATTCCAACAGGAAATTCTAGCATTCGATTATCTGTTAGTGCAGCTGCAAAACTTTTAAAGATAAGTACTTTCCTTGAGATCCAGGGCTATTGAAGTGGGTGTTACAGATGATCTTTTGCATCTTAAAAATCTTTGCACCAAATTAAATCTTTGGTGTTGATGACCAAAAGAAGACTAATGGTAAGCGGGAAATCTAAAACTTCGGATTTGGTCCGGAAGAGCATTTAATTGGGGTAATATCGACATGCTAAAGGAACTTGGGAAAGGAGATGGTGTATCTACTTTTGAATTCATTGGTAGTGGTGTTGTTGCAGCTTTGTTGAATTATTTATCTTGGGGGTGATGGGAAGGTAAATTTTTTTCAACATAGCCTTGATGATTAATTTGAGCAATTGCTTTTTTCCATCATTGATCTGTTTTTTTGTGACATTAATAAGCCCCTTCTAGATTATGAGTGTTTACCTACAATTCTACTTGTTATTTAGCTAGGTTTATATTATTAAAGTGTTGTGAGGATCTGTTGAGTACCAACACAAATTATATGGAGTGGATAGGTCTTTAATTGTGTGTTAAGCATATATTTTGTTGGCTTTGCTTTTGGATCAAATTATGGACTTAGTTGATGTCTCCCAAAGTATTGTAGCACTAGTGGTACCTTTTTTCTTATTCTTTTCTCCATTGAAATTATTTTCCATTGTCGTGTCGTAGGATGAAGATTTGGAAATGTCTCTGTTGATATTGATGAGGCATTGGTTATTGAAGATGATGACATTTTCGATGATGATGAGGACGGCGACGAGGATGATGATGATGATGATCATGAAGATGTACGCAATCCGTGATTATTATTTTTTGGCCGAGTTTTGTTTCTCACTTAGTTACCGTATCTCATAAGCGATTATGGGGATCGCTTTTTTTTTCGACATCATTTCCATTTCAATTGCTAGTACAACTATTGCTACCCTTTATCTTAATCTGCTTTCCATCATCTAACACGAAATTCTTTTTTTTTTTTTAAATAGCATCAAACAGAAATGCTATTGGTGTGTTTGTAGATTTTAACATCATATTTATAGTTAAAGATTTTAACAACCATCAATAGTTCTTAACCAAGATTGAACATTATCATTAAGCTCGATTACTTCTACTCTAAAATGTTATTGCTTGTTTTAATTTTACGATGCAGATCTTTGACGAATGATTCTCTTCTGTCTCGCTTACGAAAAAGTACATGATGTGAAATTGGGAGACTCGGTGAGGATAATAAGCTTGCTCTCGCAACAAGCGATGGCCAAACTAATGCGACCTCGTGTTCTAGCAAACAAAGTTGGCACGATCGAAGCATCGAGCAAGTGCATAAATTTTTTGGTCTAAGTTCTACGGAACGAACTTGGTCATCAATTTTGCAGCTCAAGGTATATTTTCTGGGTGTATGAATAGTTTGCCTTATGTCAACGCCTTACTTGCATAGGACTAACATTTATTTGCTTAAATTCAGAACTTGGAGATACTGATTTGCCTTGATTTGCTCGTAACTAGATTTAATTTTATCTCAAGTGGAGAAGGTGGAAAATTGGAAGAAAAGATGCATGGATAACATAGGATCTTTATTCCAAAATGAAAATTATTTGCTTCATGCAATTTGGAGAAGGTTTTGATTTTGAAATATTTTCCTTCAGCGTGACCTATTTTTCATTTTAAGTATACTTAGGACCTTGCATTATATTTTGCGAGATAATACAGGACTCTAGATAGATCTTTGTTCATATATGGAATTTCTTACTTGTTCCAATTGTATGGAAAGAAGCGATTGCTTTATACTTTGTAACACATGGATTTTATTATATCGTGAAACAATGGTGTTAGTCTAATTGAATGATTATCTACATTTGTTACGATATTTTATTGTTTGGTCTATAATTAAGTAGTTCATTCCATTGTTTATATATTTTTTGATGTAATGGAACATTATAACTTTGTATCCTTATTTATTAGAATTGAAAGATAACCCAATTTGAGAAGAAGTTGGAGTAGTAGGACTCATCGCTCCATTTATTTTTTTAATTTTTTTAAAAATTTGCCACGGATTTGCCACGGACTTGCGGCGAAAATTTGCCCACGGACTTGCGGCGAACATTTGCCACAGTTTGCGGCGGAAAACTTTGCCACGAGTTTATGACGGAAAATTTGCCACGGAAATTCCGTGGCAAACGATTTATGACAGTGTTTTTGGGCACCAATTTTTGGGTGGCAAATTTTAGGCAAATGTTGTTTTGCCACGGAAATTTGTGCATTTGCGCGGAAGAACGTCCGTGTTTGGGCATTTTCTTGTAGTGTTTTAGGAAGTCTTTGGCTATTCGAGGGCGTGTTTGGGCAATGGGTGGCGCTTTTAGGAAGTCTTGCCTATTTGAGGGCGTGTTTGGGCAATGGGTGCGCTTTTGGTGAAAACGCGTTGTTGGAGTGGAATCACTTGTATGCACAGCAAGTCTTTTATATATACTAATTTTGTTGTAGTGGCGGCAATCTTAGAGTAATACAAAGACACAATTCACAATAAAATGACAACACATAGGTAGTTTCATAGCAAGCAAATAGGAAAAGCTGATGAAAGGAAAAGAAGAAACAAAATAACAACAAATTGTAAGCAAGGAAAAATAGAACCAGCGGGGGCAACAAAGAAGAACATGGAAAAATAGTAGGGCATATTTTGTTTTTTCCCTTTTTGTTGATTGATAATAAAAAAAAAAAGGTGTTAGGAGGGAAGTGCGCGCCAAATACTCACGTGAGAGCTGCTGAAAAATTGTAGATAGGCATTTCACAATGATTGTGGGGTATACCATAGTGCGTGCTCAATGGTGGAGGTGAAAAAATCATCAACCCATACGCAAAATTGACAAGTGACAACCCAACCAACCAACCAACCTGTCTTCCCCATGAAAACAACAAACAAATATTGAAGAATATTCATTCTTGTCATCTCACCCATTATATTCGCCATCTTTTTTTCTCCACCCTCCATCTCCATTCCCCTCTCTCCCTTATCAACATTACAACACACAAAAACGCACTTTATTACTCTCTCACAAAACAATTCCATTTTTAAAATATCTCCAATCGCCACCGCTGATTGAAAAAAAAGCGATGGCGCCTCGTCTCTTAACCTGCTTCAGAAGCAAGGGGAGACGCGGCGGCGGCAGCGAAGAGAACACAGAGAAACACATGACAGCGGATCTATCCGCAGAAGAGCATAGACGCGGTGGTCCCGTGGTGGTGGAGATGTTTTCATCACAAGGATGCGCGACGTCGCCGGCGGCGGAGCTGGTTTTATCACGGTTAGGAAGGGGTGACTTTCAACTTGAAATGCCGGTGGTGGTGCTTTGCTTCCACGTGGATTATTGGGATTATATGGGTTGGAAAGACCCTTTTGGGTCTAGTCAATGGACCGTACGACAGAAGAATTATGTTGAAGCGCTTGGTCTTGATACCTTGTTTACACCACAGGTTGTTGTTCAAGGTGTTGCTCATTGTGTTGGAAATGACGAGACTGCCCTTATTGATGCTATCACTCATGCTCCTAGATATCCTGCTCCTACCTTTCAGGTTTGTTTTGTTACCATCATCTCCTCTAATATATTTTTCTTTCCTTTTTTCTCGGAAAAAAAAAAGTTCATTAGCAACATTGTTTTGTTTTGGTCATATTTCATGCTTTCATGTCTTTTCCTAGAATTTCTAAGGGTTGGAAGCTAAGATAAAAGGAGAGGTTTATGGTTCAAATTTGTTGTCACGGTTTTTTAACTAATTTAAATAACTTTTTCATTTTATAGTTTTCCAGTAATATTTTAATTTGAAAGAAAATTTGTGTGTTTGAGGAATCTCTACAGTGTCCAGAGATTTGTGTCTAAGGTATGTTTGTTTGGAAGTTTTTGGATGGAGGTGATCGAAGGAGTTGATTTTATTTTTAAATTATAGAACTTATTATCATATTATTTCTTCAATTTTTTAAAATCTAACCTACAAAACTTTCAATAGCCTGGAAAAATTATGTGTCTGTTCTGCTTAACAATAATATTTTGCTTTGATGACTATGTTTTAAACAGAAAATGAATAGATTTGGCGGGCACAAAAATCAGTTTGTCCAAAACCAACAAAATTAACCATAAGCTTCTTTGATATCAATTTTAAAAACAGTTTTCTATTTTTAAAAAATTAACCAAGAAAAAAATTGTTCTTTTCAAATTTTTTAAAAACAGAAAATTGTTTTTAAAAGCCTAATCAAACAATCATATCATTAGTTTCCAGCTTTTTGGTGCCAAAAATGTCATATAATTTTGTTATTAAAAACACATTCTTGAAGAAAATAATAAATGTACAATACATCCCTTTAGTTTCAACACAAGGTAGATCTAAATTAAAAAGATGTTGACATGTGATTTTCAATCAGAAAGCCAACATCCTACCTAACCACCAACCAAGTGGGAGGCCACTTACTCTCACCTATAATGCAAAAACTTTTATAATAATAGGTGGAGGAAGTTACTTTGTTCTTATCATTCACCTTCCCTGTGATAGGAGCTGATTTTAATGAAGCAAACCCAGTTACAAACCCTTTCACACACAACATAAAATTACTTATCTTTGAAGCAAGCAAAATTGTGTGCTTTTCAGGCAACTTTCACAAAGCCTACACCAGATTCTTTGCAAGTATCCCTAACAGGAGCATTAAGGAGCAAAGTGGAGAATAATGGTGCCGATGTAATGGTCGCCTTATACGAATGTAGTTTAGTTACAGACTGTCCAAGAGGCGAAAACAAAGGGCGTGTTATATCCAACGACTACGTCGTTAGAAAACTCGAAAAGCTCTGCAATGTCAATGACATCTCTGCCAAAAAGACAGTAACCGGAACCGTTAATTTTCCTTTGTGGGAAGGATTCAACAGCAGCAAATGTGGTGTGGCTCTCTTTGTTCAGAGTAGCTCCCACCAGATTTTTGGTTCACAGAGTTTTCAGCTACCGGATGATATATGAGATGATATTATTGATTCATTATTGGTTTCATTTCTTCTGCATTTTCATATTCCGGTTACATTGTTGTTGTTTTTGTTAGGCTATTTGTAATTTGTAATGTACAGTTATGTATGTGTTGTGCTTTAGGGTAATGTTTGTTTTATTGTTCTTGTACTTCTTTTTAATCATTTCTTCTGTACTTTGTTCTTTCTTACTATTGATTTTATAATTAGGAGATGGAGAGATCAATATGGAGTTGAGACATGCATAATTGGGTTAATTGGATTTGGACCTGGGCTCTGTTCGGTACCTAGGCTCCGGAGACGTTCCTCGGCCAGGGGTACGTTGTTGTCCCGAGATCATTTCGTAGTGCCGTGTTCAAAATCCAAGCTCCAGCGGTGGAGGTCTGAGCGTGCCCACGTCGGGTGGGGGGTACTTGCAAGACACTCTGACGCCCAACTCAGTGTATATCCGAGGATATGCAGGTGAGCAAGATAAGAGGAGTAAAATGAAGAGAGAGAGAGAGAGAGCTCTGAGGAATGATAAATGTGCGGAGCATAATGAGCGATGTGTGACACATGATACGTGATGCTTGATGCGTACCGTGCTTAGAGGGGTGGACCTCTATTTATAGAGAAGGGAGGTGTACCGCAGTCGTTGGATCAGGTGGAAGGATCTTAGCCATCGGCCTAGCTGAGGCGAGGATGGAAGGAATGGGCCGAAGAGCTGGGCCGGCCCAATGCTCAGCCCAGGTCAGAACAGTGGCCCCCCAAGTCGGGGACGAGCGCTGAGCTCGGCCTCGGCTTAAGGTGCCTTTGTTGGACCACGTGTCACCTAGAGATTGGCGCGACATGGATCTGTCGTTTGGAATGCTCGAGAAATTCTGTCGGAGGAAGCTGAATTGGCGCAGTTGCGCCTTGCTTGTAGGCGTGAGACGCGGGCGTATATAAGAGAAGGAAAGAGAGGCTCCCATCATTTGCAACTGGTGAGCGCTTTTTAGAGGGAGAAAGACCACTGTACGAGTTCATCTCCGCCGCGCGAGTTCGAGTTCGTGTGAGGCCCGAGTTACTCATTGAGTTCTTCCTCCTGCATACAGGTTAGTTCCGAGTAATCTTTTTTTTTTACAAGTACTTTTTAGAGATTAGTTCCTGTAGAGTAGCATAGGGTAGCATACCCAAGGCGATCTCCTGCCGGGAAGATTGCTTCAGTTTGCGCTGTCTCGACCCCGCTCGGCCTGAGGCGTCTAGATGGTAGATCGGAAGGGGAGTGACATCGTTGCGTGCCTCCTATTGCAGATGGTGCGGACAAAGAGTGAAGGGCAAAGAAGCTTCGTGCCGCCGGGAAAACCAATCCTTAAGAGGAGGGCAGATGGTCAACCGATGTCGGCGCCGGCGGGTTCCCGATCCCTGCTCAAGACGACCTATCACAATATGTCGACGAAATCGAGCTTCTCGGTGCCCAAGTCTGGTTGGGAAAGGCTGCCGACTCTGAGCTTCGAGGACGAAGATGAAGCCACGTCCCGCCTTGCCGCTGCCGAGGTAGTCATGGAGAACCACTCCGAGTGCTTCGAGGATGTTTACAACTGGGTGTCGACCGAGATTTGCAAGCTTTCTGCGCGCCCGAAGTCGGACAAACCTGCAGAATATTATGAAAAGTATTACCTGGACTCACCCGAGGGCGAGAAGTGGAGGATCACCTTGGTGCCGAAAGTCCCCGTCTGCAGCGAACACTGCTACGTTGGATACTTCTTCTATGGGGTGCCCCTTGAAGCCATGGGCGTGGGCGTCCGGTTGCCCTTGAACTCTTTCCAAAAACAAGTGCTGAGATACCTGAGGGTGGCACCATCGCAATTGATGCCAAACTGCTGGGGCTTCTTGAGAGGATTTGAGCTGACTATGAAGTACCTTGGAAGGAAGGCGAGTGCTAGGGTATTCATTGCCCTATTCACTGTTACTCGAAAAACAGAGTCGTGCCCAGGGGGCATGAGATATGGACACATCGGCTTTAAGAACAAACCAGATCGATCGTACTTTCTTCCGGCGAACGATTCTAACCGGAACTTCAAAGAGAACTACTTTTTCGTGCAAGCAGTGAACCAGGCGGCCAAGAAATCTGTAGCCGAGATGGCGAGAGGGACCCTGATAAGACCTCACTTTCCGCTCAGCTGGAGCCGAGCTCACTTTTACACCAAAGTGGGGCATATCATAACCAACCCCGATTACTATGTCGAGCCGAGTAGCTTAGATGCATATGATAAGGAATCATTCCGACTAATAGATGAGTGGGGCAAGAAATTGGCCGAGCAGAGCATGAAATTGAACTGTGGCATGATGTTTGATGCCCTGGCCAAGTCCAAGCAGGAGTTGTATGATTATTTCGAGAAAAGTAGACATTACCTTTCGATCTTTATATTCGCTTGCTTTTGGAAGACCGGACCAATGCTAATGTTAGTCCATTTGCTTTTTGTTTTGCAGATAAAATGGAAAACCTTGATAAACTTTTCGCCGAGACCGGGGTGGACACCAATGAAGTGATACCCATTCCTGTTCCGACGAGTACGTAGAAGAAAAAGGACAAGGGGCAGGCCTCCTTCACCCGCCAAGGGCTGAAACCTAAGGCCAACTCTTCTAGTGCCCTTTAGGCGACAGAGCAAAGGAGGAAGAAAAGGAAGGATGTTGAGAAGAACACCTCCCAGGCCGATTCGCCCACAGTCCCTCCGAAACCTGCAGAGGCATCACAGCCCGGCGCTGAAAAAGGCCGAGGAACCGGGGTGAGACCTGAGAAAAAGCCGAAAAACGTTGCCGACTCGGGGGAGGAAGTCACTGCTGCCGACTTCGCCGCAATGGGCAAGGTGGCCCGACTGGGCGCCGATGCCTTTAAGAAGATATGGAAAGCCGTCCAAGTCAACACACTAGAGAATCTGGTAGGTATGTACTCCGAGACTCAAGCATATAACCAACGTTTGGCTCACAAACTCGCTTGAGTCCGACTTGACTTGAAATATGCTCGTCGTGAATATGTAGAGCTGCTGAAGGAGAACAGGGAGCTGCGGGCTGAATGTGAGAAGAATGTCAAGCTACTGACGAGGCTCGTTGCTGCCGAGACGCAAGCAGCAGAAAACAAGAAGAAGTCACGATCTTGACAAGGTCTCGGGAGCCGCAGATCGCTTCGGAATGAGCCGCTCAGCGCAGTAAGAGCGCGAAGGCTGCCGAGGCCGAGGCCGAGGAGGCAGAGAAAAGGTTCCAAGCCTTGAAGAAGTCTAATGCCGAGATGGCAAAACTCGGGTATACCCGATGCCTCTCCCAAGTTCTGGTGCTTGATCCTGACTTTCTGGTAAGCAAAGTGCATCTTACTCAAAGGGTCGAGAACGGCAATATCCTGGGAAGTGATGGGAAGGTAGTTTACATGCCTTCTGAAGCGGAAGAGAAAATTGCTGAGGACGAGAATGCGGTCGGCGGCGAGGAGGACACTCCCGGAGTAAAGCAAGGAACTCCGCAAGAGAATCCTAGAGAGAATTGAGTCCCATTCGGCCTTTGTAATCTTTTCCTTTGTATCATTTGTATCGTTTGTTTGGGTGGCCTCGGGCATGTCTGTGGCCATCATGGAGGTGTAAGTACAATCGGGCGCCATCCCATTTTTCTGGCTTTGAAATACCTGCATTGATCGATATTTCATCTATTTTTAATCATTAAATCTATGACTCGTTGCGTACCTGTGATAGGTAGTAAGAGTGAGGTTCGCTGCCGCTGGGGCATTTAGAATGAACTAGAGAATGAGGGAGTGCATGGAGTCCGCCGAGTAAGAGATCGACAGGCCGAGGATGCCAGAAGGCGAGTGCCGAGGAGGTAGGCTCGTTGACTTTGCAAGATAGGAAGACCGTTGTGGGTCCCCTTCTCCTTCTTCTTACCGATGCCAGCTGTGTGGCGATCAGCCTTGGTACTGGAGCTGTTGGGGGTGCCCGGCCTTCTTACCGGTGTCGCGTAAGACGACCGGCCTTCGGGGCGGAGACCGCGCAATGGGTCTCCTTCCTTCGGCCTCTTAATGGAACTCGTCAGTTCAGACATCAATAGGGAAGGCTGAGCACACATAAAGCGCGCTCGGGGAGCCGTTCGACCCCCGACAAGACTCGTCAGCCCGCGCCGGGGGGGAAGGCATTCTCGACGGATTCTCGGTGAAGTGAAAACTTAACAAGCCAGAGAATCGTTGAAGCCTGAAGAGGCTATCTAGGTTCTATGGTCGGGTTCCCTGATGACAGTGAAAACTTAACAGTCAGAGAACCGTTGAGGCCGGGTTCTCTGATGACAGTGAAAACTTAACAGTCAGAGAACCGTTGAAGCCTGAAGAGGCTATCCAGGTTCTAAGGTCGGGTTCCCTGATGACAGTGAAAACTTAACAGTCAGAGAACCGTTGAGGCTGAGTTCTCTCATGACAGTGAAAACTTAATAGTCAGAGAAGAGTTGAAGCCTGAAGAGGCTATTCAGGTAGAGCTCGAAAGAGAGCTGTTGAAGCCTGGAGAGGCTATTCAAATAGAGCTCGGAAGAGAGATGTTGAAGCCTGAAGAGGATATTCAGCTAGAGCTTGGAAGAAAGTTGTTGAAGCCTGAAGAGGCTATTCAGGTAGAGAATGAGCTCGGGTCCGGATGAGTCCCGGAAGTTGATTTGTCTCCCACTGTGGTCGCCATTGTTCGGTACATAGGCTCCGGAGACGTTCCTCGGGCAGGGGTACGTTGTTGTCCCGAGATCATTTCGTAGTGCGGTGTTCAGAATCCAAGCTCCAGCGGTGGAGGTCCGAGCGTGCCCACGTCGGGTGGGGGGTACCTGCAAGACACTCCGACGCCCAAGTCAGTGTATATCCGAGGATATGCAGGTTGTAACACCCCATTTTCCTCAATAGATAATTTAATTTAAAATCAGAGTTCGAAAATCGTTTTTCTTTCAAAAATACATCCTCAAGGGAATGCTACGTTCACCAAAACATCACTACATCTAGTCAACAATACTTTTCACTAATAAAATATAATTGCGTGATACATAGCACGACTTAGATGGGGCGAACCCTCAAAACACCGGTTTCTTAAGTAAGTCATACATCACTAAATTATAGTTCAACAACTTAACTTGAAACAACTAATAACTAATCGTCCCCCCATTGATACATATCAGAGCAAGACGCCACAACCATACTGAGGAAGGAAGAACCTTCACTCGGGATCACTTGCACGTTGCCGACATAAGAAGCAACATAGAAGGCAGAAGGTTGAGTCTCTAACACATATAATAAAATATATGATAAACATTATGTTAAAGAAAGGCAACTAGAAACACCCCTACTCACTAGACAAACACACATCATCAAGTTATAACACATCAACTCATAATCATCAAGAACATCACCAATATGCATGAGTGTATGCATGAATGCAACCCAACACCAAGGGTATAATGCATGTGGTACCATTTAGGCCGAAGCCTATATCTGTCACTGGTGATATGCAGACCAAAGTCCCCAATATCCGTCACTGGTGATATGCAGACCGAAGTCCCCAATATCTGTCATTTTGATGCATATGAGGCATGTGACTCCATGAACAATGCATCAACCACAAACAATCACATCATCTATGAATTAACACCGTCACTGGATTTACCTCCGTCATTTAATCCACCGTCATTACACCATCATTTTGATATAATGGCCGAAGCCCCCAATATCCGTCATTTTGATATGCAGGCCGAAGCCCCCAATATCCGTCATTTTGATATGCAGACCGAAGCCCCCAATATCTGTCATTTTGATTCACCAACACATCATCAATAGCTCTATGGCTAACATCAACACCTCGGTCACTAGCTCTATGGCTAACATCAACACATCGGTCACTAGCTCTATGGCTAACATCAACACATCGGTCACTAACATCAAACTCACCGGACACATCGACACCAAAATCAATAGCTCTATGGCTGACATCAACCTCAATCAATAGCTCTATGGCTAACGTCAATACCTCAATCAATAGCTCTATGGCTAACGTCAACCTCACTGTCACATAAGGACCCAAACGTCACCTAAGGACTAAACCGGTTTCACCATTCAGCAACTTAGACGCACTTGGCGTCAAACAGCACCCAAAACTGCGCCTGGTAGCAACCTGCGCCACACTGGCGTCAAAACGGCACCTCGGCACACTCACACTGCACCTCGGCACACCATACTACCCTTCGTCACACCACACTGCACTTTGGCACACCTACACTGCACCTCAGCACACATACACTACCCTTCGTCACACCACACTGCTTCACATCCACACTTCGACACCTACACGTCGACACCTACACTTCGTCACATCTCCACTTCGACACCCACACGTCGACACCTACACTTCGTCACCACTACAACATTACACTTCAGTGCTCCTACACCTTGACAACACTAACTTCGACATACATACACCTCACTTCGGCAACTACACTTCGGTATCCATACTCTACACTTCGGCAACTACACGTCGACTCCCATACACTTACGCTTCGTCATGTCTAAACGACGACACTTACACTCCAATACATCTACACTTCAACACATACACTTCGGTATATATACACTATACCTCGACAACTACACTTCGGCTTAAATACACTACACCTCAACCACTACACTTCAGCATACATACACTACACTTCAATACATCTACACCTCGACAACACTACCTCGGTATATATACACTATACCTTGACAACTACACTTCAGCCTATATTCACTACACTTCAATACATCCATACCTCAACAACACTAGATTCGACATACCTATACTTCACATCAATACATCCATACCTCGACAACACTAGATTCGATATACCTATACTTCACTTCAATACATCCATACCTCGATTACACTTCCTCAATTCACCATCACTCACCTTGCCACACTTCCTCACTTAATCATTACTCACCTCGGTACTACCCTACCTCGGTTACACTACTTCACTTGACCATCAATCACTTTGCCACACTTCCTCACTTAACCATTACTCACCTCGGTACTACACTATCTCGGTTACACTACTCACTTGACCATCAATCACCTTGCCACACTTCCTCACTTAACCATTACTCACCTTGGTACTACACTACCTCGGTTACACTACTTCACTTGACCATCAATCACCTTGCCACACTTCCTCACTTAACCATTACTCACCTCGGTACTACTCTACCTCGGTTACACTACTTCACTTGACCATCAATCACCTTGCCACACTTCCTCACTTAACCATTACTCACCTCGGTACTACACTATCTCGGTTACACTACTTCACTTGACCATCAATCACCTTGCCACACTTCCTCACTTAACCATTACTCACCTCGGTACTACACTTCGGCACATACATACTTTGACTCACTATCATTCGACGCACACATCCTACAACGCACCTACCCTTCTCGGCACACAGTAATACCTCACTTCGAATGGCGCCCTAGACGCCTAACCCTCATCTTCCCACTTACCTTCGATTGTCATACTATGATCAAACTTAAACCACAATTACTACAACACATATTCATTCTAAATTTGTCCATCACGCATCAAAGTAACCACTAAGATGCCAACACCAACAATAGCGTCCTTGCGCTTAGGGTTCCTTAGATCCCATTTCTTTCCTAGGTCTTTCATATGACCAACCATCAATAACACATACACACATCACAATTTCACCAAATTGACTCAACCACAACATCAATCACACAATCAACAACACAATCAATACAACAAACATTCTAGAGTCTAACCCACACATAACACTCATCATATACTCTATTATAGGTGAAAGAGAGCCCCCTTACCTCAATAGATTGAAGAGCAAGTACTCTCTCCACCAAGACTCCAAGATCCACCAACAAGCAAGCTCCTCTTCCTTGAACTTGAACTCTCCACGCCAATATCTCCTCTTCTTCTCCCTTAAGCTGTCGCACCTCTCTCTCTCTCTACTCACTTTACTCTTTTACTTTTCTTTGATTTTGGTTGAAACGAACTCTCTCACCATCGACACCTAACTTATATCATGGATATGGGCCTAACTATCATGGGCCTCTATTCACACCTCCTCCATTACTTGCACTACTCCCTCTTTTAATTAAATTACCACTCACTTTTTACTAACCACCACTCCTCATTCACATCAAATACCCTATCATTATTTAATATAACCAACCAATATACCACTTAATTAAGTAAATACTTGAATTATTTTTGGGGCGTTACAACTCTCCCCCACTTAGAATATTTTCGTCCTCGAAAATCTCATCAATTACATGAACACATCAATTCCATCAATCTTATTCCTTCTCCCAACTATCAACAACGCCTTCTTGTACACTAAGTACTAGGACATACACACCTCTCTACTCCCTTACCTTGTACCGAAACTCTATTCTCAGGGTCACCGAAGTCTCACTCGATTATCCAAACACTATTAATCTACCTTTAGGAAACTACACTATAGCAATTACTTAAAGTACTAATGCTCATCTCTTACGTCAATCTATATCCAAACTACGAACAATGCTCTCCCCATCTCTACATTCCTATTCCCCGTACTGAATTCTAATCCTTTAATCACCAAAGTTACACACAACCACCCAGATCCTATATAGGTACTTATTCGACAACCATACTCTTAATAACAATTATTCCACCTCAGATTTCTCAGAAACCGCATTTCTAAACTCCTTCCAAAAAGGCATGCTTTATCACTTTGCATGAACTTCAAACTCAAAGTGTCGATCCTTATCTTTACATCTCCCTACTATCAACCCCCCCCCCCCAAATCAAAGACACAAACATCCATAAGGCATCTAATTATCTAAAAATTAAGAGTCAACCAAACTTGCACACACCACTCAATTAATCATACATATCCAAAATTTATAATAACTACGAGTTATTGTCGCCTCTTTCATTGGGGATGAGTTATTGGGGTGATCAGTCCCTCCTACTCACGCAACCAATTAGTTAAGGTCACAAAACTACGTCTTTTCAAATTTACACCACTAAGAGACTTTTAACATAGTCTAAAGTGCGAAGGTGTAACACCCCCTTTTCTCATACTGTAATTTAATTTAGAAAATTAGAGTTCAAAAATCGTTTTTCTTTTAAAAAGATTCATCCTCAAGGGAATGCCACGTTCACCAAAATATGACGTTAATCTAGTCAACAATACTTTTCACTAATAAATATAATTGCGTGATACATACCACGACTTCAATGGGGCGAGCCCTCAAAACACCGGTTCTTTAAGTAATTCTTACATCACCAAATTAAAACAACTAATAGACTACTCGTCCCCCCTAGTGCTACATATCAGAGCAAGACTCCACAACCAGACTGAGGAAGGAAGAACCTTCACTCGGGATCACCTGCACGTTGCCGACATAAGAAGCAACATAAAAAGCAGAAGGGTGAGTCTCTAACACATATAATAAAATGTATGATAGACATTATGTTAGAGAAAGGCAACTAGAAACACCCCTACTCACTAAACAAACACACATCATCAAGTTATGACACACTAACTCATAATCATCAAGAACATCACCAATTGCATGAGTATATGCATGAATGCAACCCAAACTCCACGGGCATATGCATGTGGATCCATCACCGAAATAAGCCTTGAGGGCACTCACCAATAAGGCCGAAGCCTACTCACTAATAAATGCACATGGTTTATGTGACGCCATGAACAATGCACCATAACACACCATATTCACCATATTGAGCAAATAAGCATCATCGCCAATAATTAATAGACTCACCATTGCTATTAATTAACTCACCATCACCAAAAAGAGGTCATAGACCCATCACCAAAATAAGCCTTGAGGGCACTCACCGATAAGGCCGAAGCCTACTCACCAATAATTAATTTCCCATTAGAAACATCACCACTTAACACACCTCCAATTATAGCTCTAAGGCTAGCAATTAATCCACCAGTCACACCAACACCAAAGTCAATAGCTCTATGGCCAACGTCAAACTCACCGGACACATTGACACCAAAATCAATAGTTATATGGCTAACGTCAAACTCACCGGACACATCGACACCAAAATCAATAGCTCTATGGCTAACGTCAAACCCATCGGTCACTAGCGCTATGACTAACATCAAACACATCGGTCACTAGCTCTATGGCTAACATCAAACTCATCGATCACTAGCGCTATGGCTAACATCAAACACAACGGTCACTAGCTCTATGGCTAACATCAAACTCATCGATCACTAGCGCTATGGCTAACTTCAACCTCACCGGACACATAGGGACCAAAACGTCACCTAAAGATCAAACGTCACCTAAGGACCAAACGTCAACGTCACCTAAGGACCAAACCGGCTTCACCATTCAGCAACTTAGACACACTCGGCATCAAATAAAGACTCCAAAGCTGCGCTGGTAGCAACTCGCGCTACATCAAGCGCCAAAACAAAGACATCACAAGACACTCACACTGCACCTCGGCACACACAAACTACCCTTCGTCACACCACACTGCACTTTGGCGCACCACACTGCACCTCGGCACACCTACACTACCCTTCATCACACCATACTGCTTCACATCCACACTTCGACACCTACACGTCGACACCTACACTTCGTCACCACTACAACACTACACTTCGGTATACCTACACCTTGACAACACTAACTTCGACATATATACACCTCACTTCGGCAACTACACTTTGGTATCAATACTCTACACTTCGGCAACTACACGTCGACTCCCATACACTTACGCTTCGTCATGTCTAAACAACGACACTTACACTCCAATACATCTATACCTAAACACATACACCTCGGTATATATATACACTATACCTCGACAACTACACTTCGGCTTATATTCACTACACCTCGACCACTACACTTCAGCATACATACACTACACTTCAATACATCTATACCTCGTCAACACTACCTCGGTATATATATACTATACCTTGACAACTACACTTCAGCTTATATTCACTACACCTCGACCACTACACTTCAGCATACATACACTACACTTCAATACATCTATACCTCGTCAACACTACCTCGGTATATATATATATACTATACCTTGACAACTACACTTCAGCCTACATTCACTACACTTCAATACATCCATACATCGACAACACTAGATTCGACATACTTATACTTCACTTCAATACATGCATACCTCGGTTACACTTCCTCAATTCACCATCACTCACCTTGCCACACTTCCTCACTTAACCATTACTCACCTCGGTACTACACTACCTCGGTTACACTACTTCACTTGACCATCAATCACCTTGCCACACTTCCTCACTTAACCATTACTCACCTCGGTACTACACTACCTCGGTTACACTACTTCACTTGACCATCAATCACCTTGCCACACTTCCTCACTTAACCATTACTCACCTCGGTACTACACTACCTCGGTTACACTACTTCAGTTACACTCCTTCACTTCACCATCACTCACCTTGCCACACTTCCTCACTTAATCATTACTCACCTCGGTACTACACTACCTCGGTTACACTACTTCAGTTACACTCCTTCACTTCACCATCACTCACCTCGGTTACACTAGCTTTGACATCCATATACTACAACACACACATACTCACTTCAACACACCTACTCCTCTCGGCACACACATACTTCGACGCACATATACTACGACGCACACCCCTACGCTGACACACTTATGCTTTTCGGCACACCCTTACTTCAACTCACTATCCTTCGACGCACACACCTTCGACCTTCACAAGCTACAACACACCTATCCCTCATCTTCCCTCTTTTCTTTGATTCTCATACTATGATCAAACTTAACCCACAATTACTACAACACATATTCATTCGAATATTTTCCAACACACATCAAAACAACCACTAAGGTGACAACACCAAAAATGGCGCCCTTGCGCCTAGGGTTCCTCAAACCCATTTTCTTTTCTAGGTCTTTCATATGACCAATCATCAACAACACATACACACATCACAATTTCACCATATCGACTCAACCACAACATCAATCACACAACCAACAACACAAACAACTCAAAAATCATCCTAGAGTCTAACCCACACATAACACTCATCATATACTCTATTATAGGTGAAAGAGAGCCCCCTTACCTTATTGAAGAAAACAACACTCTCTCCACCCAGAATCACCAACCATCACCAACAATCAAGCTCCTCTTCCTTGGACTTGAGCTCTCCACGCCAATATCCTCTCTTCTTCTTCCTTAAGGCTATCACATCTCTCTCTTTACTCTCTTACTTTACTCTTTGACTTTTCTTTGTTTTTGGATGATAATGAGCTCTCACCATCGACACCTAACCTTATCACATGAAGATGGGCCTAATTCATGGATCGTGGACCTCTATTCACACCTCCTCCATTACTTGCACTACTCCCTCTTTTAATTAAATTACCACTCACTCTTTACTAACCACCACTCCTCATTTACATCAAATACCCTATCATTATTTTAATATAACCAACCAATATACCGCTTAATTAAATAAATACTTGAATTATTTTTGGGGCGTTACAGAAGGCGTCGTCACGACTCCACTCTTTTGACGTCGTTAAAACCCTTCTAATTACACATACCTCAATAATACAAACAACAGTCACAAACAACTACAAGCAATGCTACAACCATCACTTACTTATTTTAATTTCACCTATCTCAATGATACAATCAACAGTCGCAAACAACCAAACAAAATCTACAACAAAGTCTCTGTCGGAGATCGACAAGGGACTCTGAGACACTACATCTGGACAACTTGGCCGGACAGACCGAACTGCTCTGATACCAACTTGTAACACCCCCTTTTCCTCAATAGATAATTTAATTTAAAATCAGAGTTCGAAAATCGTTTTTCTTTTAAAAATACATCCTCAAGGGAATGCTACGTTCACCAAAACATCACTACATCTAGTCAACAATACTTTTCACTAATAAAATATAATTGAGTGATACATAGCACGACTTAAATGGGGCGAACCCTCAAAACACCGGTTTCTAAAGTAAGTCATACATCACTAAATTATAGTTCTACAACTTAACTTGAAACAACTAATAACTAATCGTCTCCCTAGTGCTACGTATTAGAGCAAGACGCCACAACCAGACTGAGGAAGGAAGAACCTTCACTCAGGATCACCTGCACGTTGCCGACATAAGAAGCAACATAGAAGACAGAAGGGTGAGTCTCTAACACATATAATAAAATATATGATAAACACTATGTTAAAGAAAGGCAACTAGAAACACCCCTACTCACTAGACAAACACACATCATCAAGTTATAACACAACACATCAACTCATAATCATCAAGAACATCACCAATATGCATGAGTGTATGCAGGAATGCAACCCAACACCAAGGGTATAATGCATGTGGTACCATTGAGGCTGAAGCCTATATCCGTCACTGGTGATATGCAGACCGAAGTCCCCAATATCCGTCATTTTGATGCATATGAGGCATGTGACTCCATGAACAATGCATCAACCACAAACAATCACATCATGTATGAATTAACACCGTCACTGGATTTACCTCCATCATTTAATCCACCGTCATTACACCGTCATTTTGATATAATGGCCGAAGCCCCCAATATCCGTCATTTTGATATGCAGGTCGAAGCCCCCAATATCTGTCATTTTGATATGCAGACCGAAGCCCCCAATATCTGTCATTTTGATTCACCAACACATCATCAATAGCTCTATGACACACATCAACACCTCGGTCACTAGCTCTATGGCTAACATCAACACATCGGTCACTAGCTCTATGGCTAACATCAACACATCAGTCACTAGCGCTATGGCTAACATCAAACTCACCGGACACATCGACACCAAAATCAATAGCTCTATGGCTGACATCAACCTCAATCAATAGCTCTATGGCTAACGTCAATATCTCAATCAATAGCTCTATGGCTAACATCAACCTCATTGTCACATAAGGACCCAAACGTCACCTAAGGACCAAATGTCACCTAAGGACTAAACCGGCTTCACCATTCAGCAACTTAGACGCACTTGGCGTCAAACAGCACCCAAAACTGCGCCTAGTAGCAACCTGCGCCACACTGGCGTCAAAACGGCACCTCGGCACACCACACTACCGTTCATCACACCACACTGCACTTTGGCACACCTACACTGCACCTCGGCACACATACACTACCCTTCGTCACACCACACTGCTTCACATCCACACTTCGACACCTACACGTCGACACCTACACTTCGTCACATCTCCACTTCGACACCCACACGTCGACACCTACACTTCCTCACCACTACAACATTACACTTCGGTACTCCTACACCTTGACAACACTAACTTTGACATACATACACCTCACTTCGGCAACTACACTTTGGTATCCATACTCTACACTTCGGCAACCACACGTCGACTCCCATACACTTAAGCTTCGTCCTATCTAAACGACGACACTTACACTCCAATACATCTACACTTCAACACATACACCTCGGTATATATACACTATACCTCGACAACTACACTTCGGCTTATATACACTACACCTCGACCACTACACTTCAGCATACATACACTACACTTCAATACATCTACACCTCGACAACACTACCTCGGTATATATACACTATACCTTAACAACTACACTTCAGCCTACATTCACTACACTTCAATACATCCATACCTCGACAACACTAGATTCGACATACCTATACTTCACTTCAATACATCCATACCTCGACAACAGTAGATTCGACATACCTATACTTCACTTCAATACATCCATACCTCGATTACACTTCCTCAATTCACCATCACTCACCTTGCCACACTTGCTCACTTAACCATTACTCACCTCGGTACTACACTACCTCGGTTACACTACTTCACTTGACCATCAATCACCTTGCCACACTTCCTCACTTAACCATTACTCACCTCGGTACTACACTATCTCGGTTACACTACTTCACTTGACCATCAATCACCTTGCCACACTTCCTCACTTAACCATTACTCACCTCGGTACTACACTACCTCGGTTACACTACTTCACTTGACCATCAATCACCTTGCCACACTTCCTCACTTAACCATTACTCACCTCGGTACTACACTATCTCGGTTACACTACTTCACTTGACCATCAATCACCTTGCCACACTTCTTCACTTAACCATTACTCACCTCGGTACTACACTACCTCGGTTACACTACTTCACTTGACCATCAATCACCTTGTCACACTTCCTCACTTAACCATTACTCACCTCGGTACTACACTTCGACACATACATACTTTGACTCACTATCCTTCGACGCACACATCCTACAACGCACCTACCCTTCTCGGCACACAGTAATACTTCACTTCGAATGGCGCCCTAGACGCCTAACCCTCATCTTCCCTCTTACCTTTGATTCTCATACTATGATCAAACTTAAACCACAATTATTACAACACATATTCATTCTAAATTTGTCCATCACGCATCAAAGTAACCACTAAGATGCCAACACCAACAATAGCGTCCTTGCGCTTAGGGTTCCTTAGATCCCATTTCTTTCCTAGGTCTTTCATATGACCAACCATCAACAACACATGCACACATCACAATTTCACCAAATTGACTCAACCACAACATCAATCACACAATCAACAACACAATCAATACAACAAACATCCTAGAGTCTAACCCACACATAACACTCATCATATACTCTATTATAGGTGAAAGAGAGCCCCCTTACCTCAATGGATTGAAGAGCATGTACTCTCTCCACCAAGACTCCAAGATCCACCAACATGCAAGCTCCTCTTCCTTGAACTTGAACTCTCCACGCCAATATCTCCTCTTCTTCTCCCTTAAGCTGTCACACCTCTCTCTCTCTCTACTCACTTTACTCTTTGACTTTTCTTTGATTTTGGTTGAAATGAACTCTCTCACCATCGACACCTAACTTATATCATGGATATGGGCCTAACTATCATGGGCCTCTATTCACACCTCCTCCATTACTTGCACTACTCCCTCTTTAATTAAATTACCACTCACTTTTTACTAACCACCACTCCTCATTCACATCAAATACCCTATCATTATTTTAATATAACCAACCAATATACCACTTAATTAAATAAATACTTGAATTATTTTTGGGGTGTTACACAGGTGAGCAAGATAAGAGGAGTAAAATGAAGAGAGAGAGAGAGAGAGAGAGATCTTTGAGGAATGATAAATGTGCGGAGCATAATGAGCGATGTGTGACACATGATACGTGATGCTTGATGCGTACCGGGCTTAGAGGGGTGGACCTCTATTTATAGAGAAGGGAGGCGTACCACAGCCGTCGGATCAGGTGGAAGGATCTTAGCCGTCGGCCTAGCTGAGGCGAGGATGGAAGGAATGGGCCGAAGAGCTGGGCCGGCCCAATGCTTACTGGGGTGCTGCAGCCCAGGTCGTAACAGGCTCTAATCTCTAATCTAGTTCTTTATGTAGAAATTGTCTTTGTCTTCTCATATATATATATATATATATATATATATATATATATATATATATATATATATATATAATGAGAATAATTTGTCAACTACTTCATATGGGTGTTCAAGTAATAGTTCTTTAGGTGGGATGTTCTTCAGTCTATTGCGCTTTGTAATGTAGCTTATAAACTCAAGTAATAGTTCATACCGGAATGAAAGGAAAAAGAATTTTATGCCTACCAAGATTAATTTTGAAGAAGCTTATGATAGAACAAAACCAAAATTTTGTGCTCCAATTTAATTGAACTTGCACTCCTATCCTACCTATAATTTTTAACATTTTCAAGCATTATATGACATCATCCTCCTTCAAAATTTTATGGAATGAAGACAAGACTGAGACTTTCTTTCCCTCATATGACATCAGTGTTGATTTCCATCCCATATATGCAATATATGGGCTTAGGCTTCAAAAGGCCACGCCCACATGAACGAAGCTTTCCTAATGAAGAAGCTTTCAAAATTAATCAATAATTCTAACAATCATTTGTGGCAACTTCTGTATAGCAAGTATGGTAGGGATCAGGATTTGCTTTATAACATGATATCTCACTTCAAATGCATTATGCTGGCAGTTTGTTGAGGAAGTCATATGGAAGATGCATTAAAGGTTTCATCCATTTTTAACGAATTATTTTCGTAAAACACTGACGAAGACCCCTTTTTACTATTAAAATATGCTTAGACATCATAGACCATTTACCACAAAAAACGGGGTGTGTGAAAACAAAAACTAACTCACTGCCACAATTATTTATTGCATTTCCTTCAAGATCACTCATAATATTAAGCATTATTCTATTGGCAATTGCAGCGATGCCTTATACGTAGAGATATAGGCAAGTTCATGCGGTCGAATGAGTTAGGTCTTAAGTCTAATTCTAAAAAGAAAATGAAATAAGAAAATAGTTGTAGCCTCATGAGACAAACAAAACAAAGAATATAAGATTAAGGCGTGAAAAGCATGTTTTAACTTCAAAATTAATAAGCTAAACACGATTTTTGTTTAAGATATGAAATGAAATTGATTATATTTTTTTATCTAAACAACTTTCTTGGTAGAATTCCAATTGGTTTTCTTTCTACACTTGGAAGAAAATGCTATCAGGGTTAGGTCACTAGCAATATAGAATATAGAATGTAATAACTAATGATCCTGTTAGGAACTCAGTGAAACGATTTGGGAGAGAAAATTCAATTCTTCTTCATTCATTCATCAACCATATACAACTTGTTTTTGGTTTCTGTTACAACAACAATAACAGAACTCAACTATACAGTACAAGTATTAAAACTACTTTTCACTCTATTTACTGGGCCCTAACAAAACACAAACAGATTGGGCCTATTATTAACAGCATGGCCCAAAACACTTATTCAAACTATATCTAATACTATCATATCCTCCCTTAAACTTGATGCAGTAGCATTACAGTTTATCAGGGCTTCTCACACATTCCCATCCAGCTTCTTATCTGCAGAAAACTTGCAAGTTTCAGTGGCTTGGTCATAATGTCTGCAATCTGTTCATCAGTGCTGCAGTAGGCTAATTCAATCACATTCTCATTCACCAAATCTCTCAAGTAGTGGAACCTTACATCTATGTGTTTACTTCGACCGTGGAGAACTGGGTTTCTTGAGAGCTTTATTTCAGAACTATTGTCACACATGATCACAGTACAAGAGTTTTGAGGCTGACCAAGCTTTTCCATAATCCTCCTTAGCCATACAGTTTGAGCTGCACACATAGTCTTTGAGATAATAAACGCTTGATGGTTGACAAGTGTCACCTGGTTGTTTCTTTGAAGTCCACGCTATGGCACCTGATCCCAGCAGAAATACATACCCAGAGGTGCTCTTTCGATCATTTGTATCACCAGCATAGTCACTGTCTGAGTAAGACAGCAACTCCAATTTTCCTTCTCTGCTGTAGAAAATACCCTCTTCTGCAGAACCTTGAATGTATCTCAAAATTTTCTTCACAGCTTGAAGATGCATTTGAGTTGGTCTCTCCATGTATCTACTAGCTAGACTCACTGCATACATTATGTCTGGTCGAGTGGCAGTTAGATACATGAGACTGCCTATGATCTGTTTGTATGCAGTGGAGTCTACTTCCACTCCATCACCTTCTTTAGTTAGCCTACAGCCAGGAACTATAGGAGTTTTTACTGAATTAGCTCCTTTCATGTCAAACCTCTCCAAAATCTGTCTAGCATACTTTGTTTGATTTATGAATATTCCTGCATCTGATTGACAAACCTCCACACCTAGAAAGTAAGACATCTTCCCTAAATCAGTCATGTCAAACTCCTTTGCCATTGAAGCTTTAAAGTCTTTGATCAAATCATCATTGTTTCCTGTAAGGATTAGATCATCAACATATAAGCTGATGATAAGAATACAACCATCATTTCTGTTTTTTACAAACAGAGTATGCTCATAGTGGCATTTCTCAAATCCCTCCTTTACAAAATAAGCCTCCACTCTGCTATACCAAGCACGGGGTGCTTGTTTGAGCCCATACAAAGCTCTCTTCAACTTGTAAACCATGTTCTCATGTCCTTTCTTTATGTATCCCAATGGCTGCTCAATGTATACAGTTTCAAGGAGTTCACCATTCAAGAATGCACTCTTTACATCAAGTTGATGTAAGGTCCATCCTTTAATTGCAGCTAAAGCTATGACAGTTCTTATAGTGTCCCACCTAGCTACAGGTGCAAACACTTCACCATAATCAATTCCAAATTTCTGAGAGTATCCCTTGGCCACTAATCTAGCCTTGTGTTTATCGATTTCTCCTTTCTCATTATATTTGGTCTTATAGACCCACTTCACACCAATAGGCTTAGCTCCATTAGGTAGAGTAGTCAATTCCCATGTGTTGTTTTTCTCAATTGAGCTGATCTCAGCCTTCATAGCCTCCTTCCACTTAGTTTCTTTCACAGCCTCTTCAAAAGTTGTTGGATCCTCTGTTTGAGTGAAGAAAGCTAAGTTGATTTCATCCAATTCCTCCCCAAGTACATAATCATTGAAGTGAGCAGGTTGTTTTCTTATCCTCCCTTGCTGTTGAGTCTCTTCTTGATCATCAGAATGTTCATTTGCTTCTCTCTCACTTTCTGATGTGGCAGGTTGAGTGGCCTCAGGAATAGCTTCTGATATTATCACAGCCCCTTCATTACTAGTTTCTTCTTCATTCAACTCAAATGTTTCAGTTTCTGCCTGCTCAGTCCTTTCATTCCAGTTCCAGCCTTCCTTTTCTGCAAATACAACATCTCTGCTAACAATAATCTTCTTAGTTGCCGGTTCTAGGAGCCTGTATGCTTTTGACTCCTCACTCACTCCAAGGTGCACACACCCACTGTCTTGTTATCAAGTTTCTTTCTTTGTTGACCAGGTACGTGAGCATAGCACACACAACCGAATACTCTAAAATGATGAACTGAAGGCTTCAGTCCATTCCAAGCTTCTGTGGGTGTCATGTCAGGTACAGCAACAGTAGGGCTTCTGTTCTGTACATATATTGCCCAGTTGACTGCCTCGGGCCAAAACTCCTTTGGTACATTTCTTTCAGCTAAGATACTTCTCACCATATTCATTATTGTACGATTCTTTCTCTCAGCTACACCATTCTGCTGTGGTGTGTAAGCTGCTGTTAATTGCCTCTTAATGCCTCTGATATCACAAAATTCATTGAATTCCTTTGATGTGAACTCCCCTCCACGATCCGTTCTTAGACATTTGATGGTGTTCCCACTTTCATTCTCAACCTTTGCTTTAAATCTCTTGAATGTTTCAAACACTTCAGATTTTTCAGACAAGATGTACACCCAAGTGTATCTGCTGTGATCATCAATAAATGTCAAGAAATACCTTCTTCCACCATGTGATTCTGGTTGAATAGGACCACATACATCAGCATGTATGAGCTGGAGAGGTCTCTCTGCTCTCCAGGTACTGTTCTTGGGAAAATTTTCTCTGTGTTGTTTACCAATTTGGCAACTGTTGCATACCTCAGTCATATCATCAATCTCAGGAAGGCCATTTGTAACACCCCTTTTCTACCCTTATATTACACGTCATTTATCAGAGTAATTCTTTCTCAAAATATTTATTTTAATCGATAGAAAAGAAATGCTACAACTTCATCAAAACAAACTCATCAATTGCACTCTTCAAAATTTGTACAACAAAACATCCGTTAAGGGAAATCAAATCCTCATAAGTCACATCACAGCGGAATAAACAACACCTCACTAATAACTCTCAAACACGTCGCAATGTAGCAATAAAATCATTATTCATCTAGTTAAACATTTTAACAAACTACACCCACGCCCCTAGGTGTTACAAAGATCGAGAGAGCGACACGACAAACATCCCAAGAGCTAGTAAGGAAGGCAAAGCGAGATCCTTCACTCGCGGTTACTGCAGCGTTGCCACAATAGAGCAACATTCCAAGCGAGAAGGGTGAGAATTTCAATAAAACATAATCAAGTTCATAATAGAGAAATGAGAGCATGCAATCACACAATATTATCATCATCACTACATCGTAATCACGCAACACCCACTCCAATCACAAACAACAACAATACATAGTCATGATTATGCATGAAGATGCAACCCCACTGTGGCATATGCATGATGGTACCATATCATCGCAAAATGGCGAAGCCTCAACATCGCAAAAGTGGCCAAGCCTCAACATCGCAAAAGTGGCCGAAGCCTCAACATCGCATAAAAGTGGCCGGAAGCCTCAACATCGCAAAAGTGGCAACATCGCAAAAGCCTATACATCGCAAAACATCGCAAAATGGCCAAGCCTATCCATCGCAAAATAATGCACATGCCATGAGACTCTATGAAACACATGTGCAATTCACCAAAACTCACCTAGAGTGCTCTTCGTCATCGTTATAAAACACTCATAGAGTGTATCCTTCATAAATCATCACAAATCATAATACATCATCACTATAATTATACTCATAGAGTATATACATCATCAATCATCACAAATCATAATACATCATCACTATAATTATACTCGTAGAGTATATACATCATCAATCATCACAAATCATAATACATCATCATCAAGCAATTACTCATAGAGTACACTCATCGCAAAAACATCGCTATTCATAGTACATCATCATAAACACACATATCCTCATCATCATTCAGTACATATATATACTTCATTTGTCTTTTAGCTTAGTGTGTCATAAAATAGTAGACTGATTGACTATGGGATTACTCTGGACCAAGTTACAACTCACCACAGGCATTGGCCACTCCAGAAGAATTTATCTTCCGAAAGTTGGTGAGGTTCACGTGGTAGCCAAACAGAGCAAATACACCAGCGAAAGAAATTCTGACCTTAGTGGTAAACCACAGTCTAGCCATAGTCAATTAGTGTACTAATAGTATAACGTTTCATAGTAATTCGCTTATATAAACATAGTATCACAATTTTCATAAAACAGCACCATTTACTTAGTCAATACAACCTCATAAACGATTTATTTTGCCTTAAAAATAGAATATTCAGTTAGGCCTCTGAATAAGCTTTCCAACGCATCTTAGAACACCTCAATCGGGTTCGGTTCAAAAGATATGAATTTTCAAAAACAAAGTGACAAAACAAATAAAGACAAGTGAAAAAGCGATCCATCGGCGCATGAAGCGCCAGTGAGGCGACAGTGAGGCGCCATTGGACAGAAACACGCAGAATGTGGGCATTGCACTGGCGTGTGAAGCGCCACTTCAGCGCCAGTGAGGCGCCAGTCCGCTGTAACAGTGTATTGTGCAGAATTTTCAGAAAAACTCGATTTTTCACCCAAACGATCGCATCCTAATTCATTTCAAACCATTTCTGACTTTGAAAATACAGTTTATTCATCAATTAAATCTGGAAATTCATCAAAGGGATTGTCCAAAACTAATCAAAGAAATCATTAAAAACTATCAAGGTAAATCATCAAAGGTTCATCAAGATTTACCAAATTCTTCTAATATCAAAAATTCATCAACTACTCAAAAACTCATCCATCATTAACGTCACTAAAACAACATCAAAAGCTCTTCAACAATATTAATTCCCACAAAACAATACCATCGATTTCATCAGAATATCATCCATATCAATTTCATCAAAAATAATATCATCAATTTCATCAAAAATATCGATTCCCATAAACCCCACAAAACCTACTATATACCCAATTATGTTAGACTTAAACGCTCACCCTTACCTCTTAAACGTAAGCTCTGTAGAAGATGAATGAGAGTACGAACGAAACCACAGCAACAATCCTCGCGATCTACACTTCTTCTTCTCTCCTTCTCACGATCGCGAGTCTCTCTCTCTTAGATTGTAGGGAGATCAGTTTTCGTTCTCACCACTTCTGGATTCTAACTCTGGAATTGCTCTCCTATTGAAGCCCTCTGCGATACGAGAAGAACGCAACAAACGGCGCCACAATCGGAGCTCCAGAGACAAAGATATGATAAAAGAGTGAAAACGGCAAGAAAATGCCCTAGGCTGCAGTAAACGCAGCTATATACGCGAACTTCGCGCACGAGCGCGAGCCAGCGCGCGACTTAGCGCGAAACGGCAGAAACTCACGCTGCTCACGCACAGCACTTGCGCTTGGGGCGCGACTTAGGCGTGAGTCAAGCGAAAACACCCTACACCGCTTCGCGAATTAATTAAAATAGCAAACGACGTCGGATTTTAACAAATGACCACTCGTTGGAAAGCTCTCGCAGTGTAGTTTCTATCTATGATTTTTAATTCCCAAAATAAGTAACCAATTCATCTAAAAATAAATTTAAATAAAATTGGGGCGTTACAACTCTCCCCCACTTAAAGAATATTTTCGTCCTCGAAAATTTACTCCAACTCACGAAACAAGACTCAATCTTCTTGTCACCCATACGCTGCACTTAGGCACTCTATGGTTCAACCACCCTAGCTTCTACATACATCTACACTTAAGCTTTTACTCACCACACTTCAACAACTACCCTTAGGCGCACCACCTGCGCACGACACTTCACCCCGACACCAAGTACAACATGTAACTTCGACGTACACATTCCTTCGACTCACACTTCCGACACCCACATACTTCGATAACTTTGCAACACTGCACTTCGTCACACTTATACGTCGACTTCCATATATTTTGACCCGCTTATAGTCAGGTAACTACACCTCGGCTCCTACGTCACCTTACACACCTAACCTTCACCTCTCCTCGTTTTCTTTGGTTCTCACGCTATGATCGAACTTAGCTACGATTATAACACCAACAACACATCATAACTTCACCAAAGTGAAGCACACACCACATCAATCACACAGCAAGCAACACAACAACTCCAAAAATAAATAGGCATTAAGCCAAAACTCCAAAGTAACAAAGAATAAGATTTAAAGAAAAATAGGAAAAATAAATCCTCTTAAATTTTCAAACTGCACTGTGAGTTCATAAATCAAGACCTATAAACTTAAGGAAACAACATCCTTTATTCGCAAAAATAACAACAAGAACAAAGATGCAAAACAACAACTCTTTATTTATAAAAACGGCAGCAGAACCACATAAAGCGACTTGCAAAATAGGAAACATCACCCTTAAATATGGGGAGGCAAAGACCTTTAAATTTTAAAAACAAAGACAATTAAATTGAAGAAAACATCACTCTTACTTTAATCAACAACACTCTTGAATTTGAGATGATAGCACTCTTATCTCTCTCGGGAAAAAAAAATAGATTTTAAGATTTACAAAAATAGCACTTCAAGTTTTAGTAAATAAAGACATTAAAATTTGAAGAATTCAAAGACCTTTAATTGTAGAAAAACAACATCCTTAATTCAAGAAACAACGCTTTTAATCTTGGGAAACAACAACATAAAATTGAGAAAATAAAGAAAGATCTATTTTTAAAACGGCAACAAAGATCACTCTTAATAAAACAAAGCAGACAAGAGGCCCTTCTAAAGGAGACAAAACAAACAAACAAGAAATTTAAAAAAAGCATAAGCAATTACACATAAAAACAGTAGCTTCATTCTTTTATAAAACGGCAACACCCTTTCTTCATAAAAACAACAACATTTTATTTTGCACATTAGCAACGCTCTCTTTGATAAACAAACAAACAAAGAACTTAATTTTTATTCTCAATATCACTATCACCGCATTCCTCGATTTCATCATGATTTTTACTCTCGAACTCATTGCATCATTTTAATAACCATCTAAGTGGTACCGCACAACAACACTAACACCGTCAACAATAAAATCTCAGCCCATCATCATCAACATCATTAACTCGTCGCTTTGGTCCTTAGACCCCCATCGTTACCCTATCATTTTATATTTATTCAAACAATGAGAACATCAATAATTGCCCAACAACAACACTAACACACAAGGTGTACCAAAGACCAACATCACAAAGATTAAACAAAGATCACAACACAAACAAATAGCACACGGCATCCAACAGCATCACAACATAAACTGGCGCCTATACACATCTCAAAAATGACAAGTGCAAAAACAAAACCACTCGAGCCAAAATATTTAAAATTGAGTTTGGGCACGCGAACGCAAAAAGATGGCACGGTAAAATATGCCCCGAGCTCAAGTTTACCCACACTTAGAATTGGCGCCTATATACACCGTGGGGATGTATAGGATACCGATTTTCAAAACAAAGAATCCATTTTCAAAACGTCTCCAATTTCATTTCTCATCTATACACCCGTCAATCTTAAGTAAAATCACCCCTACATTTTTAGTAACACATCTTCAAGTTCCAAGAGACAACACGTTAAAAATTCGGGTAACAATGTATTTGAAATCTTGGAAAAACATCTCATTTCCATGCTTGGGTAGCATCCCTTTTTAAATCATAAACAGTGGTAAAACCTCAACCATTTTATTTATAAAAACAAACCACCTTAAAAATCTAGTTTACAAAGAACTTATAAAAAGGGCTAATAAAGATATCATTAAAGGCTAACAAAGAACGCTTTATTTTCAAAGAAGAACAAAGAACACACACAAGTTAAACCCCACATCCAACACCCCTCAAACTATTGTCGGATCACGCCCTATTACCCAAACATATCGTTAATCATCACATATGTCACGATCCTAACTAGAATGACACATATTTTTCCTCACATCTTTAGTTTAAGTTCAAAAATGGTTCAATCACATGTTCTCACCATATATACTAAAAATCGAACCTCTACCCTACATAATCACCCAAATCGAAATCCAACTCATCATCTCATATGCTCAATCACGTGCAACATCATTAATTCATCAACAATACCAAAAACACCCAACGGCAAACAACAAAATCCACCACAAAGTCTTCGTCGAAAATCGGCGAGAGAACACGTAAAACACACCAAGCAACACATTCCGGTCATACACGAAGTACTCAGAGCAAACACACACATAGTAGCAATAAGACAATAAGCAACACCAGTATTAACAATAGCAGTCATACCGTCTGGCCAATTCAGCTAATCACTACAACACAAATTATAGTTAGAACGAGTACCAAGACTCGGGAGATAACTAGACTCGACATCGACAACTGGGCGGATTGCATCGAATCAAGCGCTCGATACCACTATTGTAACACCCCTTTTCTACCCTTATATTACACGTCATTTATCAGAGTAATTCTTTCTCAAAATATTTATTTTAATCGATAGAAAAGAAATGCTACAACTTCATTAAAACAAACTCATCAATTGCACTCTTCAAAATTTGTGCAACAAAACATCCGTTAGGGAAATCAAATCCTCATAAGTCACATCAATGGAATAAACAACACCTCACTAATAACTCTCAAACACGTCGCAATGTAGCAATAAAATCATTATTCATCTAGTTAAACATTTTAACAAACTACACCCACGCCCCTAGGTGTTACTGAAGATCGAGCGACACGACAAACATCCCAAGAGCTAGTAAGGAAGGCGCAGATCCTTCACTCGCGGTTACCTGCAGCGTTGCCACAATAGAGCAACATTCCAAGCAGAAGGGGTGAGAATTTCAATAAAACATAATCAAGTTCATAATAGAGAAATGAGAGCATGCAATCACACAATATTATCATCATCACTACATCGTAATCACGCAACACCAGCTCCAATCACAAACAACAACAATACATAGTCATGATTATGCATGAAGATGCAACCCCCACCAGGGCATATGCATGATGGTACCATATCATCGCAAAATGGCCGAAGCCTCAACATCGCAAAAGTGGCCGAAGCCTCAACATCGCAAAAGTGGCCGAAGCCTCAACATCGCAAAAGTGGCCGAAGCCTCAACATCGCAAAAGTGGCTGAAGCCTCAACATCGCAAAAGTGGCCGAAGCCTATACATCGCAAAACATCGCAAAATGGCCGAAGCCTATCCATCGCAAAATAATGCACATGCCATGAGACTCTATGAAACACATGTGCAATTCACCAAAACTCACCTAGAGTGCTCTTCGTCATCGTTATAAAACACTCATAGAGTGTATCCTTCGCAAATCATCACAAATCATAATACATCATCACTATAATTATACTCATAGAGTATATACATCATCAATCATCACAAATCATAATACATCATCACTATAATTATACTCGTAGAGTATATACATCATCAATCATCACAAATCATAATACATCATCATCAAGCAATTACTCATAGAGTACACTCATCGCAAAAACATCGCTATTCATAGTACATCATCATAAACACACATATCCTCATCATCATTCAGTACATATATATACTTCATTTGTCTTTTAGCTTAGTGTGTCATAAAATAGTAGACTGATTGACTATGGGATTACTCTGGACCAAGTTACAACTCACCACAGGCATTGGCCACTCCAGAAGAATTTATCTTCCGAAAGTTGGTGAGGTTCACGTGGTAGCCAAACAGAGCAAATACACCAAAAAGAAAGAAATTCGACCTTAGTGGTAAACCACAGTCTAGCCATAGTCAATTAGTGTACTAATAGTATAACGTTTCATAGTAATTCGCTTATATAAACATAGTATCACAATTTTCATAAAACAGCACCATTTACTTAGTCAATACAACCTCATAAACGATTTATTTTGCCTTAAAAATAGAATATTCAGTTAGGCCTCTGAATAAGCTTTCCAACGCATCTTAGAACACCTCAATCGGGTTCCCGGTTCAAAAGATATGAATTTTTCAAAAAGCGAGTGACAAAACAATGAAGAGATAGTGAAAAAGCGATCCTTTGGCGCATGAAGCGCCGATGTGAGGCGACGATGAGGCGCCATTGGACGTAAAACACGCGAGAATGTGGGCATTGCACTGGCGTGTGAAGCGCCACTTCAGCGCCGGTGAGGCGCCAGTCCGCTGTAATAGTGTATTGTGCAGAATTTTCAGAAAAACTCGATTTTTCACCCAAACGATCGCATCCTAATTCATTTCAAACCATTTCTGACTTTGAAAATACGGTTTATTCATCAATTAAATGCGGAAATTCATCAAAGGGATTGTCCAAAACTAATCAAAGAAATCATTAAAAACTATCAAGGTAAATCATCAAAGGTTCATCAAGATTTACCAAATTCTTCTAATATCAAAAATTCATCAACTACTCAAAAACTCATCCATCATTAACGTCACTAAAACAACATCAAAAGCTCTTCAACAATATTAATTCCCACAAAACAATACCATCGATTTCATCAGAATATCATCCATATCAATTTCATCAAAAATAATATCATCAATTTCATCAAAAATATCGATTCCCATAAACCCCACAAAAACCTACTATATACCCAATTATGTTAGACGAAACGCTCACCCTTACCTCTTAAACGTAAGCTCCGTAGAAGATGAATGAGAGTACGAACGAAACCACAGCAACAATCCTCGCGATCTACACTTCTTCTCTCCTTCTCACGATCGCGAGTTCTCTCTCTCTTAGATTGTAGGGAGATCAGTTTTCGTTCTCACCACTTCTGGATTCTAACTCTGGAATTGCTCTCCTATTGAAGCCCTCTGCGATACGAGAAGAACGCAACAAATGGCGTCACAATCGGAGCTCCAGAGACAAAGATATGATAAAAGAGTGAAAACGGCAAGAAAATGCCCTAGCTGCTGCGCTAAACGCTATATATACGCTGAACTCGCGCGACGGAGCGCGAGCCGCGCAACTTAGGCGCGAACGGCAGAAACTCACGCTGCTCACGCGCACAGCACTTGCGCTTGGGGCGCGACTTAGGCGTGAGTCAAGCGCGAAACACCTACACACCGCTTGGCGAATTAATTAAAATAGCAAACGACGTCGGATTTTAACAAATGACCACTCGTTGGAAAGCTCTCGCAGTGTAGTTTCTATCTATGATTTTTAATTCCCAAAATAAGTAACCAATTCATCTAAAAATAAATTTAAATAAAATTGGGGCGTTACACCATTCACCATATTCTTTTGAACAAGAAGCCTCAGTCCTTTAAGACCGAGGTGACCATATCTAGAGTGCCATAATGCAGTCTCTTCACAATTTGTAGCTTTCAGACAGTTTTGAACTAACACAGTAGGTTTAATCATAAACATTCTGTTTGCAGACATTTTTGATTGCATAATTGTGCCCTTCTTAGGATGATTAACCACACAAACATTATTTTCTAGAACCACTGACAGCCCCTTTTCTTGCAATTGACCCAAACTAATCAAATTGTTCTTTAGATTTGGTATGTAATAGACACCAGTGATGATCAAGACAACTCCTTCAATTTCTAGATTAATATTGCCTTTTCCCTTTACTAACAGTTTAGAATCATCTCCTAATTTAACTGCTAGTCTAAAGGTATCATCAAATTCATAAAACCAGTCCCTAACTCCACACATATGGTTACTACATCCAGAATCAAGAAACCATACCTTCACTATGCGAGTTTCCTTCTTTGTCAGCATTGATTCTTCAATCTCTTCTATCACAGCCATCAGCAACAGGGGTTCCTCAATGCCATTTTCTGCAAAATTTGCATTTTCATCCCAGTCAGGACATTCTGATTGGTAGTGACCCTTCTTGCCACAATTGTAGCATTCCACATTCTGTTTATTTGAAACACCTCTTCCTCTACCACGACCTCCTCTAAAGTTTCCTCGCCCTCTTCCACGAGTCTTAGCACTGCTGGTAACCTTCAAGGCTTGCTCATCTTCCTTTTCTTCTTCCATGTTCTGTTCATGCACCAATAAGCTTCCTTGCAATTCATCAATTGTCATGGTTTCAACATCATTGCCTTCGCAATAGCACGCACAGACCACATAAGCAAACTTCTTGGTCATGGACCTCAGAATTTTCTCCAAAACAACCAATTCTTCCACCTTCTCGCCATGCATCTTCATTCGCGTCACAATTGCAAGGGTTCTTGCCAGAAATTCGTTCACCTTTTCCCCTTCTTTCATCTTTAGGGCTTCAAATTCCTTCCTAAGTGCTTGGAGTTGGGCACGTTTCACCTTCGTATTTCCTTGAAATTTCCGCTTCATAGATTCCCAAATTGCCTTCGAGGTGTCCTTGTCAAGGATTGTTTCTATGATGCTTCGATCAATTGACTGGAAAAGATAATTCTTGGCCTTCAGATCTTTCAACTTTCCTTCTTCGGTGAGTTTCTTTTGCTCCGGTGTTGGATCTTGAGGTAATTCAGGAATTCCCTGTTCTACAATGATCCAATACTCCTTTGATTTGAGTAGATTCTCCATGAGCATCGACCAATGCTCGTAATGTCCATCGAATTTCGGAATTGCGGGTTGAGCGTAATTGCTATTGTTGTTGTTTCCGTTCTCCGCCATGATCGTCGTCTTCACACGCACTTCTTGCTCGACGAAATGCTTCACACTCCTTCACGTTCTTGCAAATTGCGTAACAGGCCCCAAGAATGGAGCTCTGGTACCAGCTGTTAGGAACTCAGTGAAACGATTTGGGAGAGAAAATTCAATTCTTCTTCATTCATTCATCAACCATATACAACTTGTTTTTGGTTTCTGTTACAACAACAATAACAGAACTCAACTATACAGTACAAGTATTAAAACTACTTTTCACTCTATTTACTGGGCCCTAACAAAACACAAACAGATTGGGCCTATTATTAACAGCATGGCCCAAAACACTTATTCAAACTATATCTAATACTATCAGATCCCACCTCCCAATTAAAATCTTGAGTCAAGCTTCAACCAACATGTTAATTCTATGTTTTGACAATCCTATGATGTTATTTCCAAAATCTACTCAAACCCACTAAAAGGCGAGCACAAACTAGAATTGAGGTAAAGTAAAATGATATGCACAAAATAAGATATTTCACTCTCTATCATTCGTACCCACTGATTGAGCCAGTCTACATTAACTTAAATGAGCCATATCAACTGCATCAGGATATTTGAAAGTCTCAGCTGCACCAAACTTGCGACGCTCTTCAGAATTTTCCTCTGATTCTTCATCACTACTATCTTCATCATCATGGTCTATAGAAGAAGGTGAGGAGGGATCATGCATACTTTTAGAACGGCATAATGGGGTAGCAAGAATGTTCACTTGACCATGGTGAGATATCTCAACAACAACTGTGTCATCGTCCTGTGGAAGGGGTTGTTTCCATGGTTCTCCATCAATTCTCATGAATGTACAGTCTGCTGCACCCTTGTGAAACTCAAAACGGACTTTGCTTGCCTGTATCATTATAGTAGCATTGAAATCTAAGTTAGCCTTACAAAATGGTCAAATCATCGGTTCTACATTTCATGTAAAATACACACACACACACTCACACATATACATAGTGAGCGAATCGTAGTCATAGATCACATCATGAATGGTTAGGATTTACACAAAATCATGTGACTTTTTAAGGGGTCATATGATCACTAATAATCATAACTATTCATGTATCTCTCACAGGTATGGATCTAGATAAAATTACTTTGACCATTCGTGCTTGGGTTGAAGTAAGGAACACGACTCGAGATTATATCACCTCACCTCACCTATTATGTTTTTACTTGATATATTCGATAGATAGAGTTAGAGATGGAGAAATAAATTATAAATTAATTAATACTAAATATTGCTATGATCACAGATGGAATAACCTCTTACCTGTGCCAAACGTGTTCCGTGCCCATTTGGTGCAAGCAAAGCTAGACCATGCCAAGCATCTCTAAAACCGACAACCTCAAATCGACCGTCATCCACAAAGGGAAGAGTCAGGTCCCTCTGAAAGGAAGAATTATATAAATGTCAAATAAAAAGTCCCTGATAACAACAATGTGTCCTAAAATATACATGGAAAACCTCCAGTAAAAGAGAAATGAGATTTAGCACTTACATAAATGGATTTCTTTCTATTTGGTTTTCCCCATGGATTGAGTCCACCAGAAAAGCTGGGGAGGTTGAGGCACACTATTGATCGTATGCTGTATGTCAAAGGTCAAACGTTTGAGTTATACAGAAGTATGAGGAACCATAAAATTATCATAAAAGAGAAATAACAATATACTTAAAAATATATAAACAATCACTCTCTTGGATAAAAAACAGCTCACTAAATAATGGAATATTTTCATGCCTATTGTTAGTAAATCTAGCTAGCTAGAAAACATCACCTAAAGCAAAAGTTTGCGAATATATAAATTTCAGGAAATCCCCATTGCACAATCAAAATTAATAGATTCAATACAAGATGTCAAGACATCAATGGTTCAAATAATTCCATTAATGCTATTAGCACATGACAATAGATTTATTGAACTTGTCCTAGTGCAAGATGTTTCACTTTTAGTTGCTAAAATCACACACTCGACACGCAATCCCAAGGTTTGATATATAATGTAGCAAAGTAGCAAGTTAAATCATATGATGAATCACAAAAGACTTTGCGTTGTGCAATATATGCATAATTTTTCACAATACATGATTCAGTAATTGACTTTATGGTTCCCAATTTGAATTGCATGTTTTGAATAGTGTCTCACCTACGGGGTATGTGGAGATCTTCCCATTGACCTTGCTTTTTCATTACTTTTACCTTTGTCAGCTGAGCAATATTCCTGTGTCAAAATTTGAAGATTTGAATTAGACAACCCTAATAGAAAGTAAGTTATGAATTCAACACAACATAATTCAGAAAACATCACAATAAAAATCAGATATATCCCAACAGAAACTAGCATTTATTGTTTACAAGTTTGTACTGACTCCATGTATTATAAGCAGTATATCACCATTAATTAAACCATGACAAAAGAATCATCATGATTGGCAGGCATTCCTGTCACAGTTTATGTTGGGTCACCAGGGGAGCCAGATCTCTGTTAGGAACTCGAACTCAAAATAACAAGAAAATGTAATATTAATTGAAAATGAAAACTATTACAAAGAAAGATCTCTGTAATCCCGGAGCTAAGAGCTCCTCAGAGAAGATATAAATCTCTAATCTGCCTAAACCCAGAGGTTCGCAGATTAGAGATTTATCTCTTCTCTGAGGAGCTAACATAATGCCTACTACTTGCCCTTCATTCCCCTTTTAAACTAAATTTATGGTCGTCTAGCTAACAAGTCGCCTAAACAATCACCTATTCAGCCCATATATTGGCCCAAGGCCCAAATCAGTATCTATCAATCTCCACATTGGGCCAAGAGCTAATATACAAATGGATATGACACAACTACTTTCACACAAAACTTTAAGGCATCAGGTGTATGAGTCTCTTCACTTATATATTGCTCAACATCTCTATTTGCATTTAATGTGGGACTTCTTACTCACACTTGATACTCCACCAGATTATTACCAAAGAATCAATACTAAATATTTAAGGGGAAGGTGCTAGGAGACAAAAAATAAAGGAAGTATATGTTAGAAACACTAAGAATAAGGGAGAGGCAGTTAGTGACAGCTAGGCTTACTTGTTAAGCATCTGTTAGGCAGTGTAGCCTATAAATAGGGAGAGGAGGGACATGAGTAACTGAATGTAACTACTTGGCAGCTAGTATAACAGAATTACTCTGTTATTAGAGTAACTACAAATAGGCCTAGGATATTCAGTTAGATGCACTCTGGAAGTCATTTGTAATAAGGAGAGTATAGGTGCTCTCGAATCATCATCTCTCAGTGACTAGTTCTGTTAACCAATGAAAGTGCAATACACAGGTCTAGTACCATTTCTAGAATTCAATATATTCCTTGAGTTTTCTCAAGTTATCAGTTGGTCACTATCAGAATGTTAATAATTTAGCGTTGTTTTTCTTTTCATGCATTCTATCATAACTTTAATGAGGTGGAAATCTCATCTAGTACAAAAAATTCTTTTATGGATCAACTCATCATTTTCCTAGCAATGGCAAGTGACTGAAAATGGTTGATGTTAGCAGAAATCAATTTTCTCACACGAAATACATCTCTAACACTTTACGGACTGAAAAAATAAATACAGTTCCAACTTGGTAAAATGATATAATATTATAATAATTTCTTTTCATAAATAAATTGTCTCAAAGGTAATATAATATAGATTTGGTCCTCTTTAATAACTTACCGAGAAGCAGGTTGAAATAGAGGAGCCATGAACCATCCTTGTGTACACCCAAGCTTCAGATAGGCACTCTGGTTATCAGAAGACAAATAGTGTGAAAAAAATGAACAATTTATTAACCCCTAAGAAACAAATGACAAGTAACTGGTTTATTGTAGGAACTCACAACATTCAACCACTTGATAGTTGATAAAAGTTTGTCTCAAATGAATAAATGGACATTTATCCAAACTAAACAGCAGTAAATGATAGCTACTGAACATTTAATCTAAGTTCAGATGCAGAACATTCCATCCATAGCTATAGCTATCAGATAACAAATGCTAAACCAATTTTGAAAAACTTTGCAAGCAACAAGCTATTAAAAATAAGATTGTTCATGAACACAAAATTTACTTTAGTCATCTATATTCTATTAAGATTTTCGATTACAGTAATTTCCAAATATCTTGCATAGCTATGAATAAAGAACTAGAAGTCATAAAAATAATGAAGTTTTTTTATAGCTTCACTACATAACATGTTATATGTGAGGAATTCGATACCTGATTATATAATTGGTTTTTAAACTTTTCTGGATGTAGCTTCCTCTCAGAATGAAATGCATACGATACTTGGGCATCCATTCCTGCAAGGAACACATGCACATTTTATGGCACTATTGCTGGTTGCACTAATCTAGAAGCTTTGAAGTTCAAATTTATTTTGCTGCTCAGTACTCTTTTCCAAATGTACACTATAAAATTTTCACTAAGACGAGTTTGATTTTCTTACCCATGCTAAAGTAGTTCCAAAATCCACCACGGTATGTATGGTAACCCTCCTGTGAACAGAGAATAGCTCACTGATAAGCATGCATGGCACTCACTCCTCGGAGTAAATGGAAATATCAAGGATTTGCAAACAAGAAATGCTAATGAATAAAAATTTAGGACTTGTTTAGTTTGAGAAAATCATTTTGTTTTTCATTCCTGGTTTTACTCTTAATTGTAAAAAACGCCACTTTGTTTTGACTTCTTTTTTGGCATAAACATTGAAAATAAGAAACAAAGTTAAAACAATGTGGAGCTTTTATGATTAAAAGTGAAAACTGAAAAATCTTCTAGAACTTAACCAGCCCTTTGCAGGAAATTCCTGAATCTGTTTTGTATCACTCAGCTGAAACCATCAAAATTCTGGTTACCTATTTTTTATTCATGCAGCTAGCAGTTAACCAGTGAAACGACCTCTTCTGTATTTGTTATTTACTAAATTATCCAACAAAAAAAAAATTGAACTTTTACTATACAAAAGATATTGTGCCGTCTAAGTATGGATAACAATGTTTTGATGGTGAAGTGGAAGTCACATTCCAAAGAGAGACCCCAAATTTCAATAATCTTTTGGGATTCGTATTGGCAAAAAAAATTATGCAGACATAAACCAACCTTATATAACTCACCATGTTTAGTTTATCTGATGGAGAGACTCGATGAAATGCATGCAAAGCATGAGGCAGCTCAAGGGGCGCGATAGGGTCACATGTACCTTCTTTTGGAGCCTTCATTCTCATTGTAATATGCCAGCTGAACAACATTTTGATCATTTAATAATAAAACCTCAGTAGAGCCAGAGAAATTCATCAGTTGTAAAATAAATCAGACAAGATGCGAGCTATAAAAGAAAACACAATAGTTTATATCCTATTTAAATTCTTACAATACTACAAGTATATATGTGATTGGATTAAAAAGCCTAATTGCAAGTACCAATAAGGAGGGTAAATCTTGCTTCAAAAAAAAATAAGGAGGGTAAATCAGATGGAAGATTGTCCATTCGTCCAGTGGTTAAAGGTTGAGAGGAAGACCAAAGAAAATTATAAGTTAAATGGTAAACCCCAGAGAAGGCTTTGACTATTGTTTGATTAAAAAATCTCATAGATGGGAAATAAGAAGATTTGAAGATATTAAAAATTGACATCACTAAAATGTAGAAAACAAGACCAAGATGTTGTGAACTTAGAAACTAAACGAATTACATAACAAACGCAATATCCATTTGATAAAACTTGCTGACCAGCCCTCTGTTAGCATGAAAGAAATTTAGAGTGCTCAACAAGACAGAAAGATATATTTATTTCAATGCATACCGTATCTTAGAAACTTAATGACCAACAGGCATAATCAAATAAAGTGGTGAAATACCTGTCTATTTTCATTTCCGTTGCAGCTTTTACATGATTCAGAAATGACACCACTGATTGGCGGTCTGTGGTTGGATTTTTCTTTCCCTGTAAATTAAATAAACCTTAATGAGTGAGTATTCAGATTCAATTCAACTATGATATGAGCACACGCAAAACCTACATTTGATCGTGGGTAGAAACAAAGAGCATTCCTAATACATGAGTTTGTTAAATTCATATCCATGTATCAAGTTGTATAGAACGTCTGAAAATACCAAAGCCATAAGCAATAAATTGATGATCCATGAAAGCACAACCAGACAACAAACAGTTTGTACCTTGGAAATAAAAACTGTTTTGTTTATGATTGTAAATAGTCATTTTGGTCCACAAATCTATGGGACGCTGTCAATATAGTTCCTGAATGTATCAAAATTGCAAACACGTCCCAAAGTGTCTCTTTCGTTAGTAATTTCGGGGACTAGATTTACCAACAAAAAATACATTTAAGAACCAAAGTGACTTTCAAAAAACAGATTTGAGGACTAGAATGACATACTAAAAAGACATTTAGGGATACGTTTGCAATTTCGATACATTTAGGAACTATAAGGACAACACTTTACACATTCAAGCACCAAAATGGCTGTTTAATCATTCAAAAATTTGCCATGGAATTCACAAATTGAATGCCATTTTGATAACTATTGGTTTGTACAAAAAATATGATCATTAAAATTTAAACAAAATTATTAATGATCCAAGTGATCAAATATAAGGTAAGACAAAAATTTGAACCCTATAAATTGATATTGACGTGCTCATAAACAAGAACATAAACAAAATGAAAACAGTTCCAAGTGAACATGAAATTCTCCTATATAGTTCAGGATCAACACAATGAGTAAGTATATAGTAAGATAATGTACCCATCCAAATGCAAAGGGAAGATTATTTCCTGTTCCCAGTGGCACTGTCGCAATTGGTGGCGGCCTAGGTAGCTTAAGGTCAGCCACCACTCCAAGAAGCCAGCTTGCAGTACCATCTCCACCTGCAACCTGGTTTTTTGTATATAAATAGTATCTATAATTGATAATTGGACATCATCAAAGACCAAAAGCATTGAAACATGGTGCAGGGAAAAAACGCATATCACAATTTGATAAACAACAAATTAGCTTACAATTATTCTCAACCGATTCTGAATTTCAGCAGCTAAATTATCTCCCTTATGCTTAAGCGTTTCTAAATTAGCATAAAGCTGATGCAGCACCTTTTCTGGAGCTTTTACTCCCAAATCAAATACCTGGTTAAAAAACATTAAAATCAATTACTTAACATCAAGGTTTTAAATTGCATTGCAGTAATAATTGTGCTCAAAATATTAACAAGAATCATGATCAAACATAACTGATGTGGCCTCAATCACACTCGCCATACTATGGTAAGTATGACGAGTGGGATTGAGGCCACATCAGTAATGTTTTTCTCCAGCTTAACATCAACCTAACCATAAAAAACCAGAAGAAAAAAAGAACATAAGAAAACCGTACCTGATTTTTGTTAAGAAGGGAACTATAGGTTATGAGAAGTTCTGCTCCAAGCTGACCACCACTTTTGGCGTTTATGAAGACAATCACAGGACATAAAGGTACATGAGAAACTCCTCTGATCTCAGTTCCAGGCAATAATATGTAATCCGGAATTGAAAACTCCTTCAAGGTTCTAATGCTGCTACTATCACCCATAGCTATCTCCCAACTGCATCATCATTTTTATTATGTAATCACCACAAAAACCCTCCATCAAATTAAAAAATCAAAATTCAATTTTCTAAATGTAAAATTTCCAACTCAAATACAACCTCTTGAGTCTTGACAGCACATCATCATAAAATAATAAACCTCACTTGTCTCTAAACTAATATTCCCTCGAAAAGATCTACACTATATAAAAATAACAAGTAGTCACTAATATTTGTGAAAATCCAACTAATTAGTCCCTAAATTTTATAAGTAAAATACATTAACAGACTAATGTTACAATTTACATTATTAAATTCTAAAAAAATTAACAGAATTACTTATTAATATTTTCAGATAGAACTAATAAGTTTGGGAGTAAATTATATAAAATGAATTTTTTATTTTAAAAAAACGCGGTATTAGCCGGCCAACAACCTCCACCTTCTAATCGGAAAGCTAAGAACGGAACAAGACGAAAGTTTGTTGCGCGTTTTGGTCTTCATTAGCCGCCGTTTGGACTTTTCACCAACTTTGGTGAACAAAGAAGCATAAACCGTAACGACTAACGAAAGAAACTTGTAGCAATTCTGGAATCAGAAAACCACCTTATAACCGGAGAATAGCATAACCATAACAATAACCATAACCACCAGGAAATAGAACTTGCCAACTGTGCTCGTCTTTCACAGAATCGGATTCGCTACGGGAACTTAAATACGACTTTTCTTTACAGTGAACCAAACAGGACTTTGCTCCGATAGTTCAAACAGGTATCGGCAACGAAGAGAATCAATCATACGGCAAAAATCTAAAAGCAAAAAGATGAGAAGAAGGAGAAAAGAAAGATACCTTGCGGTTGCGGAAATGGAATTGAGTTGTATATACAAAGATATTCAAAGAATGTTCGTAAGTAAACAGTGTTTATAAAGCTAGCGAAGCAACGGTGGATTCCTTTGGAAATTGCTCACGAAAAGAAGAGAAGTGAATCCTCCGGATAGTTTGGTTTTATAACGGACTTGAGATTTTGAATTAATAATAATGAATAAGATAGAATAGAATAGAAGTTGCAACTTGTCATCCAGATCAAGAAGAAATAAAAGGGAAGTTGAGAGTGTGGGGCCATGTAATGTAAAGGAAGAAGAGGAACTTGGTACAAGATGACCGAGACGTTCCGCCACGTCAAGGACGTCAAGAAAAGTTCTTTGCATATGATAAATGCGGCAAAAAGACCATTTGGTGCCAAAAAAAAAATAAATTACCCAAATAACCCACTTTTTATATTATATACTAAACTATACCAGTTTTTTTTTTTGATGTGGAGAACTTGCTCACTGGACCGAGTTCTACATTGCAAATTTGGAAAAAAATTATTTGTAGTGCAGAACTCGCCCCCTACCAGGGTGAGTTCTGCACTGCGTTTTTGATTTTTTTATTTTCTTATATTTAATTTGATTAAAATGTATATTAATTTAATTTAATTACAATAATTAATTAGAATAATTAGTAAACTTATTTATAAAGTAATTACGGTAATACTTACGGTAAAAAATGAATATATTAAAAATTTGAATAGAATTTAATATAGGATAACAACAGAAATGAAAAACACAAATTGCATAAAGACAATGATAGTAAATGTGACTAGTTGACATTACGGTTAGGGCAGTTATTTTTGTTGTGACCCTCATTTCTACAAATTCCGCATCTTTTTGTGCGGGTACCTGTTTCTCTTAGATCCATCTCTGTACGAATACGGGTAGATTGTGGACGACCCTTTTTATCTCTCCGTTTAGTTGGATCATGCTGTAGTTCTATAGTATCGAAATCAGACCATGAGGTCTCAGTGGGCAAGGGTGGGAACTCCACAATATAAGTATTGAAAACATTATGCATTGTGTACGGTGAATCGACGAATTTCATGTGGTCGAAATTGCATTTTGTGCATGCTGCGATGACATGTGAACAGGGGTAATGAAGTGCCTGGAATTCCCCACACTCACAGGTTTTTGCTATAAAGTCCACCACAAATGTGGTCGCAGGTCTACCACTTTGTGGTCGTGCAAGTTCCCGAACTCGGAACAATTGGCTGGCACGATCGTGTTGCGACGCCATGCGTTTTTGAGACTTTAATGTTTTCCGCAATATTTTTCAACAATTTTTCAGAGAACATTGTTCCGGATGTCATCATCGTGTGTGCCTGTGTTCCCCGTTTGACAAATATCTCGTTCATCCTAAAATATGTTGCATCTATCAATGAACGGATAGGGAAATTCCGCACCCCCTTAAGGACATTGTTGATGCACTCTGCAAGGTTTGTTGTCATGTGCCCCCAACGGGAACCCTCCATCGCACCGCAGCAACAATTGTTATGGGTTAATGTCTTCAACCCAAGCCACCCCATCAGGACCTAGTTCGTCAGCAGTTTTATTTTTGTAGTGAATGGCAGATCTTTCCGTCATTGAATATGCTGAAGCAAGTAAAGTAAGATGTTGGTAATTATGTAATGGAAAATAGAGATTAAAAAATTAAAAAAGTTTCAAAGATACTGACCCATATTGATGAGATCTTTCCTGGCAGGAGTGTTTTTGAAGTGTCTCATGAAGTTCGGTACTATGTGGCGAATACAAAAGACGTGTTTCCAGTTGGTGTTAAGACGCCTAACAACACTTTTGATAGATCGTGTCTATCCGATATCAAACAAAGACCCTCCTGTGGTGTCACAAACTCTCTTAAACGAGATAGGAAGAAATACCAAGCCTCCGCTGTCTCACCCTCGACAACTGCATACGCAATTGGGAAGGTGTCGTTCCTTCCGTCTTGTGTGATTGCCAAAAGAAGAACCCCTTTGTACCTACCATACAACCATGTTCCATCAACAGAGACCACTGGTTTGCAGACATTAAAGCCTTTAATGCATGGGCCAAAACTCCAAAAGATGCGGTGGAATACAACTTTGTTGGTAACTTGCTGTCCATTCTCATAGAATGGTTTGTACTGACTGTGCCTGGTATATAGTAATAGAAACCATTTAGGCATCTGGTTACTTCCTTGTAAGAGTCTTCCCAATTACCGTAGACTTGTTCGATTGCTTTTTGTTTAGCAACCCAAGCCTTCTTGTAGGAACTCGTGTTCGTGAATCGCTCCTTGATGTGTGCAATCAACACAGCCACTGATATTGTTGGGTCCTCCCTTACAAGTGGAAGGATACGAGAACATATGAAGGAGGAGGTCAGCTGGAGGTGATCTTGGGAAATAGTGGATGTTGTACATGTGTGTGGGTGAGTCAACTGTGTAATCCCCCACAACCCAGATTTTGCCCCGAGCCTCACAACACACCTCCACAAACACGTATCGTGAACACAAGAAACCTCCAAAACTGTACTACTAGATTTGTTCACTCGGTATGCAACAAAATTGTTTAGGTGATATGTTTGGATGAATTGTATGGCTATTTCTTTTGTGGGAAATTTCATTTTGAGTTTGATTTCGTTTGGGTCTTCATTGGTAAAAACTTGGTTCCGGTCCATGGCATGCCCAAACTCTAAATTATAAGGTTGTGGGCTATCAGCTGTGACGTTTTGAAAGTGTGATACAGGCTCGCGGAATGCAACACCTATGTTGGGGTTAGTTTGAATTGGTTCCTGAGCGTCTTCACGCTGAAGAATTTCATCTTCATCATCGCTATAATCCCCAACGTCCTCATTATGGACACCAACAAACATACTAAATGGTGGGGTATTAGTTTGAGTATGTGGAAGGTTACTGGTATTAAGGTCAATGGGGTTTTGTGAGGATGATGGTGCAGATTGAATGTGAGGTGTTGAAGGACTATAATGCATGTCAGTTTGGGATGATTAAGGATTGAAGTTATGGTAAACAGGTGGAATGAAATCAGTGTATGGTTCAAGTGTTTGTTGAGAAAAAGGAATGTTGTGTGGTGATGAAGATGGAATAGAGTGGGCGTGACTGACCTGGGTATAGTTGGAAGCAGCATCAACCAAATCTGCGTATATTTGTGGTGTACATATACCTTGATCTCTAGAGTCTTTGTAATGCTCCATCATCATTTCAACATCTTCATCTGAGTTAATTTGAATTCGCATAAAAGTCATCTTGGTAGTGAGAGAGTTATGGGGTATCGATATGTAATACTAGAAACCATTTTGGAATGGTCAGGAGAGATTTTTTTTCAATGGTTTCTTTAACTTGATGTAGTTTGAATTTAGAGCTGAGTTTGACAAGGGTGTAGTTTTCACATTTAAACAACAAACCCTGAGTATCTGATTTTTCAACATAACCATTGTAAAACACCGTGATAAAAACTGGGGTTGGAGTTGGAGCCATTGATGAAGTTGGGAGTAGGAGGGTGTGTTTGAGTTTTAGTTGGTAGTAGGAGGATTTGTTAATGTGTGGTTAGTGGTGGGAGATGTAGTGCCTATTTATTGAAAGTTAGACGGTTTAGATTTCACTGAGGGTTTTTGTTTTGAAGGCCAAGATTGCACCGTCACTTTTGAAGGCTACGATTGTAACGCCCAAAATAATTTAATTATTTATCTAATTAAGTTATTTAAGGCTTGCAACACTTAATTAAATTAATTAATTAAGTTGGGTTTATTTTATCAAAAAGGGGTCTAGTTATTAAGTGGAATAATTAAGTTAGAGTCATTTTATTTTAATTTCAGGGGGTATGTAAATGAGCAAAATGAGTGATGCAAATAAAAGGCCCAAGTCACTTAATGACCCAAGCCCATTTACCTTAAAACCTCAAAAAACCCTACACAAAGTCACAAGCCCTCATTTGAAAGAAAAAGAAAGCAACAAAGGATAGAGAGAAAGAGAGGAAGTAGCCGACGCAAGGGAGGGAGGAAGAAAGGAGGTAGCTTGCTTGAGTTCTTGGTGGGTAAGTGAGATTTTGGTCTCAATCTTCCTCATTTCTTTTCCCCATTCCATTTCTTTAAGTTCCCTAAGCTCATTCCTTGCCTTTTTGATTTTTCATGGATACCCAAAGGAGGAGTACCCACGTTTTCAGCTTGTAGTAGGAGAAAGGAGGAAACTTTTCTCAAGTCTTGTGTTGGTAAGTGAAGGCCTTGGTCCTAATCATCCTCATTTCCTTTCCTTGTTTCATTTCTATGAGTTCCATAGACTCATTCTCATTATTTCGAATTTCCATTGTCACCAAGCAAGGTAACATTTCGGTTTGAAATGGAAATCAAGGTGGGAGTCTTGTTTTGTTGATTCTTGGTGGCTTATTTGAAGCTTTGACTCATAAAAGGTTAGGGGACTCTCCAATACATTTATGATAATTTGTAGGATATGTTTTATAGGTAGAATAGCTCTAGGAATGACTTGTTGTGTGAACTTGATGTGATTATATGTTGGTTGATATATGAAATGCTTGTTTTGGTAATACCATGTTGTTTGTTGTTGTGGAAATATGAGTTGTGAAATTATGCATGTTATGTGTTTGATGAAATGGCCCTATGAGCATGAGTATGTGAGTATGATGAATTAATGATGTTGATTTAATGTTTAAATGGGTGTTTGTTAAAGTAATAATTGGATTGTTGAGTAAGAAATTGGATTTGAAGTGTTTTGAGTGGGAGTGTTTGGGGCGCCAAATTCCTAAGCAAATGGCGCCAGTTCTTTGGATGTTCTTTGGGTGTCATGGTCGCTGCAGGAGGGGCGCCATTTGCTAGGCAAATTGCGCGCCAGATGTTGATTGGGGGAACCGTGCATGATGCAGGCATGTTTTGCAAGGGGGCGCCATTTCTCGAGAATTTGGCGCTGTGTGAAGTGTGTGTGTGCGTGGTAATGGTAGCGAGAACAGGCGCCAAATGGACGGCCCTGTGTGTGTGTGTGTGTGTGCGCCTGAGGGAGTGGCGCGGATTGCTAGAGTTTTGGCGCCTGCTGGGGCGCCGTGGTGGTCTGTATGTGCGAGCGTGCAGGGGAGGGCGCCAGTTCGCTGGGAACTTGGCGCCCAGTGTGTGTGTGTGCAGGCAGAGTGGCACGACAAGGGAGGGGCGCCAGTTTCCTAGAAACTTGGCGCCTGTGGGTGTGTGTGCTGCTGTGTGTGTGTGTTGCGCTAAGTGGGGGCGCCAAAGTGGCTGCCCCTTGGCGCCTAGGTGCCCAAATTGCGTCTAAGTGATGGTTTAGTCCCTAAGAATTAATTTAATCCTTGGCGTGACCAAATGGTCCCTAAGAATTAAATTAATCCTTGGCGTGGCAAAATAATCCCTTAGAGTCCAATTAATCCTAACAGGTTAATATAAGTCCCTAAATACTAAATTAATCATAACGTGCCAAAATAATCCCTTGAGTATAAAATTAATCCTTAGAGGTCAAAATAGTCCTTAAGTGTAGGAAAGGTCCCTATGGAGTGGTTGGGCTTTTAAGTGAGAAGTAACTTAACAATTGATGAGGTGGTGGTTAACAATTGATGAGGTGGTGGTTAACAATTGATGAGGTGGTGGTTACCAATTGATGGGGTGGTGGTTAATAATTGATGTAATGTGCTTATTGCGGTGTGATTGCATTGTCATATTGTCACATAAATCATATGCATGGCTTCGGCCAAACAGTTGATGAGTGGCTTCGGCCAAACAGTTGATGAGTGGCTTCGGCCAAACAGTTGATGAGTTACCCGACGGGGTTTTGAGGTGAGAATGGATCCACATGCATATTGCATACATGCATTCAATCATGCATCCCTTGGATTCTCATTGATGCTTAATTAATCCTTATGTGTCTTGTTGATGTTCTGACTGAATGGTGATTGCTTAATTGTTATGGATTGTTGTTACTAGATGTTTTCCGAATATGATGCTTATCTTACTTGTTATTATTTATGTAAAGAGACTCACCCTAGCATTTTTATGTTGCCTGCTCTCGTGGCGACATGCAGGTGAATCTGAGTGAAGATATCTAGACTTATGGGGCATTGAGTCGGCTCTGATCTAGTAACACCCGGGATTGGGGTCTTAGTATTGCTATTTTATGTTTTGGACTAGACTGTTTTAAATTATGTATTGAGGGTGTTGAACCTAATTTTATTTTCCGCTGCTGTGAACTATTTTTGGATGATTGTAAACATTAAACAGGTTTTAGGGTTTTATCCCATGTGACCATGATATGCAGTTTACACACTTGATGCGTTTGAATTTTTAATTATGTTTTGACGATGTTTTGTTAAATATACCACCCTCTTTGAGGTGCGTGGACAAATTTTGAAAAACTCTGATTTTTATTAAATAAGTAATAAGTAGTAGAAGGGGGTGTTACAACGATTGCCCCGACAATTTAAACGGTTAGGATTCCACCGACAGTTTTGTTTTTTTTTGTTCACCTTACGGGATGGTTGTCGTGTCCCTGCTTGGGAATCTTGAATAGCTTCTATGCATGCGTGAGAGATTGAGAATCTCTGCCAATTGTGAAAAAGCAAGTAAAGTGGTTGAATGATTTATGGGTCTTGTGTCTTTAGCCATTGTGTCTTAAAGTAATTATGTTAGGTATATAAGGGTTGAACACAAAAATCAAAATCATCATTTACACTCCTACACCCATTTTGGTCGTGGCAATATAAGGTATATTTTTTTAAAATTATAAAAAAAAATTAGGGGAAATAATGGAAAAAAATTAGGGCAAAAAACCATTTTAAGTTTAGGTGAAAAAAATGATTTTTAACACACTTTCTAGTAAATAAATTACTTATTAAAACATTATTTAAATTTTTTTCCCAACACAAAACTTTAGTATTACACTTTGTCTACAAGGTATAATATTTAAAAAATTAAAACACAAATTAATTTTGTGGGAAAAATGTTCCTAAAGTTAGGTAAAAAACCATTTTTTATACTTAGTCAAAAAAAAATTCAATCTTCAATTCCTTTCTTCTACACCTACAAAGTAATACAATAACTAATAAATCAATGAGACCTCCTTTAAACTGAATATAAATATCAGTTTTAAACTTCGGTGCAATCTAGACAGTTTAAACTGTCGGTGCAATCTGGGCCGTTTAAACTTTGGTACAATCTAAACCGTTTAAACTGTCGGTGCAATCTGGACCATCCATAAAAACCAAATATAATATAAATATCAGTTTTAAACTTCGGTGCAATCTAGACCGTTTAAACTATCGGTACAGTTGCAGTTGGGGCTTTCAGTTGACGGAAATGCCCTTACTGGAAATTGTAACACCCCCCTTTCTATTTACTATTAATTAATCGATTATAAAATCAGAGTTTTCAAAACAATAATATTTTTCCACGCACCACAAAGAGGGTGCTACATTTCTTCAAAACACCTTACAATACTCCAAAATATTAATTAAAGTAAAACCCCAGTATATGATACATAGCACCAACAAGTCTGAGAATAAAGTAGTACAACAGCGGAAGATAATAGCTTAACATAATAGTTCAAATCGTAATAAAATAACGACTACTATATATTTCCCCCCGGTGCTACGTATCAGAGTCGACTCGACCACACTAGAGGAAAGATCTCTAAACACCTTTAGTCACCGTCACCTGCAGGTTGCCGACATACGAGGCAACACGACGCGAAGAGGTGAGTCTCAATACATAGATAATAATAAATAAAACAAGAAACACAATAGATTAGGTACACGGATATACTGATCAATTGGTACACCATCAACATAGTTACACCAATTACGATTACGCGATATCTGATACGCTACGTCAATTATACTGATTCGTCACATATCTGATTACACCAAATACAGTTACACTGACACGCCATTAATTCATGAACACCCAATCAATCACCAGAGCATGCATGTAATGCATGGAATGCAATATGCATGTGGATCCATCACCATCGCTATAAGCCTCAAGGGCACCCATCGCTTTGGCCGAAGCCCCCGTCGTTTTGGCCGAAGCCCCCATCGCTTTATACATATGATTTATGCGACACCATGACAATGCACCAAAACACAATACATTTACCACAACATTCGTTGACTCATCGCTTAATCATCTCCACAACACAACCCGTCGCTTTGGCCGAAGCCTACCCATCGCTTAATCATCACCACAACACAACCCGTCGCTTTGGCCGAAGCCTACCCATCGCTTAATCATCACCACAACACCCCACACCTCATATTGGACTATATGTCACACCAAGGACTAAACCCACACCTAAGGACCGAATCACCTCTTAAGGACTAATGTGACACCATAAGGACCATTTTAGCACTTAGGGACTAGTTTAACACCTCGGGGACCATTTTGACATCTAGGGACCATTTTGACACCATAAGGATTATTTTGGCACTTAGGGACTATTTTGACACCTTGGGGATCATTCTAACACCATAAGGATTAAAACAACATCTTTGAAGGACCAATAGTGCATAGGGACCGAAATAGTATTTTTGACACTTTGGGTAACATTGACAACACCCGCACGAAGTGCTGTATTCCTACAGCAGTACTCCTACTTTGGCGAATTAATTAAAATAGCAAACGACATCGAAAATTTACAAAGACCACTCATTGGAAAGCCCTCTGAGTGTAGTTTCTACCTATGATTTTAGTTTTTCAAAATAAGTGTCCAGTTGGTACAGTTTTTCAAAACACTACACTGAGGTACCAAAATCGGACAGAACGCTTTACCCAACTTGCAACCAAATTTTCTTTCTCATTTCTTAATGAAATTCAATGAAATCAGTGCCTATTTCGTAGAGAATTAAGTCTATTTTTCAATTAAATAAGAATCACTTAAAACGGAGTTCAATTGAGCACACAAAACCTGCAAAAACTGAACCTACCCCCAGTTTGACTCCAGAAATTTGACCTAACTTTAGAGACTCATAACTTGAGCTACACAACTCCGAATCGAACGAAACCAGTGCCAAAACGACCGGCCTTAAGTCTATTTTCAAAAACAATTAGCCACACAATTTTTGGATCAACCAAACAGTACCAGTTGAGGAAAACCGAAACAGTGTCCAGAGAACACACAAAAACCATAAACAAGTAAAGTTCATCATCAACATACACACTCCTACTCAACTCTAATTCAAACAATATATCAAACACCTAACAAGCACCAATATTTCTTCTATTCAATTATATCAATTTAACAACCAATCACCTCCATATTAATTAACACTTAATCTCTATGATTTCATGGTTTATAAATTATTAACTATGAAAGAGAGCCCCCATACCTCAAAATTGGAGAACTCAAGTTGTCTCTCCTTCACCAACACAAGAACCCCCATACCTAGCTTTTCTACCACTTTGAGCTTCAAACCCCCATCCATGGTAAAGTAGAAATGAGAAGGAATTAGTGTATGAAACTTACACTAAAAGATAGAGTATGAAAAATGAAGAAGAAAGGTACCCAAATCCACTTACCCCAAGCCAAAAATGGAATTTTTCTCCTCCCTCCCTCCTAGACCAGCTGCTGTGTGGCTTCCCTCTCACTCTCCTTTTCTTTTCTTTTCTTCAAATGAGAATGAAACCCTACACCCCTAAGGTTATTTCCTTTAATTTGGGCCTATTAGTGGGCTTGGACCCCTTATTTACACCTCCTAGCTACTTCAACCACTCCCTATTTTAATTATTTCCCCACTCCCTTATTTACAACCAACACCTCTTAGTCATATTAAATACTCTATTTTTAATATAACTAATCACTATAACACCTTATATTTATTTTAATATACACAACTAAAATATTACTTAATTAAATTAGTCACATAATCACATTAATTAAATTAGTTAAACAATTGTTTGCTGGTGTTTTTAGCAAACAATCACTAGTTTTCAATGTTGAGATTGTGAGATCAAACTAGAAAATCTCTTTGACGATTGCCTTTAAGTTTTGTGTTTTAGACGTGTGTAAGAACAGAGAATGATAGAAAGAAGCAAATTGAAAACAAAATAAAAGCAGGAAATGCAACAAAGGTAAAAAGAAAGTAAATATTGCATTAATTGAAAGAAAGATGGTTCACCAACACGTACAATGTATCTGTTTCACTCGTAAATCGCTTTGGCTTGGAAGTTGAGTTTCTCAGAGTTCTTGTGAAATGTGGTGACCCTGATTTTCTATTACAAAGGAGTATTTATACTCATGGGAACATTCGTGGGAAAAACGATAACTGCCTCCTAAAAATAAGGGAAAGTAACCGCCCACTCACTGCTGCTCTGCACGTTTCGACCAACTCATTGTCAACCGCTTGGCGAAGTGTTGAACCCAGCTCTGTCGAAGATTTAAGCCCTCTCTTGTCGAAGGTTTCTTGCCTTGCTTGCTTCATAGCTTTGAAAACCGAGCTTGTCGAAGTTCACTTGCATCTCTTGCACTTGCCTACCTTTTCTGTCGAATTGATGGAGTATTGACTTGAATGTTGACCTGTGGCCCCTAAAACATTATTAAATGTGGAGTCAACTCCATTTAAAACTACATTTAAAGTACTGTCGAAATTTTGAGGTAACAGATTGCCCCCCAAAAAATGCTTTTTCGACGGAGTAGGAAATGAAGGTAAGAAAGGGCATTTTTTGAATACTGTGCAAGGGTCATTTTTACCGCCTTTTGCACTTCAACAGTGGTCGAAAAGATAGTCATCATGACTTGCACAAATAAAGTAAACCGTTTCATTGGCACACGTTCTATGGTAGGTGGGTCATCACGTCTCTCAAGCGTCGCAAACGTGTGGGTAATGGTGAACGTGCCAATAACTGTTGCTTCCAAACATATATAAACGGCTAGAACCCTTTCAAATCCCTTTTTACTCAGTGGAAACCTTGCGAACAGTCTCTTTGCATTCCTCATCTCTGTACTTTGCAAAAATCCCAAATTCACAAAAGTTTCAAACTTTCGCTCTCTATCTTCAAACGAAACCCCGATTCCAACCTGCGTTTACTTTTTCTCGCCTATGGCTTCGTCATCATCTCTTCTTTGTGATGCAACCTGAGAGCTCAAAGAAACATGACGAGCCCAGCAAAATCCAAACCCTTGGCTTCGTTGATGAACGACATCAATGACACACGATCTACCCAATGGCAAACTCGGTATTGATTCCTTCTCATCGAGATTTACACCCATGCTTATTTGGGTCCTCTGCTCGATATTTTTCTTTGGAAAACGATGAAGTTTCGAGATTTTCCTAGCCACCACGTTCGCCTTCAACCTGAATCTTCGCTAACACCCCTTTTCACTTAGAGTTTCGACCAATTCTTCTAGGGTTTTTAGGTGCCTTCAGGCTCGACCAACAAATCTATATAGACCGGCTTGACAAAGTAGAAGCTAAGAAAGCCAAAATCTGGAAAAAGCAGGTATCTTCGACCTTATCCAACTGTCTAGGTATGGGCCCAAATATGATAGCACCTAATTTTTGGCCGCTATGCGATTCGGGATTGTGCTACTCATAGCCTCCATCCGAAATGTGGCATGCTATCCCCACTTTACTAGATGTTGCTTTGCCATTACAGTCTAAAAACCCTAGGTAAGACCTTTGACCCTACACTCCACGAGTACAGTACAAATTCACCTTCAACAATGCTACCTTTGCCCCTTACATTGGTGAACACCATAGACTTCGACAATCGAGGAAGTGTCCGCTATAGAGCATGTAGCTTTCTTAACCCTCCGGTTATCTCTCTTTGTTTTTACGTACACGTTCCTCTTGTGTTTCCAAATCTTATATCCCATTGGCAATCCAACTCCATGAACAAGAGGATATCGGCCTTGCCAAGTCGATTCTAGGCTCTCTCCACCAACAACTTGACAATGCTATTGTGGAATTGAAAGAGGACGAACCTACAACCAAGTTTTTGGCTTCTGGCCCCTTATGGTTGTTGCAACTGTGGTTGCTAGCCACTTTCGAATTTCGACTTAGCTTGTATATTCCAAAATCAGTTCGACCATCTCTCGAAACGAGGAGAACTGAAGGAATTCGGCTAGCACAGTTGAAGCCCAAGCAAATAGGCCTTACTGCCGAAGAATCCTTCTTAGAGTACTTCGACGTCTTTTTGAAATGCACTACCTTCACAGAATCTATGGCCCCATTCGTCCAAAGGCCTTATGGTCCCACATGGTTTAAACAACCATTTCCTTCCCCTTCTGTCGAATCAACTGAGGAAATCAACCAAATTTGGCGAGCTTACCTCTCTCCTTCTATCCTCTCCACTGGCATTTACCATGGCAAAACTAAAAATAGTTTGGGAATCACTAGGTATTTCCCAAGTTATTTTGCGAGCGATTTGGGCTTTGTCAAGTCGACTGCGCCGAGTGTGTTTTCACAAAGTAGAATTTGCAAGTCCAGAAATAGAGATGGCTTACAAGCAGGCTTTCAAGAAATTTCATTACAAAGCCTTGAATTTTGAACCTCTCAGTTTCAACACAAGGTTTTCATGCACTGAGAAGTTTCACGAATGGTGGACTGGTTACTATATTAATGCTGCTGGAGAAACCATTGACACTTTTCCTGAGAACCTTGTGAAGAAGTTAGTGGCTGCTTTCCCTTCAAACAACAAAGGTACATATTTTTCGACACTTAAAATTTTTCTAAGTCTTAAACACTTCATTTTAATTTCACGCCTGTTTACTTATCAATATTTTCGACCTTAGAAAAACCTGCGTTGAAGTTGAAGATCAAAGTAAGCAAGACCACTTCAACAAAGCCTTCTTCACAAATCCAGAAGAAAGTGGCAGTGAGTCCCACCCCAGACATTACTCCAAAGATGGCATGTTGCCATATTTACCTTAAGTTGTTTTTCGATCATGACTTTTATTCACGTCGAAAACTTTTTCCAGAAAACAACCAAAGCAACAAAACCTCTCCCAAAGCTCAAGGCCAAAGAGAAAGCGGTCATTTCCTTCAGTTCTGAGGTACTGTGCACACGTGATCTGTCGAAATTGCTTTCCAGTTTACCCCTTATTCTTTTGTGGTATTATTTACACCATAACCTTAATTCTCTTTGCAGGATACTGAAAGTGACGATGATAATGCCACCCTTCAACAAAGATCAAGGAAAAGGAATTTATCTAATCCCCAAAGGGCGACAAAAGGTATTGTCATCAATGAGCCCTGTGAACCATCATCTTCTCCTCCAGTCAAAAGACTTAAGGTAGACAAGGTAAACTTCCTTCCGAAGCCATTTCGAACTTCTTTGGTTTCACCTTTCCATTTCTAACTCAAGTAATATTGCTTACCGTGAGCAGGTAGGTGGCCTACTTGTCGAGAATCCTGCTGTCGAGTCTTTGACTGAGGTGGCAGAAAGAGAATTGTCTGCTACAAGACTCTCCTTGCCTTCTTCGCCACTTAGTGCAGTCGTTGAAGAAATTTTTCAAGCACTCGATGATCCTGCAATCCCTGTTTTCGAGGAGCTCGTTCCAAATGCAGATAACGTCGAACCAGAGGCTGTTGTCGAAGAGAATGCTCAAGCTCCAGAACCCAACGTTCAGAAATTGAAAGACACGAAGTAGTGGCTACCTCGTTGAAATCCCCGAAGGAATATGGTCAATCAAGAGCAAGAGGAGCCTAGAAGGGAGGAGCTCGCAAATCAAAGCACTTACGCCAAAGAATCATCTAACAAAGATGCGATTAGTGGCCAAGAATTGGCCGAAAGTGAAGAAGACAGATCCTTTGGCGGCTTTGAAGATCATGCCGAGCCTTAAAAGCTTGTCAAGTCGTTTGATTTGCAGCTCTTGAACACTCTCTCTCGGTTCCATCAATCAGAGACAATCGAAAGCCTACTTCGTCAACCGAAAGCTAGAGTCTTGGAGGGGGATCTCGTAGCAAATATTGAAAATGACCCCTCTGTGTATCTTGAGGTAAAATCCCTCATTCACAAGATCACTAGGTTGGACCCTCCTCAAAACCTCCTTACCTTCTTCATGGAATTTGGCCCTCTCTTCGAGCAACTCTCTCTCCTGATCAACCAACGGTCGAATATCTCCAAGCAAAAGGCTCAAGAAAACCAACTCTGCGAAGTGGAACTTGCCTCTCTCAAAGCTGATCAAGATGATATAGAAGCTCTCGAAAACCAAGCAGCCAATGATGAAAAAGCAATTCTTTGAATGGGATGCGAGAGATCACTCGTATTGGCGAAGAGATCAAAACACTCCAAACTAAATTGTCAAACGCTAAGTATCAAAAGGGCTTGATCGTCGACGAATAAGCGTTACCGCTTCTTCGTCACCAAAACTACTAAAGCGTTGATGACATATATAGAACACTTGGAGAAAATTGACCAAAGATCAAGCCATTCTCGCTGAACTCGACAAAGATCTACACCTTCTTGATACTTCTATCTCTTTGAGTGCCAGCATTCTGGAGAGGCATAAGGCAACTTTGTCGAACTTCTGAGACTTTGTACTAGTTTAGAACTTTAAAAATGGCTATGTAATTTCAACATTTCCTTATACCTTGCCATTTATGAACAATTTTCGTTCATTTACGCTTGTTCAATTTTTATCTCAGTTAACGTTGGCTTGTATTGCTTTAAATACTTGCCATTAATTCTAAAGATTCTATTTTCGTCACCTAGCTCTTCGACTTCATAAGCACCATTCGAAAAGCATTGCAATACGCGAAATGGGCCTTCCCACCCTGGTGACCATTTGCCTAAAACTCTATCTTTTTTTATCCATAGGTAATAGGACTTTCCACACTAACTCTCCTTCTTCAAAGGTTTTTAACTTAACCTTCTTGTTGTAAGCTTTAGCTACTCTCTCTTTCTGTCGAATAAGCATTTCTAAAGCTAACAACCTTTCTTCGTCTAAATCAACTAATTCATCAATCATCATATCCCAATAATGATCGGAGGAATTCCCCTTGTTTCGAATCCTTGTTGATTGTAACAGATTTCAACAGTAACAACGCATCATGTCCAAATGTTAACTTTGTAGGAGTAGTGTTTATAGACTCTTTAGGTGACGTTAAACACAAGCCCATAACACTTGGTCAAGAGAATTATGCCAATTTTTGGGCTTACGCCCCACGTGCTTCTTAATCAAATTAATAATGATCTTATTAGCGACTTCTACTTGACCATTGGCTTGTGCGTAGTATGGTGTCGAAGTCAAGAATTTGAAACCAAATTCAAGACAAACTCTACCATCTTTCGACGGTAAAAATAGTACCTTGGTCCAAGTAATGGTCTCTCGAATTCCATATCTGAAGATGATATGGTTTTGAATAAACCTTATCATCGCTTCTTGATCAACATTGGCTAAAGGTATTGCCTCCACCCATTTAGTGAAATAGTCGATTCCTACAAGAATGTATCTGTGACCTTTTGACGAAGTTGGTTTTATTTCTCCAATCACATCCAAAGCCCAACCTCTAAATGGCCAAGGTTTCACTATAGAATGTAGTTCGTTTGCAGGCACATGTTGTATTCCAGCGTGCTTTTGGCATTCTTGGCAACCTTTAGCAAACTCTATACAATCTTTCAAAATGGTTGGCCAGTACATCCCTTGTCGAAATAATAACCATTTCATTTTATGGCCTACTTGATGCGAACCACATGCCCCACCATGCGTATTAGAAACTGCTAAGTATGCCTCATTTTCACTAAGACATTTTAACAGAACCCCTTCAGGAGTTTGCTTGAACAACTCATTTCCAATTAACACATAGCTCAGAGCTCTGTATTTCACTTTTTTATTAGTGTTTCCTGTAGGATTTTGCAAATACTCTACAATAGGTTTACGCCAATCATCATCAACCATATTGTCAATAGCAAAAATTTCTGCCAAGTCAATATCATAAAAAATGTGGCGATCAAAAATGTGGCGTTTTTCGACGTATACCTCATTTGTATTTATTGCCCCCCCAATTTTTGGTGTTGACAATAACGTCGAAGGAGTATCATTGTAGAGAGAGTCCTCTGAGATTAACTTATCTTTTATCTCAATTAACTCTTCTAGGCTTTGCTTTGACACTTTGTAGCTCAAGCAATTTGTGCCAACTCATTCGCCACGTGATTTTCTATTCGTGGTAAATGTTCTAGGTGAACAAATGTAAACCTTTTTAACAAAGTGTTGTAGCAACGCACGAAATATTTAATAAGGTGTTCGTTGATGCATTTGTATTCTTTTGTCAATTGTTTGACAACTAATTGAGAATCACCTTTTACTTCGACATGACTTGCCCCCAACTCAAGTAAAATTATAAGGCCTACTATTAAAGCCTCATATTCAGCTTCATTATTGGAGCAAGAGTCTCGAATTTTGAACTTATACTTCGTTGGAATGCTTTACGGAGAAATAATTAAGATCCCAATACCCACTCCATTTTTATGGCTTGAGTAGTCGAAGTATAGTTTCCAAGGACGTATGTCTAACGAATGTATTTCATGTTCGACAACAGAGTGGTCCACTATGAAATCAGCAACCACTTGTCCTTTGATTGATTTAAGAGGCTGATAAGTTAAGTTATATTCTAACAAAACTAAAGCCCATTTACCAATTATACTATGCAACATTGGCTTTGATAACATATGTTTAATAACATCAAAATGCGAATAAACATAAACATCTGCTGATTTTATATATTGCTTTAATTTCCTACAAGAGAAATACAAGCAAAGACATAACTTCTCTATTGGACTATACCTTGTTTCAGCATCAATCAAAACCCTACTAAGGTAATAAATGGCTCTTTCGACACCATTATCATCCTCTTGTGCTAACATGCTACCTATCGTGTTGTTCGGAAAAGTCGCTATATACAATTTTAGCATTTTGTTTCTAATAATGAGCAATAAAATTGGTGGTTTCATTAAATAAGACTTAATTGCATCAAAAGCTTCTTGATGAACTTGCTCCCACTTGAATTCATCTTCTTTCTTCAGTCTCAACAATGGCGAAAAAACTTGTGTTTTGCCACTTAAATTTGAGATAAATCTTCGAAGGAAATTGATCTTTCCTAGCAATGACTGAAGTTCTTTCTTGGTCGAAGGAGACTTCGTTTCCATAATTGCTTTAGTCTTATTCTGGTTGATCTCTATGCCTTTCTTGTGTACTACAAAACCCAAGAATTCACCCGCACGCATACGTAAAGCACATTTGGTTGGATTCATTTTCAATCCATATTTCCTCATTCGTTCAAACGAACGTCGAAGATGGTCTAAATGACCAATTTCTGAGGATGACTTAACCACCACATCATCTATGTATATTTGCATAAAATCATCAATAAAATCATGAAACATAGAATTCATTGCCCTTTGATAAGTGGCACCAGCATTTTTAAACCAAAGGGCATTACTACCCATTCATAAACACCTAATGCCCTGGACATCGAAAAGTTGTTTTGACACGCCCGTCCTCAAAGAATAAAAATTTGATTATACCCTGAGTAGCCATCTAGCATACTAAGATAATCAAATCCTGCTGCCGAATCTATTAGCATTTCTGCTACAAGCATAGAGTATTCATCTTTAGGTGTTGCATTATTTAGATCCCTAAAGTCTCACGCAAACTCTAAGTTTTCCATTTTTCTTCATTCATTATGGGACAATATTAGCTAACCAATCGACATACACATCGGTTCGATGAATTTGCTCTTGAAGCGACCTTTCGATTTCTTCTTTGATCTTAGCCAATATTTGAGGAGCAAATCTTCTTGGCGTTTGCTTTACTGGTTTCTTCCCGGTCGAATAGGTATTTGAAGTTCCACCACTTCTCGACTCAACCCAGCCATTTCGTTGTACTCCCAAGCAAAGCAATCTTTGAACTCCTGCAGAAGTGAAATAACTTGGGTTTTGAAGGCAGCATCAAGGTGTGCACTAATATATGTTGGCCTTTTGACTAGGCCATCTCCCAAATCCACTTCTTCACTGGATCTTGAGCTTGCATGCGCTTTGTTGAATCCACAGGATCCTTTTCAAAGCCTAATGGTTCGTCATCATAAATGCAGTCAAGTTTGTCATCTATGACTTCACCACTTTCTTCAGATGAAGCTATGGCTTCGGCAGCCATTGTTTGTTGAATTATTTCGGCTTCCAAAGTCGTTTTCACTTTATTTTCGGCCATATAGGTCGTAATTCTATCCCATGCGTTGGGTAACCGACATCTAAAACCTTCTAAGAGTCAAGATCCCATCCTGTTGGGGTAGAACACCCTCGAGATAGACACTTGCATCTTCCACCACTTCCTCTCCCAAACAAAACCATGTGTTGGGTACAATCGAACAGAGGAAAGCACATTATCGGATGAGATGTATGCCCGATCGAAGACGCACATGGCGCAATATTCGCCATTTGTTTTTCAAAATTCTCCTTGGTGACATTGTTGACATCAAAGAAGGAAGTAGCTTTGGTCCGCTCGACATATTCTACGGACCATCATCCTTCCACATCACCAATTTACGGTGTAGGCTTGAAGGCCAGACCTACTCCATGAATCCACTCTCGCCAAGGAGCGAGTTATAGCTTGCCTTGGAGGCTATAACAAAGAACATGGTAGTTCTCTTGACAAGTACCTACTACTACTACCTCCACTTCGACGGCCCCAAAGGCCAGGCGATTTGCCTTCATAATTTGTTAACACAATATTATGAGGCTTAAGGTCTGGGTCGAACATCCCTATGGTTTTCAGCATTGCTTGAGGCATCAAGTTTACCGAAGCGCCTCCATCTACCAATATCTTGTTGACACCCACGCCATTAACCTTGGCTTGGACATACAGAGGCTTCAAATGATGCTGCATGCCTTCGTCTGGCCTCTCGAAAGTGGCCATTTGTTCTTCGACACAGCCGTTGTTCATTACGTAGTAACAAACTGGCTTGTGATTAGCCATATCCTCGGTGAAGTTTTCTTCGACATCGTTTGGGACTGTAATGACGTCATATTCACTGGGTAGAATAGACACCACATTGCAAATGACATCGAAACTAGCTTCAGAGTCTTCAAAATCTGAAGTGACGTCTTCATCCATGTCGAAGTCAGAACTTTTCTTCCTCAACGATGGCAGTGGAGGAAAGATTCTCTCCATTGCAGGCCTCCTTGGTTCTTCTATTACAATAGATTTACCCTTGGCCTTATTCCCAACCTTCACTTGGTTGGCAGAGCACCTATGTTCACTTTTGTATTCCCCACGGCTTTAGAAGTCATATTCTTAGCCGTTTTCGAAGTTCCTGGCGTTTGCTCGTTAGAAGCAAGTATTGCTTTCTTCTTCGAGCGTTGAAAGTGACGCCATTGGGTCTTGGTCATAGGATTTTTCCCTTTGTAATTATTTTTGTAGTTATATTTCGCAGCCTCATTTGCATTTGGCTTCACAACTTCAACTTGTGGCACAAAGATTCCTATAGTGGTTACAACCAAAGATGTATCAACTTTTCGTTTGGAAGGTTAGCCCTTGGAACAAACGATTTGGCGTGTCGATAACACAAATTCTTTCTTGGTTGTGTTCTTACCAAAGAACCGTGGCTTGCTTGTTGAAGGTCTGTTCGAACTCTTGACCTTATAAGGAAGGTCCCCCCTTTTGAAGCTAAAGTTTGGCTTTTTGTCCAGCCATTTTCTTTTAAGAGGTTGTCGAACTCCGTACCCTTCGACACTTTTGGCGGCTTCCTTGTCGAATACAAAGACTACATCCGGGGCATAACATTACCTCGAGTTCTTCAACTTGCACCTATTAAGGAAGTCTATTAATTCTTCTTGACTTTGGGGTACACGAATGTGCACTTCTCTTCATACTCCTCCCGAGTAAGCTTTTGCACAAACATCACCCCTTTGCACTACACTTTTAAGTTTGTCGGTAGAAGGTTTGACAGGTTTGGGAGAACCTACCACCTTTGCATCAACCATGCTTATATTCATTTCAACAGGTTCAGATACATGGCTTCGCACGATAAAGTGGATCAGCGTCAATCTGCATTGGTGCTTTGTTCTTTTTATCACCAAACTTAAGTCTCCCTTCTTCGATAACCTTTTGAACTATGTCCCTGAAAAGTACACAACGGTCAGTTGTATGTCCCAAAAAATTATGAAACTTACAGTAACCCTTTTTCTTCCTCTGTTCGAGAGGAGGTACTTTCAGGCCATTTGGCACTATTATTTGGCCATCAGTTACTAACAAATCAAAGATTTCATCACATTTAGTAACATCAAAAGTGTATGTTTTAGGCACAAATCTATCATTTCTAGGCTCTACAGGGTTATTCCCATTTGCAGGCCTTAATAATTTACAGGAATAAGGAGGACCAGACTTAAGTTCAGCCACATCAATTTCCTCAGATTCGACATTATCAAACGCGAAGTCGAATTCCTCATCGACATAGGCTATGTTCTCTTTTTTATGAAACCCCACTGAGTTTTCTTTTTTATTGAACTTATTCACTCTAGCCTTTTCTTCTTTAAGCGTTTCAACTTGTCGAACTCTATCGGCTAATTGGGCCATATCTCTCAAATGAGAAGTATCCAATTTCTTTCTAATTGAATAATCAAGGCCACCTGCAGCCATTTCGACAAGCTCATGTTCAGGCACTTGTGTAAAACACCTAGCCTTTAATAGCCTAAATCTATTCAGGTAGTCGTCGATAGCTTCAGGCACTTTACGTCGAACACTGGCCAATTCTTTAAGACTAATCTTCGACTGGCCCATATAAAACTGCTCATGAAAAGCCTTTTCTAATTGCCCCCATGTGTACATGGAACCAAAGTGTAAAGTGGTAAACCACGTAAAGGCATTCTTAGTTAGAGAATTTGGAAAATATTTCATTTTCAAACTCTCATTTTGGGCTATATCCCCTGCCTCAGTCATGTAACGGGCAATGTGTTCGACGGTAGACTCATTGGTATCACCCCCAAACTTAGTAAATTTAGGAATTTTCCAACCTCTTGGCAATTCTGCCTGCAATACATATTCACACAGTGGTGATATGAAATTAGGCCTATGTAAACCTACGTTAAGGCCATTCTGTGCCATTATGGTTTCTACCAAAGTGGCTATGTTATCTTGAGCACAAGCGTTATTTCGTTGCACTTGTCGAACAACTTCATCAGCGTTTTGGTTTCGATTTACCATAACTACTTGGGGACATGGTTTCCCATATACGGTTGTTTCGCTACAACCGCTTGGGCTTCGGCGAAGAATCGATCTCTGTGGGGTATTAGGCGCATTATTCCCACAATTGGGTACTTGCCTATTATTTCCCGTAGGAGCCCCAAAGAAATCTGCAATCCTACCCATTTGGTTTGCTAACATTTGGTAACTTGTATTGGTGTTCTGAATCAACGGATTGAAAACAGTACCAATTTGTTGGGTTAGCATATTAACCATATCATGATTACTCTCGTCTACTTGTTGTCTTAACGTCAACAAAGACGCGTTAGTTAATGCGGTAGGATTTCGACCAAGTGTGCTTTCAGAAGACACATGTGAAGGGGAAAAGGTCGAAACGTGTGGCATTCCAGTAGGCATGCCATATACACCAAAAGCTGTCGTGACAGAATGATCCTTAATTTTTCTTAGTGTGAAGGTTCTGAACTAATCGATATGTATATAGGAGAATCTGAGGAGAATGTTTGAGATATCTTCCAGAAGATATAATAGTATTTTGATTATTTTTAATTGAAGAATTTCCAAATTGAATTGAATGTGTGTGTGTGTGTGTGTATTTTTTGTGCATTTGGATGTTTTAGAAAAATATTTTGATTAAGTGTACTTCAATATAATTCACATGCCAGATAATCATGTCCATGTGTCATCTTCTTGGATGAGTTTGATTCTCTTGCACCAGCTCGGGGTGCTTCTGGAGATTTTGGGGGTGTTATGGGTAAAGTCGTTTCTCATGTGAACTCCTTTTTTGAGCTAGATCATGATGTCTTGGAGTATTCTTATGGACTTCCTAATTTAAAATGTAATTTCCCTATTGTTAGATGCTTGCAGAGATCGGCGACTTAAGTATTTCCCTATTTTGCTTTAATTTAAAATGTAATTTCTTGTTCGAAAGTTTAAATTGCATGAAGATGTTTCGCTATACACAATTGTGAGAAAATGTCCGCCAAACTTCACCAGACCAGACGTGCGTTTAATTTAATTTAACTCCTTTAATGTAGTTACTCTTCATGGGTGTGTTTGTTACCGCAAAGCGCAACGTAAGTCCAGTCAACCAGGATCAGTGGATCTCTTGTTTGCTTTGTGTGCGTTTTGTTTGATATTTGAGATGATGATGGTGGTGACTATCAATTTATAGAGGAAATTGAAGTCTGTATTAATGGAAAACTACTTAGTATATGTTTGGATCTGCATCCGCCTTCCCCAAACGCGCGTTTTCCTTCATTCACCGTGATTCTACCATAAAATTTGATGTTTGGATCCAGCATAGAAGAATCAATTATGGTCCCAAACTCAAGTTTACTTTGAAGCTAGGATTCCAAGCTTCTGCGTCAGACTAAAATCGATTCTGAAATATTGTTGCAGATGAGTCCATTTTGCCCTCTTGATGTTTCAGACTTGACCCATTTGCTTCTCTCTGTTGCAACTTGGGTTTATTCCTGTTATTGCATATATCTCGTAATTGTGAACAGAACCAAGACGATTCAGCGAGGAGGGGGGAGATGATCGACCATTTGAAATGAAGCGGTGTGTGATTCCTGGAGAAATAGAAAAGTGAACGCAATTTTTTTTATCAAAAAACTAGAAGAATAGGCACCGAGAGTAACTCATCAAGTGGAAAGTTGATTTCTGTGTCAAAAAAAAAATGTTGAAAGTTGATTTCTCTTATATTGGTTTTTTAAATTACTTTTTATTTTCAGTAAATTTGATTTAAAACTTTTAGAATTTTATAATATATTTTTTCGGTACATAGAATTTTTTATATCTGATTGTCGATGATGAATATAATATATTTCTTAATATAATCTAATAATGAGATCCATTTTAATAAAATAATTAGTCTTTATTAAATTTAGTATTACATTTACCAATTTTTTTTAGTATTATATTGCACCTAAATCATATTCTCTAATATAATTTTAATTTAGATATTTTATATGTTTATTTAGTATTTTTTATTGTCTATTTTATCAAACTTTAAAATTTTAATTTAATTTTAAGCTCTTACCCATTTTGGTAATTTCACACTCAAAAGAACTTTCACTACAAGAATAAGCCTGTATTGCCACCAACATTTGCCACGGAGGACTGTCCGTCGCTAATTTGCGACGGATTTGCGACGAAAAGAGATGTTGGACACGAGCGCTAAAAATCCCGCTTAAATTTGCCACGGAAATAGATGTCGGTCACTAATTTGCCACGGAAAGGGATGTTGGTCGCTAATTTGCGACGGAGGGTTGGTCGCAAACCCGTGGCAAATGTCAATGATAATTTTTATTTGTCGAGTGAGTTACTAAACCCTATTACTTCTCTTCTCATCACATAACACAGAACCCTCTTCTCTCCTCCCTCATCTAACCCTCCGTCCTCCTCCATCAGCCACAACCCACAAGTCTTCTCTCCTCCCTGCATTTCCTTGTGCAGCCACAAGCTCTTCTCTCTCATCTCTACTTGCACCACTGCGAAGTCACAAAGCTTTCACGCCATCTTTCCGTCTCTTCTCCACGCTCTACCACGCCCCCAAATTTCTGGTGAGCATTGCTTTCTTCTCCACGCCTCCTCCTTTGAGTTTGCCATTTTTGTTGCTTTGTGTGAGAAATTGATTTTCCTCCAAAACCCTAAATCCCCAATGTTGAACCTTTTGAATCTGTGATTTTTGAACCCTTCTTTGCAGTTATCCATGCTTTACATTTTATTTTTCTTTTCCCCAAAGTTGGGGCTTACCCTAATGTGCAGAACCTATTTGGAGAACTTGGTATTAATGATCGGTTGCAATGGAAGGAGCATTCTATGATATTTGCATAAGCCTGGAGAGTTTAGTCGATTTGATTTTCCCGAAGTTCTTCCTTCTCCATTAAATGGTAGGATGTAATACTTAATTTATGTGTGTATATCCATATACCTACCTGAAATTGATTGCCTCTTTGATGCACATGAAATGCCTTCTATTGTTTGAAAACCTATGATAGTGGATTTTGCTTTTGTCTGTGTAAAATGTATAATACTGTAGAGTAACTTTTGGGTAGTGCCTCAAAAACCAGAATCCAGATTAAGAAAAATTTAGTTTCCTTGGAAGTTAACTCAATATGCCAGTCAAGTTTTGATTTTAAAAATATCTTAATCCACTTAAAAGCTATAGAGATAGTCTTTTACTATAATTTGAATCTATTTGTAGATTGTTGTAAATAGCTTGTTGTGGGTTTTGATAATAGTTGTAAATAGCTTTTGTATTTAGTTGCCATTGAAATTATTGATAGTTGCGTCAATATTGAAGTCGTCTGTCATCATTCTTCGCCACCTTTAGGGTGATTTTCTTTAGAACTTAGTCTTCATTTCTTTTGTTTGAGTCTTTAAATTAGCATGATTTATACATCAAACCGAAGGTTGTAATGCATGATCCGGTTGTTGAGGTGGTTGAGATGATTTTAATTTAATCTGAAATGGTAAAGGCTATGCTTATGACCTCAATGTGAGATAGAAAAAGGATCTTGTTTGGTAAATACTCTAATGACCAGATTGTCCTCTTTGATGGTCTGGGCGGGAGGTTCTGTAATTATTTAAAAGGGTCCGATTCTTCCATGGCCTTCAAGAATAGAGTTATTTGCTTTCTTTATTTTTATTTCTAAGTTTGTTATGTGCATTTAATTAATTCTCTATTTCTCTTTAGCATCCGGCCTCCATGTTGTTTTCTACAAAGTTCTCTTTGGGGGTCTTGATTCTTTGGTTTTATGAGCTTATAGTATTAGAATCTTTAGTTTTATTTGGTCCATGTTTAGATAGTTTTTGTTTAATGTTTTAATTTTGGGTGTGCAAAGTCGCTCTGTTGTCTTCTTTGGTTTAATTTAAGGTCTTGCTTGTTGTACAATGCTATTTTTTGTTCCCTTTGTTGGAATTTATAACATTTGGTGTTTGTATTGTTGTTTAATCTAGCATTGAGAAAATGATGGGGAGTCTCTTCAACCCTTCCTAGAACTTAGGTAAAATGTTCTCTTCTATTCAACTTTTACATATACTACTATAACCTTATTTCTATCGATCTTTAAATAGTGAAGAACCATTAATTTATTTGAAGTAAAAATATCGGAAGTTAAATGCTAATCTAAGCCGGGTGGGTTTCTTGACTTTATGGTTGGATATAGGATGACTCAATTGCCTGCTTTTTCAAGTTCTTGTTGCTTCTCTTTTGCATGGCAATTCTATCCGAAAGGATTTTCTAGTGCTTCTTATTTTATTTTAATAAGCTTTATGTTTTTGGTTCTTTATTATGTTTGAACTGTGTTAGGTGGGAACAAACGTAACAAAACAAAAAAAAAAAGCTAGCGATTTTGTAGCTTGTAGTATGCTGATACCGCCTTGAAAAAAAGCTAGTAATTTGATGTGTGGGAGTGTGAACATCTATGGTAAGTTCTAGGGATACTTAGATAGCTATGAGTGCATATCAGCCCCATTACCTATGGTCTGCTAGGAAAATACATCCGTATGGCCAGGTTCTCAATAAGCTTTAATTTTCCAGCAACTTCAATGTGTGCTTTAGTAATCTATCTGGTTTTTTTACTTTCTTATTTTCTTCACATCAAATATGAGTTCATGCGAGATTATCATCAATATCGTAGTTTCCAATATACATATCATAAAATAATTATCATCAATGTGTGCTTTAGTAATCTATCTTGGGTCTGCAGGAACTGTAGAAAGAGTTGCTGTTGTTGGTGCTGGGGTGAGGTAATGCGTCTTATTTCTACCAAGTTCTGCTGATTATTGAATTTACACTAGTGCAAAAATGACTTTAGACATCACCATTTAGTATCAGTTGTTTAAACAACCGATACTAAATGTAGACGCGGTGGCAATTTTGAAATTAAATTGAAGTTTTCAATTTTCACGCTTACATTTAGTATCGGTTGTTTAAACAACTGATACTAAATGTGTGTCTCTAACACATTTAGTATCGGGTTTTTAGACAACCGATACTAAATGTCACGTCTAATTTTCCAAACGCGTGCGTTCTCCAGTCTCACTCTCTCACTCACATACACAACGCTCTCTCACTCTGAACTCTTTCTTCCTCACTACCCTTTCGTCTTCCTCACCAGAAACCCATTCTTGCCGTTCTCTCGCAGTCTCCGTTCTCTCTCTCACGACCCTCTCGTCTTCCTCACTCATGACTCTCTCTCACTCACGAGGCTCTCTCATGAAACCCTAAGTTTTCAGAACGGCGCTTTATTCTCCTGCTATGTCACACGGAGGTCCATTCTAGAGGGAACAGAACCTTTCATCTCTCTCCGAGGTCTAACCTGCTAGGTACTAAATTCGTACTTTTCTCTTTATCGTTTTTCTTTCCTTGTGCCTTTTTTGGTACTTTTCCCTTTCATTTTTCATCGACGGTTATCAAAGTTTGAATCTTTATTTACTCTGTCTGAACCCTAGTCGATTTTATGCAGTTTCTCTATATGGGCTTCTTGGTTATGGCTTTGTCTAAGTTTTGGGTTAAGGAGAGATATTTTTGTTTGTAGTTGCTTAATAAGGAAAGTTATCATGGATAAATCACAGATTTAGAAGTTTCTGCTTGTAAGTTGTAGTATTTCATTCAAATTCCACGGTTACCATTTCGAGAACATAGAGCATGTGGTGAAAGTGAAAATCTAGAGGTAGAGGGATCTTTTGATTGGGAAAGATGGTGACAAGAACATAATAACTATAGGGGTATTGGATTCTGATTTGTATAGCACTCGTGGGAGTGATGCTGAGATGAATGATATGCTCTCTCACGCCTCGTTTTAAGCAAGCTTGCTTTCGTCTTCCCTCCTTCGCCTGCGGCCTTCTTCTCTTCGTTGCTCATGGTTTGTAATCTTCTCGATTTGATTAATTGCTTTTGTGAAACCCTAAAAGTAAGAGAAGATGGTATTTGAATTTGAAACCCTAAAGCGTGTTCTATTTGCTTGATTTGCTTGATTTTAGTCAAAGTTCTTTGTGTTTGTGTGCTCGATTGTTCCTCGATAAGCTATGATAAGCTATGGTCGTTAATGCTTTATTTGTGTTATAGTAAGGTTTTCAAACAGTGATTTTGTGGTTAGCTTATTATGGGTCAAGTATTTTTGGATTAGAAGAAACATAGTTATTATTTTAGTTTCGCCAACCCCTGTACTCACTCTAAATCTAAATATGTATGCACAAAGTTAATCAAACAAGGCAATAAAGGAAATAACTATCTGTACATTGGATTGAGTAGTTTCAACATGAAATAACTTAAAGAAGTAATCATCTTGTAGTGGTTTTTGTTTCTCCGACTTTGTGTATGCAAGAGGAATTGGTGACCAAGAATCGATAAGGTGAAGAAGAAAATTGTCAATTAAATAGAGTATGTGCTAAAAATATATCGGTCCAATAGATTCAAAGTGTAGTTTCAAAGAAGACAATTAAGGAATTACTCTTAGTCGTAGTTTCAACATGGAATATATTATCCTTTGTCCAATTTAAAGATTATTATATGTTTTTGTTGATTTCTATGGTTCTAGTTGGATGCGATTCGGTGCCTCCCCTCCCTTTGTTACTACATCAAGATTTGAATTAGTAGCTATTTCTATGGTATTTCTTTTCTTCACGATCATAAATTCATAATGAGCTTAGTTGACTCTTAACTATGATAGTGTAGTGGCTGGCGATGCATAACCAAAATCTTGATCATTGACTAATTTAATCTGCCTTCGCTATGGAAGCACCGATAGACACAATGGCGATGGGTGTTGGATGTTTTTGCTTTATCATTGTAAATTTATTCTTTTATGACCGTTGGTTCCTTCTTCAGTCAATGTTCCTCTCTTATCATATGTGTGGGAATCTTGACGGTTATACGGAGACATTACATAGAATGCTTACTCACTTTTTGTGTACTTGGCTAGATGCAAATGAAAGCTTTGGAAATTATACCATCTCCCATTCCATTGCATTCCATATTCTAGCTTAAATTTCAACTTATTAAACTAGCATGTACAATATATGTGGCAAATTGTGTATTCAAACTCCATATTTGACTATTTAAGTTTTCTTTCAAGATGCATAATCAATTATTCATTCTATTTTGGAAGATGACAGAATATGTCTCATACATGCCCAAATAATAAAAGAAAAAGAACAGACCAAAAAGATAAGGAATTGATAATTTTGAGGAATTATGTTACGTCCAAGAAAAAGAATGTTGTTACTTCCTCATTGAGTATTTGTCAAAGTCCTTATCATTCTCTCTCTTCTCTCTCTCTCTCTCACTCTCTCTCTAAGTGTGTGTGAGGTTCAGAGCAGTGAGCACTCTTTGTACTTATCTTTGTTGTCAGATAGCTCAACTGATAAACAGTTGTCACCAATTGAAGAAATAATGAGATCAATATGAGGTCACAGAAAACTCATCAATAACCTTCATAATCCTAAGTATATATTTTAGGGTAAAGTAACAACATTCTTTGATGGTTAGTTAGTAACTACCAGAATTCATTAGATTTTGTCAACAAAGTGTAAGTGGAGATATGGCATAGAATGAGATTTCAAATTTTGTGGGGTTCAAATTGACAGGCTTTTTGGGTTGATGGTGGAGAATGTGGACTTACAGATAAAAAAGCATGTCAGATTTCAACGTGGAGGGTTCTAAATTATGCATACAAATACATATAGAGGTCAATCCTACATTTCCTTATGATGTCCTGCTAATTAAGCACATAGTCATCACTGGAGCTCTTATCTTGGCTGAAATGTGTTGTTTTCTGTTTTGTTTTGTACTTCTGAGTTTGCTTGGTTTGGTTTGTTTTGTACTTCTGAGTTTGCTTGCTTTGTTTTGTAGCCAGCACACTTCAATATTCAAATGGATACATATCAATTTGTATGTAAAGAGGAGGAAGAATTAATTGATTGAACTGTGTTTTTATGTATTTTCGAATTATTTATAGTTTTTGATATTGTCAATGTTTGTCTAGTTTAACTGGTGCAGTAATAATGTTGAACTGTTATATTGGCAACTTTGTGCTCAGTATTACTAATCCAGAGACTAGGGTTGATGAAATTGACATAGTAACAAGCACTGGAGAAGGCAAGGTATGGTTAATTACATTAATTAACATCTTTATCAGCATGGTGTAGCTCAGTATGAATTATCAAATTAAAGTTTTCAATCCATTGCAGCCTAAACCGTTGGATGAGTATGCACAACTATTTATAAGAGGGTTGTTGATAAGAGTTATCACTTGAAAATGAAAGCATCTAGGTTCATTTTCAGTGAAATTAGCCAAAAATTTCCAATCATGCCATTCTCTGCTAGGTAATTTAACAAATTTTGATGCTATGATCAAGTTTGAGTTTCAATTTGAATTATCTTTATTCAACTTAACATGAACTTTTCTTTTATAATAGGGCTTTGGAGGAGAAAAGAGCTCGTCTTGGTTTAGTAGAATGTATGTATCATGAGCTCTTGCATGCCATATCACATTGCTCGCATGAAAAACACCGTAAAATTTTGTTTGGTTTGTTTCAACACCTTGTTTGGTGTTATACTCCAATGAGCCTTAATCTCATGGTATTTTGTCTTTTCAGTGATTTTGTTGCACACATCAAATTCACAGTCTTGTTAATGCCAAATGGATCGGATCGGATCGAATTCATAGTCTTGGTGTTATAACTGTTTCATCAAATAATGGTTCAATACACAAAGTTATAAAAACCAGAAAGTTGTAAATTTTGAATTCTCCTGGTTCTGTGCAGAATTTTTTGTAGAATTTTTTGTAAGAAACTTGTAGAACTTATAGGATTAATAACTTGTATTGTATGATATTAAATTTCAATAGAATTTTAAGTACTTTTAAGAATTATTACTATCTGGAAATAACTTTGTATATCAGGATTTTATAAATTGGCAATTGATATCTATTAATAGTGTCAATTAAAAGTTATCTGGAAATAACATGTAAGATGACCGTTGCTAAAAGTCACCAAAAATGGACCTTTAGCATCGGTTATGTTTGATGACCGTTGCTAAAAGTCACCAAAAATGGACCTTTAGCATCGGTTATTTTAAAAACCGATGCTAAATGTCATTTTTTAGACAGCAAACACAATGTTGAAATGACATTTAGTATCGGTTTTTTAAATTAACCGATACTAAAAGTGACTTTTAGTATCGGTTAATTTAAAAAACCGATACTAAATGTCATTTTTTAGACAGCAAACACAATGTTGAAATGACATTTAGTATCGGTTATTTAAATTAACCGATACTAAATGTCACTTTTAGTATCAGTTATTTAAAAAACCGATGCTAAATGTCATTTTTAGACAGCAAACACAATGTTGAAATAACATTAAGTATTGGTGTTTTAAATTAACCAATACTAAAAGTGACTATTAGTATCGGTTATTTAAATAACACCAATACTTAATGTCATTTCAACATTGTGTTTGCTGTCTAAAAAATGACATTTAGCATCGGTTTTTTAAATAACCGATGCTAAAGGTCCATTTTTGGTGACTTTTAACAACGGTCATCAAACATAACCGATGCTAAAAGTGACATTTAGTATCGGTTATTTAAATAACCGATACTAATAGTATGTTTTCAAGACATAAAAAACACCAAAAAAACGTCATTTAGTATCGGTTTTTTGAAAATCCGATGCTAAAAGTCACATTTAGTATCGGTTATTTAACCGATACTAAATGTCAGACATTTAGTATCGGTCGAATTAGTATCGACAGATAACCGATACTAAAAGTGCAAAATAACCTATACTAAAAGTCTTTTCTGCACTAGTGTTATTTGTTGATAATTTAGTTAGATTGATAGTTTGGATAGTATGTTTGGTTTGGGTTGAATTAGAATTGATGTCATTGTTAGTGTGGAATGTTGTCCTTCAAGTGGGAATTTTTTAAATATCAGACATTGGTTATAATGAGAATGACAAGGTCGAGTAACTTTTTTGAATTAATAGCTACATGTTTTATGCAAGGATAAGAAAATATGGAACACTTTTTTGACTTTCATGTTCTGATTCTATTTCACTAATGCAATATTCATACGAAAGTCTCTATTCTGTATTGATGAAAGTGTGACTGAAAATTAGTTTTTGATAACTGTAGTGAAAGTATGAGGAGTAGCAATTTGGGCAAATTATGTTTGGAATTTGAACTTTGTAAAAAATAGCTGCTAGTGGGTGCTTTATTCAATGCATATTATTGTGATTGGTTTTTGTTTTTTTATTGACCGGTGTGAAGGAATCTGCATATTAGTAGTATATACTAGTAGAAATAAGTATGTTACTTGTTATATTGACATGATGAATGAGTTGAAGTGTTGAATAAGTTTTGATGAATTTCTTAACTTTTTTATATATACAGATTATATTCTGAAAATTGATCTAAAATCCTGTCATTAGGCTTCAATAATCTGAATTATATATAGTTTGTGATCATTGAACAAATTTTAGCAGTATATTTCTTAATCACCTATTTTGGGCTTTGAGGTCCCCTCTCTCACCTTTGTGGTGTGAAGGTATGATTTGCATTTTAGGTAGCTGTGAGTTGTTTAAAACTACCTAAGTAATATGATATGAAATGTATCAAGCCTCACTCTCTCTCGATGGGCATCCATCGTTTAAATTCTTGTCTTGTTCTCTCTCTCTCTCTCTCTCTCTCTCTCTCTCTCTCTCTCTCTCTCTCTCTATGGACATAATTTCCTCCTTGATATATTGACAATTTTAAATGTGCAGAATGGAATTTCCTCCTTCGCACCGCCTTTGGATGTATGATAGGTTGTTTCCTAAAAGAGCGGGTTTGAAACAATCTTTTGTAAATGGCGTGTGGGAGTTTATTCTTTTTGCAATGACACAAGAACAATTTAGAGTTGAAGGGGGGATTCGATGTCCGTGCGTCAAATGCGAATGTGGAAAGATTAGGAATCCAACGGAGGTCATTGATCACTTGAAGAGAGTTGGGTTTAGGCCTAATTATTGGATTTGGACGAGTAATGGTGAGAAAGGGTTTGATGTCGTCCCGTTGGTTGGCGAAAATTGCATGGGTGCTTCAAGTAATTCTGCGTAGATAGGATGTGGTGAACAAATCAACTTGATGCGAGAATATGGTTTTTGTGACGGTCTTGGGGGGTGAATGTGTCATTCGAGGAGCAACAATATGATAACATGGAAGAGCTTCCGAATGAGCAAGCACAGAGATTTTATAATCTGTTGTTAGATGCAAACAAACCATTGTTTGAAGGGTCATCTAACTCAAAGTTATCGATTTGTGCAAAGCTTTTATCTCTCAAATCATTGAGTAATACATCTGAGGTGGGAATGGACTTGATATGTGATATGATGTCGGGGGTGACACCTATGAATGAAAATTTGCCAAAGAATTTTTACGAGGCTAAGAGGTTAGTTTCTAAGTTGGGATTGGAAGCTAGAAGGATTGATTGTTGTCCGGAAGGTCACATGTTGTATTATGACAATGAGTTTGGGAAAAATGATGCTGCGCTACTTGAATGCAAATTTTGTAATGCGCCGAGGTATCATGCACGCAAAATTGGGACTAGTAGTAAGAATAAACCAATTCCTGTGAAGTCAATGTTCTACTTACCAATAATTCCAAGGTTGCAGAGAATGTTTGCATCTGAGAACATTGCAGGAAAAATGACGTGGCATTTTGAGAATAGATGTTACGTGTGTTGCGCCATCCGTCGATGGGGAAGCGTGGAAACACTTTGATCGGGTACAACTCGAGTTTGCAGCGGATCCCGCAACGCATTTACTAGGGTTATGCTCCGATGGTTTTACCGCATATACCCAAGCATCGGCTTCGCCATATTCTTGTTGGCCCGTTATTGTTACGCCGTACAACCTCCCCCCTGAGATGTGTATGACTAAACCTTACATGTTTTTGACTTGTCTGATACCTGGCCCAGAAAATCCAAAAGCAGGCATTGACATCTATTTAGAACCACTAATTGATGATTTGAAGAGGTTGTGGAATGGTGTCTCGACTTACGATTACGCACGGAAGGAGAATTTTATGATGAGAGCCGCTTTGATGTGGACCATTAATGATTTCCCTGCTTATGGCATGTTGTCTGGTTGGCAAACTCATGGTAAATTAGCATGTCCACATTGTATGGAGCATACAAAGGCATTTACCTTGAAACACGGGGGTAAGAGTTCTTGGTTTGACTCGCATCGTAGGTTTTTACCACATGATAATGCATTTAGAAGGAACAAGAATGCATTTAAGAAGAAGGAAGTTGAAAATGATGAGCCGCCTCCACGATTGACTCGGGCGAGTTTAGGATAGAGTTAGAGATTTGCCCAAAATCACAGATGATCCCCTTGTTTCTCGATTTCATGGATATGGACAAACACATAATTGGACAAAGAGGAGTATCTTTTGGGATCTCCCATATTGGAAAGATAATTTATTGAGGCACAATCTTGATGTGATGCACATAGAGAAGAATTTTTTTGACAATATATTTAACACAGTGATGAACATAAAGGCAAAACAAAGGACAATGATAAGGCGAGATTGGATGTTGCTCTTTTTCATGCAATCGAAAAGACTTAAATTTGAAGCCACAAGCTAATGGAAAGATGCTCAAACCCAAAGCGTGTTACTATTAACAATCGAGCAAACAAATTCGGTTTGTCGCTGGATAAAAGAATTGAAATTCCCGGATGGATATTCTTCTAATTTGGCAAGATGTGTTGATGTGAATAAGAGAAAAATGAATGGGATGAAAAGCCATGATTGTCATGTATTTATGGAATGTTTACTCCCTATTGCGTTTAGTTCTTTACCCAAGCACATGTTCTAAATCCGCTAAGCGAAGTGAGTCAATTTTTAAGGATTTGTGTTCTGCATCTTTAAGAGATGTTGACCTTGTTAGGATGGAACAAAACATTTCATTCATTCTATGTAAGATGGAGAGAGTATTTCCACTGGTTTCTTTGATTCTATGGAGCATCTCCCCGCTCATCTAGCATATGAAGCAAGACTTGGTGGACCAGGTTCGAAGCATGGTGGATGTATCCATTTGAAAGGTATCATTTTAAGAACATATTCATTTTTTCCCATTTGAGGTGAGTATAATTTTCCATCTAATCAAGTTGTTTTATAGATTCATGGGTGATTCTAAACGATCGGGGAAAAACAAGGCGAGAGTTGAAGGATCGATTTGTGCATCATACCTACACCGCGAAATAACCCACTTTTGCTCACATTATTTCACCAACTTCACTTTGAGAAATGAAAGATATGAAATGCAAAATGATTGTGTTAGACACCCATTAATGTTATCGGTCTTCGGCCAATCTGGTCGCCATTCTGGGAAGGAGTCGATTCATTGGTTAACGGATGAGGAGTATAAGTCAGCTCATGTTCATGTGTTGAACAATTGCATTGAAGTTAAACCATACATTGAGTATGTATATCAATATTTTCATTCAATTAATTGTTCATATTTGTCATCTCATTTAGTGCGTATCATCTAATTTGATCAGGTCATTCTTGTTGTCTGAAGACGTAAGAGTTGATCAGGCATCTGTTCATATATATGAATATTTTCAATTATGGTTTCAAGAAAAAGTAAGTGTTGAGTTACTTGTTCTTTCAATACCCCAATTTTGTCCGGCTTAGGTCAAAACCCTAATCTTCCACAAAAATAAATAAATAGAGGAGAAGAGAGCATCATGCATTGCATTTAGGTTTCTAAAAGTCATTTCAAAATTTCTAAAATCATTTTTGGAGTTGGAATACACTTTTTGGACAAGCTAGGGTTTTGCAGTGCAAAAGGGTATTTTGGTCATTTTGCGAATTTCAAACACTATGTCAAGGATATTGGGAGCCTTAGGTGTTTGAAGTAAGCCCTTGGTCTTGAAGAGGGTGTTCTTGTGTTTTAATCATATGTTTTGCATTTTCACACTCATTTTTTTCACTTCTTCATGAATAAAGAACTTCCATACATTATATGCATCTTCTTGTTCACATCATAACTTGTGAGTTGAGCTTTGGTTTGATTCATGAGTGTAGGGGTTCGGTTTTAGGCCTTAGAATTTAGGGTTTTTTTGTTGCTCCTTTTTTTCATTTTTTTTAGTTATGTAAATGAAATGCATGATGTACTTGATTTGCATGATTTGTTCTATGTGTGGATTATGAGTTTTAGCATGAAATAATGTATTGTCTTGTGCATATGTGTTTTCGGCCTTAGAGGCATTTTTAGGGTTCATTTGTGTGCTTAAAATGTGTGTTTGATCTTGTGTAGAGGTGTATAATAGTATTAATGTGTTTTTTTTTCACTTTTTAACCATCCATTCATGTTTTTACCTCACCACTCATTAACTTTTTACCAAAACTAAAAAAAAAGGGCATTTTTACTTTTTACTTTACTATCCCATTAAATAATTACCATTCACTTCATGCATATTTACTTTTACCATTCATTAACTTTTTACTAAAAGTTTTACTATTTGTCTATTTGCAAAAATACCCAAAACATTTTTACACTTTGCATTTCATCATTTGTGCTTACATGTTCATGCATCTATATGCGCCTATGCCTCTTGCATTCTCATACCCTTTTACATGTTCATGCATCCATTAATGTCATGTCTTGCATTTATTATCACATGATCATACATTCATTAACACTATGACTTGCACTCTTTTTCATATGTTCATGCATTCAATAATGCTATGCCTTGCATTCCACAATTGTACACTCATGCATTCATATGTTTGCCTAATCATGCACTCAATAATGATATGCCTTGCATCCCATGATTGTATACTCTTGCACCCACATGTTTGTTTAATCATGCATTCAATTGTTCATAGCAACTTGTGAATATTCCTTATGATTGCTTTGTTTGTTCTCTAATTGTTGTCTCGGTTTTGTCTTGAAAAAGGATTTGAAATGTTCTATTTCTTTTCAAATTCAAAATTACATGCTTTTCTTTCAAATAAAAACCCTAAGGCATTTTCATAAACAAATCATTAGTCATCACTCGAAGTCGTTGCTTGTTTGATCGCTAATGAGGAGTTATTAGTGATAGTCACTCGAAGCCTTTGCTTGTTTGACTATTATGAAAGCTCCCGCACATTAATTAAACAACAAAAACTAATCCAAATTTCCAAAATAACACGAGTTATTAGTAGTAATTATCACTGATGCTCACCATTTTTTCAAAACAATTTTCAAAAAAAAGAATAATGCAACGTTGTCACTTGTAATCACTCGAAGCCATTGCTTGTTTGGTTACCGGTTCCAACTCTCTTTTCTTTCGAGTTAGTATTGAATGCCACTCGAAGCCTCTGCTTGTTTGGTGTTCGCGAACACTCGAGTCTTACTTCAAAAAACTCCAAAACTTAAACCCCTAAGCCGTTTTCAGACGCAAAATGAGAACTACGTAGCTTTGATCCCTCATTCCGTGAGGGTACGTAGGACCGGGTTCATGTCCCGTAAAGCACCCTTTTCAAAAAAAAATCTTTGTTTTGTTCCGCTTTACAAAGATACCAAAAACATTCCTTTTCCCCCGTTTTCAATAAAGCAATTTCTCAAAAAAAAAAAAGAAAAGAAAAGAAGTAGAACGATGTATTTCAAATCAAACATTTCAAAACCACATCAAGTTAATGGTTCCCCTTTTCGGTAGAAAAAGGGCGTGAAGTGCTAATACCTTCCCCATGCGCAACCGACCCCCGAACCTACATCTCTGTGTTTTCAAAAGACCACCCATTTTCCAAAAAAGGTTTTTTCAATGTTTTCCTAAATAAATATTGGTGGCGGCTCTACTATTTTTCACGTTGTCAAACGAGAAGTACAAACCGAATTTTTCGGGGCACAACAGTTCCTCAACCTTAATCGTTTCAATTGTTTTAACTTCGCAGGTTTCTTCCTTCAAGGCCAGCCGCAAATGCTATTCGACTGACTATTCGCGAGTTATACCACTATCCATGGACTAGTTGGTCAGATCTTAATAAGGATGTGCGAAACCATTTTTTTAACGCTTTTAGAGTAAGTGTACATTTTAACACATCACAATGTTTGTCGTTTTTTTTTTTAAGAATTTGTGTAGTTATTTTATTTGATTTAACATTTGTTTTGTACATGTTTTCACAATGCAGAAGAGAGTTACTTGGCATAAATCTCAGGAGGCCACCGTTGAGGATCTTTTTCATAGGAGATGTGCTGATCGACTCTGTGATATGCTCAGACGTGTCCGCATGGGGAGGGGCCAACCTACTTGGATGGGGGATGGAGTCTATAATCACCTGGTAAAGCACATCTGGAATGATCCAAAATTCAAAGCTACGTGTGAGCGGAATAAGAAGAACAGGGCATCAGAAAAGGGTGGAAGCTTGCACACTCAAGGTTCTATCTCTATGTTGCAGCATTCAAAGAGATTGGTATATTTATAAACTTATGTTTTCCTTATGCAATATGATTACTTATAATTTACCATTTACAAACTTAAGTTATTAATTATAGGCCAAGAAGATAGGGCGGAAGCCACATGTAGAAGAGCTTCATCGCCACACTTATATTAAGAAGGGCACAGGCGAGTTTTTAGAGGACCGTGCTCGCATTACTCAGGTATAAAGAAGCTGTGTACTATTCATATTGACATATATAGGTAGGTCAATGCAACTAGCTAGTTATTTTCGTTGGAGTTTAGTTAATGAATAATGATTGCATGTTCTAAATGATGTCCGTTTGCTGAATCATTTGTGTTAGTTTACTTGTATACTTCAATTTAGAGATGGAGAGGGCTATATCTATGCATCAATATGCCATGCCTATAAATTAGAATGCTTTATGATATGCACTGATTATTATTCTTACAGAACATTTCTTACATTATAATTTGTTTAGAAGTTGGAACTTATTAATAAAGCTTAAATAATATGATCCTTTGGAGGTTTCACATATGCTAACATCTTATGAATTCGTCACAAACATTAGAAACTCAAATTTTTCTACCAACATTGCCAACTGCGCATGCCTTCATGATTAGTATGTTTATGTTCACTGTTTTGCTAACCTTTCACAAAATGATCTATTTTATATTCATTGTGATCCACAAACTTTTGGGCATATATATAAGTGGGTCTGGGTAGTGGTTGTTATGACCATCAACATCAAGGAATTAGCACTAGAACAAAAATGTGCACGTGATAATGTGATCATTTTTATGCACTTCAAGATGTGTCTAACGCTCACTTTCAGTTGTTTTAAATTTCTGATTTTTGATGAACGACGAATTACATGTTATACGGGTTTTCGCGAACTTCATTTGAGTCTACTTATTACTACATTGTTGCTTTTCAATATGGTAAGTAGTTTCTGATTTCAAATAGTGTTGCTTTGCACTCCAATGTCTTTGTAAATTAAAAGTTTTATGATTGTTAAGGTTATATCAATCTAATTATTATGTCCTAACAAATATAACCCTTGTTAAAATTTGAATAGTACACGAACTTCTTTTTGGTATTAAGGTTGTTAATAAAGTATCATCTTGTGTCACATATGCCTGCAATCACATCACATAGATTAAATTCATTTGACTGCAATTCTCCCTCCACAATATAATGCAAGCATGATTTAAAATATTGTATGTCACTATTATATATGTAAATGAATTTTAGATTTTATACCGAAGTTCCATAAGCCAATGCTTCTTTGTTGCCATTGATCAGAATTTGCCCTGATTGTCTTGTGTTTGAATCTAATCTCCCTGAAATACATATGAAATGATATTATTTTTTAATTGGTTCAAAGACTGTATGTATGCTTGAATAATTATTTAATATTTATTATTATGTTTTTTCTTTATTAATTTTTTCCCTGACTCAATTTCCATCTGCTTCTATTAAATGAACAAAGACACTTTGTTTGATGTTGTTAATCTTATTATTGTTTTGTTGTCATTGTTTCTACATTATTTGTTTTCTACTTTTTCATTTGCTTTTTTTCTTAAAATTTATCTTTGTTGGTGTATTCATTTAAGTGAAGAAGCAGCTCACACTTTTGCATTTCTGTCTATGTTATTATGAATGTGTCTGATATAATATCTCATTTATTTTGACTATAATTATAACTTGTGCATTTGATAGGAGGAGTTTCAGCGACTGTTATCTCAGTCAGACATACCAGTAGACCCTGTTGAGTTGGCTAAGTTGAAGCGATTGTTGTGGGAGCAAGCTGCTGGAGGGCCCTATAAGAGTCGTGTCTATGGGACATGAGGCATAGTTGACGACGACTCTGAAGCTTCGGCGAGCGCAAGCCTGTCTCCTGAGGCCCGTAGGATCATCCAAGAAATGTCACATCAATTTGCGTGACAGCAGGAGCAAATAGCGCGACAGCAGGAGGAAATAGCACGACAACAGGAGCAGTATGCACGACAGCAACAACTACTTGAATACGTATTTTACCATTCTGGGATTCCAATACCTCCACCTGATTAGCAGCCGCCCGAGCAGGACCAGCCCGCCCAGCAGGACGAGAACGAAGATGCAGATGATGGAGACGGTGGAGATCATGGAGACCGCCCTTATGGGGAGGGTTATTGACGACATCTAGGTAATCTATGTTTTAATTAAGGTGCAAATTTTCTTAGTTTTATGAATTAATTAGTAATCATTATTGTTTTTGTTTTGTTAGGTATATTGTTCAGAGTTGGAGTTGAAGATGCTTCGTCAAATTTTTTTGAGTTTACTGGATCTTAGTTAGTGTAGTTTATGTATGTTTGACATAAACTAGTGGTATGTTTTGATATATTTTGATATTTGGTATGTTTGACACTTTTAATATTAGTCTAGTTTATGTTTAACTAAGTTTGTGGTTTGGATTGACACTTTGAACATTACTGATATGTTTTGGTATTTAATATTTTGTATGTTTGACACTTTTAACATTACTGTAGTTTATGTATGTTTGAATTGTGGATTGAATTAGCAGGAAGTATTGCAAATATGAATGACAATGTAGTTATTGGAGTCTGAATGTAGTTTTGGAGTCTGAATTGAATTGGCAGGAAGTATTGTGAATATTATTGTATTGGAGAGTATGGATAATAGGTAGGGAATAACTATTAAATTATTATTTTTTGCGTAGCGACGGAATTTGCCACGGAGTTTTTTGGAAGTTATTGTGTTTGCCACGGAATTTTTAACAATTTGCGACGAAATTTAAAACATATTCAAAATTAATTGCCACGGTTTTGCCACGACTTTGTGATGAGATTTGCGACGGCTTTGCCACAGAATTTAAAAACAAATTCAAAATTATTTGCCACGGCTTTGCGACGAGATTTGCGACCGCTTTGCCACGGAAATTTGCGACGGCATTGCGACGGGTTTGCACGGATGCATTTGCCACGGGTGATCCCGTGGCAAATCATTTGCGACGAGCGTTTTTGCCACCATTATTTGTCCGTCGCAAATCCGTGGCAAATGCAAATTTGCGACGGGAATTTGTGCATTTGCCACGGGATTGTCCGTGGCAAATCACCGATTTTCTTGTAGTGTTTTGATCTAATCTATCCAAACAACAATGATTGGTGAAAATCACTTTTGGTGGATGTATCCAAACAAAAATCACGTTATATTCAACTCACTTTTAACTAAACTCAATTTTGCAAACTCAATTATGCCAAACTCAATTCTCATCACCGCAGAACCAAACACACACTTATTCTGTGTTAACTGGAGGACCCAACCTTAGATCATGCAGGGACAGATCTTTGTATGGGCTGGGCAGGACCAAGGCCCGCCCAAAAAATTCAAGAGAAATAACTAAAGTACTCGTGTTTTTTTAAAAAAAAACATAACTTCTAAATATATATAATGTTTGGGCATAATTAAGCAATCAACTAGTGTGACATAACGGTTAAGAGGTTGCATATTCTCCCCTTTGTCCCGTGTTCAACTCCCTATAAGTAATTTAATAAATGAAATTAAAATCAACTTAATTTAAAATCATTTTTTACAAACAGCTTCAATTGAGATTCTACGTGTAAGTAAAATTACCTTTCTAGTCAATTAATTTTGTTTAAAATTAATAATTAATATATATTTATATTTATATTTTATCTATTTTAATTGTATTTTTCTTAAGCTTCACCATTTTTTACAGACGCATAATCATTTTTCTCCCTCTTAGCTTCTCTCACGCTCCTTGTTCCTCATCTTTTTATGTGAAGATATAATCCAAAAGTCCAGCATTGATTTGGAAAGAAACTCGTGCTTGTATTGTCCATGGAATCTTTTTTTTTTTTTAATTTTTCTAAATAACATTTGTCCATGGGACCCAACCTTAAGTTTAAAAAAAAACATAACTTCTAAATATGAAGAATGCTTGCGCAAAATTAAACAAACAAGGAGCGCCACATGTAACACCCTAATTAATTTAATTAAGTAATTGATTAAATTGTTTAAGTGTTGCACTATTTTAATTATATTAAATATAAGATAGTGTATTATAATTTAATATTTTATTTAATAGGAGGGAGTGGTATGAGTAATGCTGGGATTGCAATTATGGGCCCAGGAGCCCAAGCCCAATGACTTAGGCTCCTAGGGTTGGTGCAATTCACACCATTCACCAAAGAAAGAAAGAAAACAAAAGAGAGAAGAGAAAAGAGAGAAGGAAAACGGCGCAAGGAGAGTGAGAAGAAGGAGAAGTGGATCGCACCAAGGAGAAATGAAGGAGAAGGAGATTTGTTGCTGAGGTTTTGTAGGTGACTACGTGAAAGAGCTTCTCTACGGTTTAAAATAAGGTAAGGGGAGTCTCACTCTATAATAGAGGGTATAATAGGTTGTATAGGAGTCATAGAGTCTTGATTTAATGTTATTTGATTGTTAATTGAGTTATTGTTGGGTGAAATTGATGAATTGCATGATAAAATTGATTTAGAGATTGAGTTAGGGTTTTATGATATATGATTTCTTGATTTTGATGTAATTGATGATTTGAATGTGCAATTGTTTGTTAATTTATGAAATTGGAGGTGTTAGAATGATTATGGAGTGAATTGGTTTGAGAGAATTTGTAGAATTTGGGATTTTGGGGTTTGGGGCGCCAAATGGCTAGGAATTATGCGCCTGGTGCAATATGTGAGGAGTTTCTGTGAAGTGTTGAAGTGCAGGGCGCCAATTTCCTAGAGAAATGGCGCCTGTGTCACCGTATGCTTGATGGATTGGGTATGTGTGTTCTTTGTGCTGGGGCGCCAAGTTCTTTGAGAATCTGGCGCCCGTGCAATATTCACGTCTTTGGGTTGTGTCTTGTGCAGGAATGTCACTGCCTGGGCGCCAAGTTGCTGGGAAAAAGGCGCCCAGTGTACTGTTTTGAGAGTTCTGAACATATTTCACCGTGCCACATTTTGCAATTGCCTGCCCAAATTCTATTTTAAGCATTTTGGCTCGAGTAGTTTTCCTTTTGCACGAGTCATTTGAGAGATGTCCTAGTGGGCAATTCTGTGGCGCCATATGCGTGCGCCTATGGGGTGGTTTAAGTGGAACTTAGAGTTCCGGGCATATTTTACCGTGCCATCTTTTGCATTCACCTACCCAAATTTAATTTAAAACATTTTGGCTCGAGTGGTTTTCTGTTTGCATGTGTTGTGTGAAATTGGGGTCAGTGTAGGCGCCAAGCAGTCTTTGCCAGGCGCCAGCGGCGCGTCGTGTCTGAGACTGTGTCTCAATTTGTGTCTAAGGTTGTGTCTAGGTCTGTGCTGCCCAGGGGGGCGCCAGATTGATGTGTTCTTGGCGCCTAGTGCACGTGTGTTGCCTGAGCGCCATGTTCTTTGGTGTTTTGGCGCTGTGTGTAGTGTGTGGCATGGGCGCTGTGTGTGGAAAAGTGGCGCTGTGTCTTGTGTGGTGCACCTGGGGCGCCAGATTGTGGGGCATTTGGCGCCTGGTGGTGCCAAAGTGTGCCCTAGGTGACAGTTTGGTCCCTAGGTGACTGTTTGGTCCTAAGGGTGTGAGTTTGGTCCCTAGCTGCCAGTTTGGTCCAAAAGGTGTCAATTTGGTCCCTAGGTGTTGGATTGGTCCTAAAGAGTGTTTTAGGTCCGTGAGTGAGTTTTAGTCCTCCTAATTGAGATCAGCCCTTGGGACTCGGTTGTGTTGAGTAGAGACTGAGATGAGTGATGATGCCATGGGGGCATGAGCCATGGGGGCTAGAGTCATGAGGACTCCACTTGATAATGAGAGAGAGCCATGGGGGCTATTAATGAGATTAATAATGAGGTGAGAAATAATTTGTAAATGTGCTTGTGATGTGTTCATGGAGTCTCATGCATACATTCGGCTGCGGTCGCGACGTTATAGATTGATTGAGAGGCCATGAGGGCTAGACCATGAGGGCCAGAGTCATGAGGACTCAATTTGATGATGATTCTGCCATGAGGGCAAATGGTACCACATGCATATCTACATTGCATACATTCTCATGAACGCATAAATGTTATTGAGTGATGATTGGTATGACTGATTGTGTGGTGAACCGTGACTGTATATATATTGCCTATTATCACTTTTATTATATAGTTCGAGACTCACCCCTTCTGTTGTGTTTACCACAGGTAGTCATGAGTGAAGGCTTGCTACCTTCACTATTCCCCGAGTCGGTCTGCTCTGATACGTAGCACCTAGGGGATGGGTTATAAACTGTAGTATGATCTGTTTTGCTCATTGTTGAGCCTTTATATGTATTGTTTGGAGACTACTGATTTAACTTTTGAGATTATGGTTTATTTTCCACTGAGTTATGTGAAATTATATTCCCACGAGTTTATTTTATGGTGTTACGTATTTGAACTGTTATTATGAGCTGAGCTGATTGTTGAGTGGTTTTTAAAGAGATAAGTGTAGCATCCCATTGGATGATTTCAATTAAGAAATGAATTTTTTAATACTCTGATTTTGATTTAATTTTCCGGGTAGAAATGGGGTGTTACACCACATAGTGGTTAAATGCTTGCAAATTCTCCCATTTATCTTGGGTTCAACTCCCTTATATGATTTTTTTGTTTTGTTTTTCCACAAATAATAAATAGGACACTATTAGAACTTTACATAAGTTTTGTTCCACTAAAAATTATAAAAAATGTCTAACCATGGATCGAACTTGATACCTAAAACATACAACTTGATTTAAGTACCACTTGACTATAGTCTACATTGAAACAAATATAAGTAACTTTGTCAAAAAAAAAAACCCTTGTATGTCAAAAAAACATATATACGATTAGTGTAACTTTGTCAAAAAAAAAGGTTTTTTGAAGGACATTTTGGGAATTCACTATTATGTGGGGGTATATAGGAATATTGTGGGGGTACAAAAAAAAACCCTCGAATTTTTAGTGTTGTCAATTATTCTGGACTGGGCCCATCCCAATCCGTAGGGGCCCATTAAGTGACCATAAGGCGATTTGGACGATTTTCAATTTTAAAATAATTTTCAAATGATCAACTTTCAATTATTGTCTACATTGAAACAAATATAAGTAAGTAATATACGAAATTAAAATCAATTTAATTTAAAATTATTTTTTACAAACAACTTTAGAAATAACTATAGTTTTTATTTAAAAAAAACATAACGTCTAAATATGAAGAATGTTTGCGCATAATCAACTTTCAATGAGCCTGACATAGTGTCTAAGAGGTTGTATATTCTCCCCTGTGTCCAGTGTTCAACTCCCTGATATGATCTTTTTTTACCGAAAGCATGCAACTTGATTAAAGTACAACTTGACTATAATCTACAAAAATGTTGTGTCGTAACATTGCAACTTTGCAAGTTAGTAAAGTAATGTAAGTTTGATCATATTTACACCACTTTCCAAATAAATTTGAATCATCAATATTAGAGAATGTACAAGGCATCAAAGATCTAAAATAGCATGTATCCCTCAATTGAGAAAGCCCTTGTTCCCTGACAATTGAATTATAATTGTAATCACTATTAAAATTTAACAAAACATTTTTCAAGGCCTTGTTTTGAGCAATGCATCTTTTCTTCGGGGATTGGTTTCCTTCAAAGTACAACATGCTTCCAAGGCTGGCAAACAATAATTACCCTGCATAAAAATATGGACTTAAAAACAAATATTTGTATTCAAACAACTTATTAATAGGATGCATCAAAAACACCTCTTTTGGCGAGTTTCGCCGCACACTCAACTTCATCCAACGCACCATAAACTGGTTTCTTTCAGTGTACATAGAAGTGTTTGGATTTGATATTTCGGGATACATAGAAGTATTTGGATTTGATATTCCGGGATACATAGTAGTGTTTGGGTGTGATGACATGTTGAGAGTCGGTGGAAAATGGGGGAAAATTGGAGCACCTTGATTTGGAACACCATTAGACATGGAAAAATAACCAGGAATATATCCAAAACCATGATTCCATGTTGCATTTTGGCCTTCCAATTTAACATGGGGATTGCGGTAACACCACCTTTTTCTAGATGAATATTTAATTAAAAATCAGAGTTCAAAAATTGTTTTTCTTTTAAAAAGATACATCATCAAGGGAATGCTACGTTCACCAAAACATCACTTTCATTTAGCCAACAATACTTTTCACAAATAAATATAATTGCGTGATACATAGCACGACTTAAATAGGGCGAATCCTCAAAATACTAGTTTCTTAAGCAAGCCATACTTCGCTAAGATTACAGTTCAACAACTTAACTTAAAACCTCTAATAGACTACTCGTCCCCCCAGTGTTACGCATCAGAGAAATACGCCACACCCAGACTGAGTAAGGAAGAACCTGCACGTTGCCGACATAAGAAGCAACATAGAAAGCAGAAGGGTGAGTCTCTAACACATATAATAAAATGTATGATAAACGTTATGTTAGAGGAAAAACAACTAGAAAACACCTCGGCTCAGTCAACAACACTCAACACCAAATTAAAACACCTCAAATCGTAATCAACAAGGCTACATCCCCAATCACATGAATGTATGCATGAATGCAACCCAACACCAAGGGTATAATGCATGAGTACCATCACCGGCTTAATGGTACCATCACCGGCCGAAGCCTACTGTAACACCCTAAATGATTTAATTAATTATGTGATTAAATTATTTAAAGTGTTGCACTATTTTTAATTATATTAAATTATAATGTGGTCTTTTATTTATAATTGAAGGGAATGGTATTGGTAATTCCGGGACTGCAAGTATTGGCCCAAGAGCCCAAGCCCAATGACTTAGGCTCCTAGGGTTGGTGCAATTCGCACCATTTGGCAAAACAAAGAAAGAAAACGAAAAAAAGAGAGAAAGGAGAAGAGAGAAGGAATTCGGCGCAAGTAGGGAGAGAAGAAGAGAGAGCTTGATCGCGCAAGAGGAGAAGGAAGGAGAAAGAGCTCTAGTTGCTGTGGTTTTGGTGGTGACTCAGTAGAGAGGGCCTTCTTCGGTATTATTCAAGGTAAGGGGAGTCTCACCTTATAATAGAGGGTATAATAGGATGTATATAGATCATAGGAGCCTAATTGATATGATTTGATGTTGAATTTGATTGTGGTATGATTGTTTTGATTGATTGAATTTGACAATTGCATGAAAATCGAATTGTATGTTAGTGTTAGGGTTTATATAGCTTTAATTTCGTTTTGATGTGTGATTGATGATTAAAACGTGTAATTGAAGGTGCTAGTATGATTATGATGTGTTTTTGAGTTGATGTTGATGATTGGTTTTGAAAAGAATTGGATAAAATTGATTTTTGGAAACCCTAGGTACTCTAGGGCGCCAAATGTTGCTGGAAATGGCGCCCTGTGCTGTGTGTGCAGTGTCTGTGTGTGTGTGCCACAGACTGGGCGCCAAATGCTGCCCAGAATGGCGCCTGTGTGCGCCTGTGGCACTGTGTGCATGTGCAGGGGCGCCAATGTGGCTGCCCTGTGGCGCCTGGTGTGGCGCCAAGTTTCTGGTTGTGTGTGTCTAAGTGCTGGGCGCCATTTTGGCTGCCCATGGCGCCTAGTGTGGCGCCAGAATTGTGTGTTGGGTGTGTGTGGGCATGTGGCGCAACATGGGGCGCCAAATGGCTGCCCTGGCGCGCCTGTGTTGCTGCCTGTGTCTAGGTAGAGGCGCCAATGTTGCTGCCCAGGGCGCCTGTGGGTGCGCCTGTGTTTGAGACTGTGTCTCGGTTTGTGTCTTAGTTTGTGTCTAGGTCTGTGTTGCCCCAGGGGGCGCCAGATTGCTGTTTGGCGCCTGTGTGGCTGTGTTGCCACAGGGGGCGCCAGTTTGCTGTGTCTTTGGCGCCTAGTGCATGTGTTGCACAGGGGCGCCATTTTGCTGGTGTTTTGGCGCCGGTGTGCTGGGTTGCACAGGGGGCGCCGGTGTGTGGGTGTTTTGACGCCCAGTGGCTGTGTTGCCACTAGGGGCGCCAGTTTTGGTGATTTTGGTGCCTGGTGCTGCCTTTTTGGTCCCTATGTGCCACCTTGGTCCTTTAGGTGCTGTTTTAGTCCCTAGGTGCTATTTTAGTCCTTAGGTGATGTTTTGGTCTTGCTTGTGCTGTTTTGGTCCTTGGGTGTTGATAAGGTCCTCTAGTGCTATTTTGGTCCCTAGTGGTGTTTAGTCCTTGGGACCCATTTTCAAATGACGAGTTGATGATGTGTGAATAGATGATGATGTGAATGATGATGGGTCTAATGACACACCTACTCTTCTCGGCACACACATACTTCGACGCACATATAATACTACGCACACCCTTACGCTGACACACTTATGCTTCTCGGCACACCCTTACTTCCACTCACTATCCTTCGACGCACACACCTACCCTCCTCGGCACACATTCAAAGGGCGCAACACTTCTCTTCGACACAGGCGCACCCCTTCACTTCGACTGGCGCACTAGACGCCTGACCCTCATCTTCCCTCTTCTCTTTGATTCTCATACTATGATCAAACTTAAACCACAATTTCTACAACACATATTCATTCGCAAACTTGTCCAACACACACCAAAGTAACAACTAAGGTGACAACACTAAAGATAACTCATTGGGACTGAGAGTTCCTCAACTCCCATTTCTCTCCTAGGTCTCTCATATGACCATCTCACCAACATCACATCACAACTTCACCAAAGTGAAGCAAACACAACAACAATCACACAACAAACAGTACAAACAACTCAAACACCATTCTAGAGTCTAACTCACACATAACACTCATCATATACTCTATTATAGATGAAAGAGAGCCCCCTTACCTTAATAGATTGAAGACTAAGTACTCTCTCCACCAAGACTTCACGATCTACCAACAATCAGCTCCTCCTCCTTGAACTTGAGCTCTCCACGCCAAGATTTCTCTTCTCCTCTCTAAGCTTCCGCACCTTTCTCTCTCTCTCTCTTACTTTACTCTTTGACTTTTCTATTGTTTTTGTTTGCAAATGAGCTTCCTCACCATCGACCCCAAGCTTATATCATAGATTTGGGCCTAACTATCATGGGCCTCTATTCACCTCCTCCATTACTTGCACTACTCCCTCTTTTAATTAAATTAACACTTACTCTTTACTAACCACCACTCCTCATTTACATCAAATACCCTATCATTATTTTAATTTAACCCACCAATTTACCACTTAATTAAATAAATACTTGAATTATTTTTGGGGCGTTACAACTCTCCCCCCCACTTAGAATATTTTCATCCTCGAAATCTCATCAACTATATGAACACACCAATTCCCTCAATCTTATTCCTGCTCCAACTATCAACAACACCTTCTTGTACACTAAGTACTAGGTCATACACACCTCTCTACGCCCTTACCTTGTACCAAAACTCTATTCTCAGGGTCACCAAAGTCTCACTCGATTATCCAAACACCATTAATCTACCGTTAGGGAACTACACCATAGCAATTACTTAAAGTACTAATGCTCATCTCTTACGTCAATCTATATCCAAACTACAAACAATTCCCTCCTCATCTTTGCATCCTATTCCCCACACTGAATTCTAATCCTTTAATCACCAAAGTTACACACGACCACCCAGATCCTCTATAGGTACTTATTCGACTACCACACTCTTAATAACAATTATTCTACCTCAGGTTTTCCAGAAACCGCATTTCTAAACTCTTTCCAAAAAGGGCATGCTTTATCACTTTGCATGAACTTCGAACTCAAAGTGTGGATCCTTATCTTTACATCTCCCTACTATCAACCCCCACATCAAAACACAAACATCCATAAGGCACCTATTTATCTAAAAATTAAGAATCAACCAAACTTGCACACACCACTCAATTAATCAAGTTAAAATTAGTACATATCCAAAATTTATAATAACTACGAGTTATTGTCACCTTATTCATTGGGGATGAGTTATTGGGGTGATCAGTCCCTCCTACTCACGCAACCAATTAGTTAAGGTCACAAAAACTACGTCTTTTCAAATTTACACCACTAAGAGACTTTTAACGCAGTCTAAAGTGCGAAGGCGTCGTCACAACTCTCACTCTTTTGACGTCGTTAAAACCCTTTCTAATCACACACACCTCAATAATACAAACAACAGTCACAAACAACTACAAGCAATGCTACAACAAAGTCTCTGTCGGAGATCGACAAGGGATCTCTGAGACACTATGACTGGACAAACTTGGCCGGACAGACCGAACTGCTCTGATACCAACTTGTAACACCCCCTTTTTCTTAATGAATATTTAATTAAAAATCAGAGTTCAAAAATTGTTTTTCATTTTAAAAAGATACATCCTCAAGGGAATGCTACGTTCACCAAAACATCACTTTCATTTAGCCAACAATACTTTTCACAAATAAATATAATTGCGTGATACATAGCACGACTTAAATAGGGCGAATCCTCAAAATACTAGTTTCTTAAGCAAGTCATACTTCGCTAAGATTACAGTTCAACAACTTAACTTAAAACCTCTAATAGACTACTCGTCCCCCCAGTGCTACGCATCAGAGCAATACGCCACACCCAGACTGAGTAAGGAAGAACCTTCACTCGGAACCACCTGCACGTTGCCGACATAAGAAGCAACATAGAAAGCAGAAGGGTGAGTCCCTAACACATATAATAAAATGTATGATAAACGTTATGTTAGAGGAAAAACAACTAGAAAACACCTCGGCTCAGTCAACAACACTCAACACCAAATTAAAACACCTCAAATCATAATCAACAAGGCTACATCACCAATCACATGAATGTATGCATGAATGCAACCCAACACCAAGGGTATAATGCATGAGTACCATCACCGGCTTAATGGTACCATCACCGGCCGAAGCCTACCGTCGTTATCACCGGTCGAAGCCTACCGTCGTTATCACCGGCCGAAGCCTACCGTCGTTATCACCGGCCGAAGCCTACCGTCATTAGATGCATATGAGGCATGAGACTCCATGACAATGCATCAACCAAAAACCATCACATCATGTATGAATTAACACCGTCCTTTTGATACAATGGCCGAAGCCCATATCCGTCGTTTTGATATGCAGGCCGAAGCCCCCAATATCCGTCATTACACCGTCGCTACACCGCCGTCTAATTCACCTAGACAACATCAATAGCTCTATGGTTAACGTCACCACATCAGTTACTAGCTCTATGGCTCACCACACATCGTCCACTAGCTCTATGGCTACATCAATACATCGACCACGTCAGTCAATAGCTCTATGGCTAATCATCAACACCTCGGTCACTAGCTCTATGACTAATCATCAACACCTCAGTCACTAGCTCTATGACTAATCATCAACACCTCAGTCACTAGCTCTATGACTAATCATCAACACCTCGGTCACTAGCTCTATGGCTGACATCACACTCACCGGACACATCGACACAAAACTCTATAGCTCTATGGCTAACACCAACCTCACCGTCACATAGGGACCCAAACGTCACCTAAGGACCAAACGTCACCTAAGGACCAAACGTCACCTAAGGACCAAACGTCACCTAAGGACTAAGCTGGCTTCACCATTAAGCAACTTAGACGTACTCGGCATCCAAACAACACCCAAAATTGGCCTGGCAGCAACCTGCGCTACCCTAGCATCAAAACATCACCTCGGCACACTCACACTGCACCTCGGCACACATACACTACCCTTCGTCCCACCATACGGCACTTTGATGCACCACACTACACCTCGGCACACCTACACTACCCTTCGTCACACGACACTGCACTTTGGCGCACCACACTACACCTCGGCACACCTACACTGCACCTCGACAGCTTTACTTCGACGTAGAAACACTACACCTCGGTACATCTACACTTCGGTACACCCACACCTTGGTAGATATACACTATACTTAGACAACTTCACTTCAGCAACTACACTTAGGTATATATATATATATATATATATATATATATATATATATATATATATATATATGCTACACCTCGGCAGCTACTCTTCGCTTTACATACGCTACACTTCGGCAGCTACAAGTCGACACCTACACTTAGACTCATACACCCTTACACTTCGTCACCTCTACTTCATCACTTACGCTCCGTCACCTACGTTCAACACTTACGCTTCACTTCGACAACTACACGTCGACTCCATACACTTACGCTTCGTCATGTCTACACAACGACACTTACACTCTAATACATCTACACCTCAATCCATACACCTCGGTATATATTCACTATACCTCGACACTACATTTCGACTTAGATACACTACACCTCGATACATCTCCAATTCAACACACCTATACTTCGACAACACCAGATTCGACATCCATACACTTCACTCCAATACATCTCCACCTCGGCAACACCACCTCGGTATATATACACTATACCTTTGACAACTACACTTCAGCCTACATTCACTACACTTCAATTCATCCATACCCCGGTTATACTTCCTCAATTCACCATCACTCACCTCAGTTACACTACTTCACTTGACCGTCACTCACCTTGCCACACTTCCTCCCTTAACCATTACTCACCTCGGTACTACACTACCTCGGCTACACTACTTCAGTTACACTCCTTAACTTTAACCATCACTCACCTCGATTACACTACCTCGGTTTCACTAGTTTTGACATCCATATACAACAACGCACACATACTCACTTCAACGCACCTACTCTTCTCGGCACACACATACTTCGACGCACATATAATACTACGCACACCCTTATGCTGACACACTTATGCTTCTCAGCACACCCTTACTTCCACTCACTATCCTTCGACGCACACACCTACCCTCCTTGGCACACATAATACTTCACTTTGAATGGCGCAACACTTCTCTTCGACACAGGCGCACCCCTTCACTTCAACTGGCGCACTAGACGCCTGACCCTCATCTTCCCTCTTCTCTTTGATTCTCATACTATGATCAAACTTAAACCACAATTTCTACAACACATATTCATTCGCAAACTTGTCCAACACACACCAAAGTAACAACTAAGGTGACAACACTAAAGATAACTCCCTGGGAGTGAGAGTTCCTCAACTCCCATTTCTCTCCTAGGTCTCTCATATGACCATCTCACCAACAACACATCACAACTTCACCAAAGTGAAGCAAACACAACAACAATCACACAACAAACAGCACAAACAACTCAAACATCATTCTAGAGTCTAACTCACACATAACACTCATCATATACTCTATTATAGATGAAAGAGAGCCCCCTTACCTCAATAGATTGAAGACTAAGTACTCTCTCCACCAAGACTTCACGATCTACCAACAATCAGTGTAACGCCCCAAAATAATTAGCTATTCATTTAATTAAGTTATTTAAGGGTTACAACATTTTATTAAGTCAAATAATTAATTTAGAGTTTTATTTTACTCAGGAGGTGTTTAAGTAACTGAGGAGGTGTATATAAAGGCCTGTGATCCATTAGTTAGGCCCATACTCATGAAATAACTTAGGGTTTTTAGTGTCTCATTCATTTTATGAAAGAAAAAAAAGAGAGAGGGAGAAGAGAAGAAGGCCGTGGGCACCTAGGAGAGAAGGGGGGAAGAGTTTTTCTTCTTCTTGGCTCTTGGTAAGGGGACTTTGGTCCCATTCTCTCTCATTTTTCTTCCTCTTTCCATTTATCTAAGTTTCAAGCTCTCATTCCTTCTCAAATTAGTTTTACCATTGAAGGAGTTTGAAGCCCAAAGGTTGTTTGAGTGGGCATTTGGTGGTTATTGGAGTTGTGGAAGGAAAGTGCTAGTGTTTCTTCAATTCCTAAGGTTAGGGGGCTCTCTTTTCATTCATAATAGGTTATATGATGAGTATTCTAAGTTGGTTAGGTTTTAGGATAGTTATTTGATTGATTTATGTGTTATTTGTTTTGGTTGGTGTTGTGTTGAACTCAATTTGATGAACCCATGTTAATTGTGGTTAAGATGAACTTGATATGAACTATGTAGATAAAGTGTTTGATGTATTGTCTCAATGAAATTGAGTATGAAAATATGATGATTGCAAGGTATTTGATAACTTGCCTAAATGAATTGGTGTTGAAATTGGAGTGTGAGGCATTGTGCCGTGATTATAATTGGTTTGGGTGATTGATCATGATGAGTTTTACTTGCTTATGGTTTTGTGCGTTTCGACACTCGCTTTTGGTCTTTTTGAAACTGGTACTGTTTGGTTGATTCAAAAATTATGTGGCTGAGTGTTTTCGAAAATAGATTTAAAGCCGGTCGTTTTGCACTGGTTTCGTTCAATTTGGAGTTGTGTAGCTCCAGTTATGAGTCTCCAAAGTCGGGTCAAATTTCTAGAATCAAACTGTGAGTAGGTTTGGTTTTCTCAGGTTTTATGTCTTCAAATGAACTCCGTTTTGAACGATTCTTTTTCCATTAGAAACTATACTCAAATTGCTTTTGTTCGGGCTAAGGTTTTGTCCCATTTGGTCAAGTTTAAGTCAGTTTAGAGTGAAATGAAGTGGGAGGACAGAATCTGTCCAGTCTGGGAACTGTTCGGGTTGTTTCTAAAAACTGTACTAATTGGCTCATTGTTTTGAAACTTTAAAGATATGTTCAGAAACTACACATCCGTGGCTTTCCGACGAGTGGTCTTTTGTAATTTTTTGATGTCGTTTGCTATTATAAATAATCCGCCGAAGTAGGTGTACTGCTATAGGAATCCAGCATTTGTGCGGGTGTTGCCCAATGTTGCCCAAAGTGTCTAAGTGCAGTTTTGCTTATTTTTGACTGTTCCGTGTCAGTGACTTGAATAGTCTATTTAATTGGTGTCGGTGTAACTGGTGAATTAATTGCTAGCCTTAGAGCTATAATTTGAGGTGTGTGAATTGGTGATGTGCTAATGGTGAAATTAATTACTTGGTGAGCAGAGGCTTCGGCCTATTCGGTGAGTGCCTACAAGGCTTATTTTGGTGATGGGTCTATGACCTTTATTTGGGTGATGGTGAATTAATTAATAGCAATGGTGTGTCTATTAATTTTTGGTGATGATGATTATTGCTCAATGTGGTGAATATGGTGTGTATGGTGCATTGTTCATGGCGTCACATAAACCATGTGCATTTATTGGTGAGCAGAAGGCTTCGGCCTTATTGGTGATGTGCCCTCAAGGCTTATTTGGGTGATGGATCCACATGCATGGCCCGTGGAGTTTGGGTTGCATTTCATGCATTAATCATGCATTCGGTGATATTGCTTGGAGTTTGTAGATTCAATGATATATGTTGATATGGTTGTGAATTGGTGCTTCTAGTTGCCTTCCCTAGTATAATGCTTATCCTATTTGCTATTATTTATGTAAAGAGACTCACCCTACTGCTTTTATGTTGCTTCTCATGTCGGCAACGTGCAGGTGATAGCGAGTGAAGGTTCTCCTACCTTCTATTTGGGTCTGTAGAGTCATGCTCTGATACGTAGCACCGGAGGCGTAGTAGTTTATGTTTTATTTGACAATGATGTTGTTTTACTCGTTCCTTTTGTGATGTAAAAGAGTTATTATCATGATTTTGAGATATTCCGCTACGAGATATTCATTATGGCTGTGATGTACTGAGACAAGTGTATTTGAGGGCTCGCCCCAACTTTATGTGCTATGTATCATTGACATTATCTATGTGAGCATGTATTTGATGTTAGTTCGTTCCTCAATAATCTATTTGCTGGAAAAACAATTTGATGGCAAAATACATAAAGTGTGATTTTAGGCAGTGTGTATTGGGGTACTTTAGAATTTTGAAAAAAAATTACATGTCCAAATTGGTATTTTCTTCTTTATTTAGATAATTTCGCGTCAAGAAATATTAGAAGCATAATTAAATTGATATTTACTTTTAAATCAATCTCTGCATGAGACCTACGTACCTGTTTCAATTTTTAATTACGTTTTATTCTTTTCTCTTTAATTATGAGTTAAGTTTTCATGTGTACATTTTTTTTGTATAAACTGGGTATTCTCTACGCGCAACTCTAGAGACTAATCCCTCGAACCAGTAAGAAGTATTATGGATTAAGTTTTTATGGTTACATTTGATGAATATGGATAATGTTATTATAGGTTGTTGTTTATTTTACAACTTTAAACTGATTGTGTGATGAAGTCATCTAATATGTGTGATTAGTTGCTTGTGTTATGACTTGATCAAATATGTGTGACTTTTGTCTTTAAATGTGATGTCTTTCTAATACTTAGAATTTGTTTAATAAAAAAAAATACATAGATTTTGTTTGATGTTGTTATTTACTGTTGTTCTTATGCTTCTTTTCTTTAGAGGTTTACTCTTTAACAAATTGTTAGCCAACCCGTCCATCGAACGGGTCGTAGGGCTAGTTCTTATTATAGGTGCAAACCTAACATTTTTTATGGATTCACCTTATGAATATTTTACATCATTCATCAATTACAAGTTCACATATATTATTAAAAAAATTAACTCAACAAATAACTATCTTATATGTAATGTCAAAAAAACTACATTATATATCATTCATACCATGAATTGTTATTAACTCCACTTCAAGTGGTTGCTCTAATAGAGCATGACAGGATTTGTATTTGGTAGGTCGCAAGTTCAAATTATCACTTGTCCCTTGGGATGAGGTAAACGTAACTCCTTTGCTCAAAGAGCGTGAAGGTTGCTTCCTTGGACTGGGGTGTCATCCCCTCACCCTAAAGTTTCTGATAACCAAAAAAATACTATAAATTGTTATCGGTTGTGAGTGTAAAAAGAGTTATGCCGACGACGCATAGGAATTAAACTCTTTTTTTTTATATGGGAAGTCAATAAAACTATTGATTATGTTAGAATAGACTTTTATTGTATACACGTGTGTGAGTCACACGTGAGTCTATGTCAATAGCTTAAGTCAAAACAGTTAGTTAGTTGATCTAGTAGCTGAATAATGCAACGGTTCCCAAATTGAGTTAGTTAGGGTTCACAGGCAATTCACTACTATAAAGTGTAATCTTGTATCAATTGAGATCAATCAATGCAATATACATATTTTGCAAATCTTTCTCTACCAGTTCCAACAAACTAGTATCAGAGCTCCATAGGGGGCCTGATCCAGAAACTGCAGTTTCGTGTGAGAGAAAAGCTAGATCGTGAAAGAATTGTGCTTTGATTTGTTGATATGGCAGAACGTGATCGTGAATTTCTTACACCCTCAGTCCCCAAATTTGATGGGTATTATGAACATTGGGCACTTCTCATCGAAAACCTTCTTCGTTCGAAGGATTAGTGGAGCGTCGTTGATTCGGGAATTCCTTCGCTTCAAGAAAATGCAACGCTAGAGAATGTGAAAGCTGTTGAAGATGCAAAGATGAAAGATTTGAAGGCCAAGAATTATCTCTTTCAAGCAATTGAGAGAGGGGTCATCGAGACTATTTTGGTGAAGAACACTGCCAATGAGAGATATGGGACTCGATGAAAGAACGGTATCAAGGATCGACCAAAGTAAAGCGTGCTCAGCTTCAGGCATTGAATAAAGAATACAAGCAACTTCATATGAAAGAAGGTGAAGGAGTTGCTAATTACTTCAAAAGAATTCTAACTTTGGTAAACAAGATGAGGGCTCAAGGCAAGAAGATGGGGCAACACTCTGTGGTTGAGAAGATTCTTCGCTCTATGAGCATCAGGTTTGAGTATGTTGTATGTTCCATAGTTGATAACGATCTAACTAATTTCATGTTAGATGAAGGATCTAACCAAGTGATTTCTTGAATCAAAAATAGGAAAGAAGACTAAAAGATAAAAGGGAAAAGAAACATACAAACGGATAAGGCAAGAAGATGAAGAAATCGCCACATCCAAGAGGATGATAAGATCAAGGTAGAATCACCAAAACAGTAAGAGGCTCTTGATAAGACTCAAATTTGGTTCTAAGAAGAACCCTAGAGAAACACTCTTTAATCTCACAATTCTATTTCATCAAAGTTGTGAAATAAGGTTAAAAAAGTTCCTTAAATACTTAGGGTTGTGCCTAAGATACACAACTTGCACACCATGGTGCCTATGCAAAGATGTATACACACAAACACCAAAATCCTTTAATGTCACATATACTAAAATAAAATCCTTTTAAATAAAAATAAACTTCATCCTAATTAAGATAAATTAGATTCTTTTAATGCTATTGCGGTCCACATCATTCCCTCCTTCTTGAAGAAATTCGACCTCGAATTTGATCTCCATAGTATTCCTCTTTTGTGTGATAGTATCTCCATTGTATCCTACATAAAGAAAGAACTCAAATAAATACCAACATACCACCGGGATTAAATGGAAATTGGGAACAATCAACATACATGACAAAGATAAGCAACACCCAACTCCATGCAAATGTAAACAATGAAAAGTAAGACAGAGGAAGCAATTTATACCTTTGGGAGTAGATATCTACAACCAAATTTACCTTTGTTTGCTTGAACATTGAAATAATGACATTGTTTCTTTCTCCTTCCAAGGTTGGAGGAATAATTGACCCCACATGAGGACTCTCATTTTTAAACTTAGGCAATAGGCAAAAGTTAGACCATCCTACCATCAAATTTGCAAGATTTTGAAGCACACGGGAAAAGTAAAACTTAAGCATTGCAAGACAAAATTTGTTCATCATGAATTTAGAAATCTTAATTGATTTGACACTTGTGTAAGGAATCAAACCAAAAGAAACTTCCTTGGAATTAACTTCTTCAAAAACATGGCTTTCATTGGAAACTTGCAACTTAGGAGTAGTAGCACCATAAAGCACCAAACCATGGGGTACCTTTCTTGAATATTCATCCCTATGCATGCTCAAAAAGAGATCAACAACACTAGAAAAATTGTTAGCATAAGAAGACAAACAATTAAAAGGAACTTCAAGTTTAAGCATAGGTCTTACCAACAATGCTCTTTTCACCTCAATTTCCTTTTCATTTTCTCTCAACTCTTCTTTCTCTTTTTCTATTTTAAGTTTCAAAGCTAACATGTCTTCTTTAGCCTTCTTTGGACTAAGAGGGTGAAGAGTAAATTTAATTTTATTGTGAACAAAAGTGTATTTATTAGATTCACCATCATGAATAACTTTCTTATCAAATTGCCATGTCTCCCTAGCAATATGTGTAACGCGTGGCTAGCCTCCATGGGTGCCACATCACACAAAACCTCATCACAATGTTTATCAATGGAAAATGATATCTTGACTTGTCTATTTATCTCTAATTCTCCATGATCACTTAACCATTGCACTTTATATGGAGTAGGATGTGGAGTAGTTTCAAGATTAAGCTTTGACACTAACCTAGTGCTAGCAACATTTGCACAACTACCTCCATCAACTATCATAGAGCATACATTTCCTAGTATGAGACACCTAGTTTGAAAAATATTGTTTCTTTGTGAATCATTCTCATATTTCTCATAGGCTCCCAAAAATTTACTAACCATGAACAAATCTCCCTCTTGAGAATTTTTCTTACATTCACTCTCTTATGAATTAATGCACCCATTTTTCCTTAAGACCATAATTTTCTTAGTTGGGAAATTTAATGAAATATGCCCATACTCTAAGCATTTAAAACATTTCATGTTCTTTAACTTAGGGTTCAAAGAAGTAGTGTTAGAAATTGTACCTTTACCCTTGGAAGTTGCAACATCACGTCCTTTGGGTGGAGACCCCTCCTTCTTGAAATTGATATTCCAATTTGAAGAGTGGTAATTTGAAGGGGATTTCTTAGAGGTTCTCTTTATTTTCAGTTGTCTTTCCACCTTTATGGCTTGGTGGACAAGATCTTCAATTGTTACAAAATGGTGGCGCTCAACTGCCTCCATTATATCTTCATTTAGACCATCAAGAAACCTATTTATGCTATCTTCCAAATTCTCCTCCATATTAGCTCTAGTCATAGCCACCTCTAACTTCAGAAAGTACTCATTAACACTTTTACTTCCTTGAGTAAGTCTATGCAATTTGTCACACAACTCCTTATAGGTATGAGAAGGGACATGTCTCCTCCTCATCATTGCCTTCAAATCTTTCCATTTTTCAATAGGCGCAAGTTCACAATTCCTCCTAAGCTTTTTTTCTTGATCCCACCAAATAAGTGCATAACCTCTAAACTCCAACACAACCAACTTCAACATTTGTTCTTCACTAACATCACAACAAGAGAAAATTTGTTCTACCTTAAGCTCCCAATCAAGATACGCTTCGGGGTCACTCTTCCCATGAAAGTTTGGAATGCTCACTTCTTCTTTCAACTCATTTTCTCTCAAATAATCTTCATATTTTCTCTCTTTTTCTCTATCTCTGCTCTCATAGCTCCTTTCTTTTTTATACTTTCTATCTTTTTCTCTTACATTCTCTTCATACCTCTCATGCATCTTCCGGAGCAAATCACCAACCTTATACTTCTTAAGAATTTTTGCAACACATACTCTTTTATATTCTAAACCTCTATTCATGATTCCAACAAGCTAACAATTACCACAATGATAAAGAAAGTAATAAAAACAAAAACAAAAAAGGACCTCACCACTCGCTAAGTGTTTTCGCTCAAAGAAAGTGTATCACTCGTGTTTCACACAAATTATGACTTTTTTTATAATGTTCACTCTAGCCTTTTTCCATTCCCTAATGCAACTCTTCAAGTTCTTAAAACAAACCAAACAAGTCTCAATCAAGTTTGTAGTAAACCTCTACACAATTGTGACAAAACACACATGAAGGTTATCATCAAGAGGTCAATAAAGACAAGAGAAACTTCTAAGACAAAACCGACGAATTTAAATGACAAGAAAGAGGAAGAAGAAAATAACTAGACAAAGGAAGACACCTCAAAAGACAAACAATGACACAACTCAAGAAAAAAATTGAACTAAATGACTAAGTGGCTCAAATATGTGGAGGCTAAAGTACTATAACAAACTTGCAATGTTTAGTAGAAGCAACAAAGATGCAAAGTTGATTGATGTGTCAAAGTGTATAATTCTGGATATTTTTTATTTTTTTTTCCTTGTAAAAATGCCTTTTTTCACTAAGTGCTTTTATGAGAATCACTTTTTCACAGCACTTGTCTTTTTTTTTTTTTTTTTGCTTTTTTTTGATTTTTTTTCCAATCAATTTAGGCTTTTGAATTTCCAGAATCGGATATGTATGGAAGAAATAACATCAAAAACAATTTTGCAATCAAAATTTTAGATCAGACAATTGCAAGTGAAAGAGAATACTAATCTCCCCAACCAATGAAATTAGGGTCTTCAAACTTTGATTAAATTACAAACTGAGCTTAAGAAGTACAAAACCTAAGCAAAAAGGACAACCACACCGTGAGCTGGACATTGGAAATATGTTAATATAATGAAGCACAAAATAAATGTGAGTGCTGCACGAAATATCAATTTCCAGCAAACGATGAAACCCAAAATCAAATAAATTGCGACTCAAAAAGAGTGGTACCGTGAGTTTAAGGAATTTAGATTAGAGACATGAATTAGATTAGATGGAGAACAAACAGAAACAACATATCACAAAGACTCAACGGCAACGAAACACAAACGCAAACAACAATGACCCAAAACGAAAAAGGCTAAAAAGACAACGACAATTTTTATTTATTTTTATAATTTTTTTCAAGGACACAATAACACTTGATAATGGCTCTGAATACCACATGATAACGATCTAACTAATTTCATGTTAGATGAAGGATCTAACCAAGTGATTTCTTGAATCAAAAATAGGAAAGAAGACTAAAAGATAAAAGGGAAAAGAAACATACAAACGGATAAGGCAAGAAGATGAAGAAATCGCCACATCCAAGAGGATGATAAGATCAAGGTAGAATCACCACAAGAGTAAGAGGCTCTTGATAAGACTCAAATTTGGTTCTAAGAAGAACCCTAGAGAAACACTCTTTAATCTCACAATTCTATTTCATCAAAGTTGTGAAATAAGGTTACAAAAGTTCCTTAAATACTTAGGGTTGTGCCTAAGCTACACAACTTGCACACCATGGTGCCTATGCCAAAGATGTATACACACAAACAGCAAAATCCTTTAATGTCACATATACTAAAATAAAATCCTTTTAAATAAAAATAAACTTCATCCTAATTAAGATAAATTAGATTCTTTTAATGCTCTTGCGGTCCACATCAATAGTTGAGTCTAATGATATTAGTGTATTGACATTAGATCAATTACAGAGCAAATTGTTAGTGCACGAGTCTAGAATGAAGAGTCTTGAGACTCATAAAGAAGAAGAACAAGCCTTAAATTCACTGTAGAGGGTAGAACTGGTAGTAACACCTGAGGTAGGGGTAGAGGTACAGGAAGGCAAGGGGTGAGTAAAGAACACATTGAGTGCTATAAATGTGGTAAACTAGGTCACTATAAAAATGAATGTCCTAGTTGGGAGGAAGGGGCCATTTTTGCTGAGTTTGATGAAGAATAAGCAATTTTGCTTATGGCGTCTAAGGAAGAACAGAAAAATGTTGATCAAAGATATGAATGGTGGTTCTTGGATTCTGGTTGCTCCAACCATATGTGTGGAAACAGAAATTGGTTCACTAACTTTGATGGCTCATTTAAAGAAACTGTGAAGCTTGGCAACGACACTAGAATGGCTGTGACAAGAAAAGGAATTGTGAAGCTGAAGATACAAGGTGTTGTGCAGATAATCACTAATGTGTACTACATCCCAAGGCTGAAGAACAATCTAATAAGCATTGGCGAACTACAAGAAAGGGGTCTCAAGGTAATATTTGAAGACAACACGTGCAAGGTGTACCAAAAAGAAAGAGGGCTCATAATCACCGGCATCATGACCATACACAGGATGTTCATCATCACATGTCATGTTATTCCTCTTGCTCTCTTTAATGAATCATGTAATAATGTTGAGGATAGTGATTTGTCCCACTTATGGCATTGTAGATTTGCTCATTTGAGTCACAAAGGCCTGAAGACTTTGTTCCAAAAAGAAATGGTGAAGGGTCTGCCACCTCTTCAAGAATCAACAAAGACTTGTAGTGAATGCTTAAAAGGAAAGCAACATAGGAGGTTTTTCCAAAAAAAAGTACATGGAGAGCAAGCAAACCATTGGAGCTAGTGCACTCTGATATTTGTGGACCAATAACTCCAGAATCAAACAGTCATAAGAGGTACTTTATTAGTTCCATAGATGATTACAGTAGAAAAGGGTGGGTGTATTTCATATCTGAAAAATCTACTGCACTTGAAATTTTTAAGAAATTTATAGTGTTAGTTGAAAAAGAGTCTAGGGAAGTTATCAAGTGTCTTAGAACTGACAGAGGTGGTGAATTTAATTCAAATGAATTCAACACTTTCTGTAGTGATAATGGCATCAAGAGGCAGTTCACTGCTGCTTACACCCCTCAACAAAATGGGGTGGCCGAAAGGAGGAATAGAACTATTTTAAACATGGTAAGAAGCATGTTATCTGAGAAGGAGGTCCCTAAAGAATTCTGGGCAGAAGCTGTAAATTGGTCCACAAATGTCCTCAATAGAAGCCCCACCCTAGTTGTTAAAAATTGTACACCTCAAGAGGCTTGGAGTGGCATCAAACCCTCGGTCAAACACTTTAGGACTTTTGGATGCATAGGATTTGTACACATTCCTGATGCTCATAGAAAAAAACTAGATGACAAGAGTATGAGATGTGTCCTATTAGGTGTTAGTGAGGAATCCAAAGCCTACAAACTCTATAATCCTATTACTAAAAAGATTATCATTAGTAGGGATGTAAAGTTTGCTGAAAATGAGAAATGGAACTGGCAAGATAAGAAACAATCTACTGGTCAGACACCTATTGACATTGAGCCAACTATTGCTGAAGAGGAGGGTACAGAAATCGAGAATAATTCCAATAATGATGATGCTAATGAGCATGCCAACATCAATGATGATTGTTGCGCCCGAAAAAGTCCCCGAGGGGTTTTCTTCGTTTACAACTTTTTTGAACAATGAAGTCGCCACCAATATTTTTTATAAGGAAAATATTGAAGAAAAACCTTTTTGGGAAGGCAGATGGTCTTTTGGAAAACTTAAAGATTTGGGTTCGGGGGTCGGTTAGGCATGGGGAAGGTATTAGCGCCCCACACCTCCTTTCTACTGAAAGGGAACCTTTAATTAAACGTGTGGTTTTAAGTGTTGATTTGAAGAATACTTAATTTGCCTCTTGATTGAAAAAGAATTAACGGAAATTTCTATTCGCGGCGCTTGACGAGAGTTAGCCGCTTTGTTTTCTTTGAAAGGAAAAATGTTTTTAGTTTGTTGTGCTCGATGGAGGGGATCCGCTCCTACGTATCTCCAGGTGCGATGGAGAATTCAAAGCTACGTAGTTCTAGGTTTTTGGTTTTACTTTGTTTAATTGTGAAAACTGAGCTTTCATGATGATCAATTGAGCAAAGGCTCCAAGTGATTACCACTAGTACTCCATTGTTAATAATCATGCAAGCAAAGGCTTCGCAGGACCAATAACAAAGTTTTTTGATTTAATGAAAAGTTTTTTAGGAAAATTAGGCATTCATGATGATCAATTGAGCAAAGGCTCCAAGTGATCACCACTAGTTCCTCATTGTTAGTGATTATGCAAGCAGAGGCTTCGCAAAACCACTAACAAAGTTTTTTTTGATTTATTGAAAGTCTTTAAGAAAATTAAACGTTCATGATGATCAATTGAGCAAAGGCTCCAAGTGATCATCACTAGGTCCTCATTGTTAATGATCATGCAAGCAAAAGCTTCGCATGACCACTAACAAGGTTTTTGATTTAATGAAGAGTGTGTGAGTTAGAAAGAATTAAAAAAACGAGAAAAAAGTAAAAATTGCAAAATGGGGGTGTTATTAGCTGCAGGGGGGTTGTGAAACTGAACAGGGGGTGTAATCAGCAAGCCCAGTTCGCAGATATGGGAGCCCAAAGATATAAACCGGGCTTAAGTGAGGAGGGGGCGGCCACTTGAATTGTCAATTGAAGAGTTAGATATCAATGGTTTCACGGCACATCAGGGTTGGAGCAAAAGCAAGTTCATGCCACCAAGCATATTTTATGCTTATTCTGATCCGGATCAACCTCCATCATCAAATTTCCGACTTCACGATTCTTTTCACCGTTGTTTATTGTTATCATTTGCGTCTTTAAGTTCCCGCTGATCCTCGAAAATTTCGAACTCAGCGTTTCTTTGATTGATTAGGGTTTCAATGTGAAGCCCTAATCTTATTTTCAGGTGATTTTAATCATCTCCCCCCTTTGACTCTCCTTGATTGTCTTTTTATAGTTAAAATTAGGTCTTAGCATTGATTACGTTTTTGGGCTTTGACTAACTTTGACTCTTCTTTTTTTTTTTCCAGATCTCATGAGCCCAAATCAGTAGCTTTGAGAGAAAATTGAAAAATCCTAATTGCACCTCCATATTTTTTTGCATTTTTCCTACTATTTTCGGATTCCTACTTTTTGTACATTTTGAATTACCTTTTTTTGTATTTTCTGGACATTTGGTCATTTGAACACTTCTAATTTGTAAATAAAATTAAATAGACTTTTTTGGCATTTTTGGACTATATGTATTACTCAAAATAAATTAACTGCACAAAAATAATAATAAGAAAAAGAGTCGGGCCAAACACAAAGACGGGAACGGGCCAGACTAGACAAATACGCTAAACCGAGACCCAAATAGAAGAAATGGGCTCATTAACTAAAAACACTAAAATCGACTCAGAATTGTATTCTTAAGCCTGAACTGAAAAGGACAAGCCAAATTTCTAGAAAAAATGACTTTTGGTAAACCTACTTATGTATGACTAAACCCAAATACGAAGATTAAATTGAAGAACACACGAAATGATCGATCATTCGCGTGCCTGCCTAATTTAAACAACGGTATTTCGATTTAGTTGAGCTTGATAACTGACATTGGCTTAAGTTAAAAAGGACGGACAAAATTGGGGTATTACAACTGCCCCTCTTTATTTCACATTTCGCCAAAAAATATGAATTGGCCTTTTAATATTTGTTGGTGAGATGGAAATAAAGATATAGAAATAATACCAATTTTGTCCGCTTCAGAAAAAATTCAAAATTTTTGTTATTTTCCTTTTGAGAGAGGGGGTTAACACTTGTCGTATTAACGAGAAAGCAATAAATTGGAAAAAGCGGTAAATTGGGAAAATCGGTAAATTGGGAATTCAGAGGTTGCCTAAAACCTTCTAACGGACTCTTGTCGAGTCCGAGCTCTGGGGGTGGCCTTTTCGAGCGGCCGATCAACATCAGGTCCGGAACTGATTTGATCAATGGATTTACATCGTGCCTTAGGTCGACACAACTAATCCGAAGGACTTAACGGTTCGATGGATCCATCGCGTGCTCGTACACGATGTTGTGATCTGTGGAAGGAGTTCACTAACTCTGTGGGAGTTCACTAACTCTGGGTTGATGGAGTTTACGAACTCTGGGTTGATGGAGTTTACGAACTCTGGGGGTGGCCTTTTCGAGCGGCCGATCAACATCGGTCCGAATCGATTTGATCAATGGATTTACGCCTGTGCCTTAGGTCGACACAACTAATCCGAAGGACTTAACGAAATCGATGGATCCATCGCGTGCTCGTACACGATGTTGTGATCTGTGGAAGGAGTTCACTAACTCTGTGGGAGTTCACTAACTCTGGGTTGATGGAGTTTACGAACTCTGGTTTGATGGAGTTTACGAACTCTGGGTTGATGGTGATTTTCTAAAAATGGGATTCTTGGGACTCTCGGGTCCGAAGTAACTTTTCTCTTGAATGGTGCGTGAAATGCATGCACTTGGCTATTTGGGTGCATATGAATGCAATGATTGATTTTGGTGGGATGCTTCTTCTGTTTGATTTTTCATTCTCTTCTTTTTTGTTATTCTTTCGCTCTTCTGAGATGCGAATTTGAAAGCGTAATGTACTGTTTGATGCCATGGGGTGATGAATGGTATGGATGATATGAGAACGATGAATGATATGAAGATGTTGTGTTCTTTTGTGTTTGCTTCTTCTTTGTAGTTTATGAGATGCAAATATCAACATAATGCTTTGATGTTTGAATGTAAGTGTATGCGGTGATTGATGCTTTGATGAATGGAATGCTCCTATTCTAACTTACATTTGTTTCTTTTTGCTTCTTCTATGAAATGCGGACCTTAATATGATGCAATGCTCTGATGTTTGATGCAATGATTTTTTTTCTTTTTCTTTTATGGAAATGCTAGCATTAATGTGATGCCAATGCAATGAAAAGATTTCTGCTTTTTCTTCTTTACTATTTTTTTCTATGAAATGCAAGTATTAGTATGACGCAACTGACATGGACCTTTTTTTTTTTTTTTTTTTTTGCTATGTGATGAATGCACAAAATGTGAAGATGCAAATGTAATGCTTTGATGCATATGCCATAATGAATAGATTGAAATGCCTAGATGCATGAGGTGTACATTTTGGTGATACTGAGATGTGAGACTTTGGATGCAAGGAATTGAGATGATTATTGACCATTCTGTTGAAAAATTGCATTTGATTCAAACTCTGGTGTTCTCAAGGTTTTTATTTACAAACAATCTCACTTGTTTTCTCTTTCTTTCCACGGTGACTGAATTTTAGATATCACGTAAACAACTTGTGTTCTCTCCTCTTGAAGCATCGTCTAGTAAGCATGCATAGGAGTGCAAATGTGAATGAATGAGTCAGCTAGCTTGGCATTGGTTTAGGGCATGGACATTTATGGCAAGTGAAGGAATGACAGACATGGTTATTGCCGAAGCTCATGAGGGATCAAGAGATACAATATTGCCCCAATTCAGGTCTTTGATGAGTGAATAGCTTGCCCCTGTCTAGTGGTGACAACAACTAGGGGTGTAGAAGATGATGAATTGGGAATGCTTCGGCTTTTGAAATGAAGGGTGGAGCAGAAGAGATTTTGTCTCAACCCATAAAGTTTGATGTTGCCCCAGTCATAACAAGGACAAAGCTGCCCCAATTAGAATGACAAGGCCTCGTTTAGGATAGTGAGTTGAGAAATTGCCCCGGTGAGGTTTTATAGGTATGAATGAGGTGAAGGAATGGGAACGCACTTGCCCCACTCTCGAATGACATTTCAAACGGTTTCTTTGAGTGAGGTTGTGAAAGGCGACAAAGTTATGGTGATGGGTATGAACTGAGGGTGATATATGAATGAGGTGGGCAATGAACAAACCTCCCTAAAGTTGAGCGGAGTGAGAGGTGAAGGGAATGCCCCCTAGTACACTTTTTGGTTCTGTTTAAGAACAACTCAAATGCAATGAAAGTTTTGACTTATGAGGAGAGGCTCCATTTGGTGACCACTAAACCTTGCTTTAATGCAAAATGAATGCATCTTGGAGTGCAAGTCCTTCTCTCTTTTTTACCAACTTTTTTTTTTGATTGTTTGTTTTTTTTTTTGAGCAGCTTTCTTTTTTCTGCTTGTTTGTTTTTTTCTTTTTGAGCAAACACGTCGTAAATGGATAAACTTATTTGTCCTAAGATTAAAACTTGAGAAAACGAAAGCAATTAGTCATTGATCGGGATGGACTTTTTAGGGTTGTGATGTGGAGAAGGGGATGATTGAGCTTAATGAAGTGTTTGGGGTTGATGGGGAGGATGGGTCTTGTTCGGTGTTGGCCGATGGTCAATGGTTTATGAAGGAAATGGTTATTAGGTTTGATGAGGTGTTTGAAGGTTTTATGAAAGAAAAGATGGTTAAACCCAATGAATTGAGGGCTTTTTTGAAAGGGGAAATGATTGAACCCGTTGAATTTGAGGGCCTTTTTGGAGGGGAGCTCTTATGCTTCATTGGCAAAATGTGTTGACTCTTAATTTATACTCCCTTTGTCTTCCTTTCTTTGTTTTGGGATTCTCCCTTTTGAAACTTTGTTATTCCCCTCCTTTTGTGAATTTTCTTTCCTTTTGACTTGGGTGAAAATGATATACCATATTTGATGTGGAATTAACCCTTGTCTAGGGTGATGGGGATATCTTGGGCTTTTCTTGGCTTAAGATGGGTAACAAAGGGTATTTTTGTGATTTTGAATTTTTGGCTTAAGAGGGGTAGGAAATGGACTTTTTGGGATTTTAGGTTTTTGAGGGTATGGAGAGATGACCAAATTTCATTTCAAATCTCGATTGCTTATTTCTGTAAGACTTAACTTTAGGACAAGAATTTATCTATCTTCATGTGCTTGCTCTCTTTTATTTTTCGTGTTCTAACTTTTGCATGGATTGCTCTCATGAGTTTTCAATCCACAGGGTGCTCTTTTTGTCTAGACCGCCCTTTGCGGGTTTTCAACCTAGCGAGCTTATTTTATCTTTTTTTTCATTATATATTTTTTAGAAAGACTTGCACTAAAGGAATATGATCTCGACAAGGAAATTAGTGATCACTGAAATTGCCTGACATGGAGGACTTAAAGTGTTAGCGAGAATGAACCAAAAAGTCAAGTATGTCTCGATGGGAGAAAATATGCGCTTTAGGGGTGGGACGGGCGGGATTAGACTTGGATGGGGAATGATGATAAATGAAGGAAATTGACTTACTCAAACAATAGAAACTACACGTGGCATGCATACTTACTAGAAGAACGCTTCACAGAGAGTTAACATTAGTTAAAACATGATATAAAAACTTTTTTGATAAACGGTTTCAGTCTTTTATCATGGAATGGATGAGATGCAATGCTTTTTTGAAGGAAATACAAATGAGTTATTGATGTGAAAAATTGAGGGCCTTGGAACACCTTGAGTTTGCAAATGAGTGAGGGTAAACTTTTCCAAAAAAGGAAAGATTACTTTGCAAGAACATCTCGTCTCTCATCACAAAGTTTTTGTTGTATGCAATGCATGGATGAAAATACTATGATGCATACATGATGAGAATGAAATGCATGAAAGCATGTTCGCTTGAAAAGTGTGATTATTCTAAAAGTTTTTTTTTGTTTTTTTTTAGGTTTTCTTTTTATGCAAGACGAAATATGAAATGCCAATGCCTTTTTGGATGATGAATGATGCAATAATGATGCTTCTTTTGAGAATGATTTTTATAGAGGCAAGACAAGATATGAAATGCCGATGCCCCCTTTTCTTTTGAATGATGCAGGAATGATGCTTTTTCCTAAATGATGATTTTTAGAGGCAAGACAAAGTATTAAATGCCAATGCCCCTTCCCTTTTCTTTTGAATGATGAAAGATGCAAGAATGGTGATATGAGGCAACTGATTGTCGTTACCCTGAGTAACCTGCATGAAACATTGAGTGGATCCTGACTCAATACTTCACACAATATACTGAAATGTTTCGACAATTAGTTGACTCAACTTAACTTCCTACTTGAAAATAAAACACGTGTGACTGGGTCAAAGTGCCCTGATATCGTAGAGTAACATCTCAAATTTGTAGTCGACAAACAAATTTGAGATATTACCCTTCGTCGTTCAAAGGTGCACTTCTACCCATTAAGCCATCACATGAGGAAAGTTTTCTTTGTTTCGAAAGGATGCATGCAGGGAGAAGTGATGTATTCGAACAAAGTGATGAGGTTAATGAAATGATGCATGAGTGCCACATTGACGCGATGTCTGCATTATTTGGTGATGATTTTTTGTACCTGCACCCGGATGAATGTGATGCTTATGCAATGCGGATGATAATTGCTTCTTGCTTTATTTTGTTTTTATTCAATGAAATGAAATGCATGATACTCACAATGATTTTTTTTTTAAATGCATGGAAAGACATGATTTTTATTGAATGGAATTGCACGCAAAATGAGAGTTTAACGTATTATTTTTTTCATGATGTGTGAAAAAGGAAAACAATAATGCATGAGACGCGCCCCTAATAAGACACGATTTTTTGGATCTTTCGAAAAATTAGGGGACAAAGACTTAGTGAATGGAAACGCACACGTGCGGAGAATGCACTCCTAACAAACCTTAATGAGATAGAGAAAAATGCATGTATGAATTTTATCAAGTTTTTGTTTTATGCAATGCAAATGATGTCTTTATATGAAAATGACGTCGATAATGCGACTTGACATGCATGTGAAAAATAAGATGAAAACATTTTTTCCGAGTTTGGTGACTGAAATTTTGGGAACATCACCTCATATAGCCGGGTAAAAGAAAAGACTATGATGATTTTCTAAGTTTTGCTTTTTGTAATGCAAGGATGTATGCAAATGATGATGATGCTCTATGTGCATGCAAGATAAATGAAAGAGTTTTTATTGGCAATGATTCAAGTTTTTTTTGGAAAATGCGGGCGACGTGGCTTCATATGGACCTAGTAAGGAAAGGCTACAATCGCAGCTCTTTCTCTCTGCTTTTTTAAAAGAGTGAACCACATGCTTTGCCCATGCAGGCCAAGCAAAAGAAAGGCTACGACGGCAGCTCTTTCTCTGTTTTCTTTTTTGAAAAATCTCCTTCTCCTTTTTGAAAACATGCCTAGATTACAATGCAACACACAATTTGGTATGCCCCTTGTGTCCTACGAAGGGTGGGAATCCTAGGGTCTACAATCGATTTAAAAGGGTAATCCTCCCATGTAGGTTCTAATCACTTCCTCACAATGGCAACCAAGAGCTAAAGTCTCTCTCATGATGACACCCACACTCGTAGAAAGCTACCGAGTGTGAGGCATCATGACAAAGCGCACTCTTGGGCGGAACTTTCATGAGAGCCATACAGACAAAGGTCTACGAATGGCAGTCACTAATCATTCCCACTCTCCTAGGTTTTCGTTCAGACCTTGGGTTTTAGGCCCCACTCAATGCTCACAAGTATAGGGTGTGAAGTGTGTGTTGAGGGCACGACACCTAGAAATAACTACCCTTCCCCACCTGCAAATGAAAAACCCAGAACAGTCCAGACAATAGCAAGCAATAACATGTCGTCTACCCTAGGGTTCAATATCAAATAAGCTAGCTTAGGGTTCCAACAACAATCAAGTGCATTCCTTACCTCAAGAAAGGGAGCCGAGAAGAGGGGATCATGATATAATTGGGGAGATGCATGAGGGTATTTAAGCACATAAGCAAAAAAGGAGGAAGGAAAAACAAACCTGGAAGAAGAGAAAACAAATGCACCTGCATACAACATGATAAGAAAGAAAAGGAAACTGAAAGAGATAGAGGCAAACAAGGTATTCAAATCAAATCACAAACCACACATTTAATTAGTTAGGCTCGACCCACTTAGAAAAAACGTCCCCAGTGGAGTCGCCAGCTGTTGCGCCCGAAAAAGTCCCCGAGGGGTTTTCTTCGTTTACAACTTTTTTGAACAATGAAGTCGCCACCAATATTTTTTATAAGGAAAATATTGAAGAAAAACCTTTTTGGGAAGGCAGATGGTCTTTTGGAAAACTTAAAGATTTGGGTTCGGGGGTCGGTTAGGCATGGGGAAGGTATTAGCGCCCCACACCTCCTTTCTACTGAAAGGGAACCTTTAATTAAACGTGTGGTTTTAAGTGTTGATTTGAAGAATACTTAATTTGCCTCTTGATTGAAAAAGAATTAACGGAAATTTCTATTCGCGGCGCTTGACGAGAGTTAGCCGCTTTGTTTTCTTTGAAAGGAAAAATGTTTTTAGTTTGTTGTGCTCGACGGAGGGGATCCGCTCCTACGTATCTCCAGGTGCGATGGAGAATTCAAAGCTACGTAGTTCTAGGTTTTTGGTTTTACTTTGTTTAATTGTGGCGAGCTTTCATGATGATCAATTGAGCAAAGGCTCCAAGTGATTACCACTAGTACTCCATTGTTAATAATCATGCAAGCAAAGGCTTCGCAGGACCAATAACAAAGTTTTTTGATTTAATGAAAAGTTTTTTAGGAAAATTAGGCATTCATGATGATCAATTGAGCAAAGGCTCCAAGTGATCACCACTAGTTCTTCATTGTTAGTGATTATGCAAGCGGAGGCTTCGCAAAACCACTAACAAAGTTTTGATTTATTGAAAGTCTTTAAGAAAATTAGCGTTCATGATGATCAATTGAGCAAAGGCTCCAAGTGATCATCACTAGGTCCTCATTGTTAATGATCATGCAAGCAAAGGCTTCGCATGACCACTAACAAGGTTTTTGATTTAATGAAGAGTGTGTGAGTTAGAAAGAATTAAAAAAACGAGAAAAAAGTAAAAATTGCAAAATGGGGGTGTTATTAGCTGCAGGGGGGTTGTGAAACTGAACAGGGGGTGTAATCAGCAAGCCCAGTTCGCATATGGGAGCCCAGTATGCGAAACTGGGCTTAAGTGAGGAGGGGGCCGGCCACTTGAATTGTCAATTGAAGAGTTAGATATCAATGGTTTCACGGCACATCAGGGTTGGAGCAAAAGCAAGTTCATGCCACCAAGCATATTTTATGCTTATTCTGATCCGGATCAACCTCCATCATCAAATTTCCAGCTTCTGATTCTTTTCACCGTTGTTTATTGTTATCGCTGCCGTCTTTAAGTTCCTGCTGATCCTCGAAAATTCTGAACTCAGCGTTTCTTTGATTGATTAGGGTTTCAATGTGAAGCCCTAATCTTATTTTCAGGTGATTTTCGAATCATCTCCCCCCCCCCTTTGACTCTCACTGACTGTCTTTTTATAGTTAAAATTAGGTCTTAGCATTGATTACGTTTTTTGGGCTTTGACTAACTTTGACTCTTCTTTTTTTTTTCAGATCTGCAGCCCAAATCAGCAGTTGGAGAGCAGCTGAAAAATCCTAATTGCACCTCCATATTTTTTTGCATTTTTCCTACTATTTTCGGATTCCTACTTTTTGTACATTTTGTATTACCTTTTTTTGTATTTTCTGGACATTTGGTCATTTGAACACTTCTAATTTGTAAATAAAATTAAATAGACTTTTTTGGCATTTTTGGACTATATGTATTACTCAAAATAAATTAACTGCACAAAAATAATAATAAGAAAAAGAGTCGGGCCAAACACAAAGACGGGAACGGGCCAGACTAGACAAATACGCTAAAACGAGACCCAAATAGAAGAAATGGGCTCATTAACTAAAAACACTAAAATCGACTCAGAATTGTATTCTTAAGCCTGAACTGAAAAGGACAAGCCAAATTTCTAGAAAAAATGACTTTTGGTAAACCTACTTATGTATGACTAAACCCAAATACGAAGATTAAATTGAAGAACACACGAAAAGATCGATCATTCGCGTGCCTGCCTAATTTAAACAACGGTATTTCGATTTAGTTGAGCTTGATAACTGACATTGGCTTAAGTTAAAAAGGACGGACAAAATTGGGGTATTACAATGATACTCACAGTGATGAAGGTGATGAAGCAGAAACAGAGCAACAGAATGAAGAGAGTAATTCTGCAGATGATGAAATTGAGCAGAGAAGAATAAGAAGGCCGCCACCTCCCTACTTAGATGATTATGAGACCAGTGCTATGAGTTTAGCAGTGATCAGTTCATCTGATCCATCCAGTTATGAAGAGGCAAAGGAGAGTAATGTGTGGAGAGAGGCAATGGTTCTGAAATAAATGTTATAGAAAGAAACCAGACTTGGAAACTAGTTGATCTACCTCCGAAAACTACAACCATTGGTGTGAAATGGGTGTATAAAACCAAGCTCAATGAAGAAGGTAAGGTGGAGAAATACAAGGCCAGACTTGTAGCAAAAGGATATGCCCAAAAACATGGAATTGGTTATCATGAAGTCTCTGCTCCAGTTGCCCGTTGGGATACCATCAGAACATTACTTGCTGTGGCTGCTTTCAAAGGTTGGAAAGTCTTTCAACTAGACATAAAAAGTGCTTTCCTACATGGAAACTTAAGTGAAGATGTGTATGTCATTCGACCACCTGGATATGTGGTGAAAGGGGCAGAATCAAAGGTGTATAAACTGCAAAAGACACTTTATGGGCTAAAACAAGTGGTATAGTAGAATTGAGGCTTACTTTAGTCGGGAAGGATTTAATAAGTGTCCTCATGAGTACACCCTCTTTGTTAAGACGAATTCAAATGGAAATATTGTGCTAGTTAGTCTATATGTAGATGATTTAATCTACACAGGAAATGATGAGAAGCTATGCTGCAAGTTCAATGATTCCAAGAAACTTGAATTTGAGATGAGTGATTTGGGCAAAATGAAATATTTTCTAGGAATAGAGGTGACATAGAATGATCAAGGAATAACAATATGTCCACAAAAGTATACTAAGGAGGTGCTAGAGAGATTTGGCATGGAGAATAGAAGAGCTGTTAATACTCCTATGGTTCCTGGAAGCAAGTTGTGCAGAGATGCAAGTGGGAGGGCTGTAGATGCAACTACCTATAAACAAATAATAGGTAGTTTGATGTATCTAACAGCCACGAGACCTGATCTAATGTACTCAGTAGGTCTAGCTAGCAGATACATGGAGAGGCCTACTGAAGTGCATTTGGTTGCGATGTAAAGAGAATCATGCGCTATGTGCAGGGCACAATCAATTCTGGTATCTTATATCAGAAGCAAAACAGAGGAAATAATTGTAAACGGGTTGGATACACTGATTCTGACTATGTGTCATACCCAATTTTGTCCAGCTTAGGTCAAAACTCTAATTTTCCACAAAAAATAAATAAACTGAAGAGTGAAGAGCATTATGCATTGCATTTTGGGTCCTAAAAGTCATTCCATAACTTTTAAAATCATTTTTAGGGTCGAAACACATTTTCGAGCAAAATTAGGGTTTTTGGAGCAAAAAGGGTATTTTGGTCATTTCCAAAATTAGGCAATTCCTCACCAAAAATCATTGTTCAATATCAAAAGAATGCATTGGGATCAAAATGAATTGAGTTATATATTTTGTGAGCATGCATGCATGATAAAATTCAAATTTTGAACAAAAAGGGTAAAATGGGAATTTCCTTCAAGGTGAGGTATCAAATCAATTTTGGGGAGTGGTGATCTCATAGAAGTTTGGGCCCAATCATTGAATCCTAGGATATGGCCCAAAATGGTGGGAATTTATGGAATTATCATGAAAAGAATAATAAAAAATGGTAAAAATAAGGAAGTGTCCTCAATAAGACAAAATGTACTATCTTTTGGCAAGCTTGCAAACTTGGGCACCAAGGACTCATTTGCTCCGAATTTTCCAGCTATTTTTCACCTCATTTTGTGTTTCTTCATGCCCTTGATCCATGTGAGTTGTATTCCTAGCCATTGATTAAAATTCTAGATCAAATCCTAGGCTACAACTTTGTGTACAAAACCCTAATTGCCCTTGACAATTTTTGTGCAACAAAAACTCCTAATTTTCTTGTATAACCAGCTATTCCTCACTCATTTGTGTTTTCTCCTTGTCCCTAATCCATGTGCATTGCAATCTTGGCCTTTTTTATTCAAATTCTATCTCAAATCTCAATGGTTTGCAAAAGCACAATGTCCTATATACCCTTAATTTTGCATCTCATATAAAACTCAAAATAAGAGACCATGATGAAAAAGACTCTCTCATTTGTTTACCCTAGCACACAATACGCTCCTCTCCTCTCTCTCTCTCAAGGCTGTAGCCTATCCTTCATCCTCCTCACCCAACTTCTTCAAAAATCAAACACCAAAGCTTGATAATCCTTCATCTATTCCATCAATCCCCTTCTAAGCTTCCATAATCATCCAAGTTTCATCAAAATCCACTAAGAGAAGAAGATTTGCGTGAGGGTCTAGCTTGTTGGAGGCGTTCTTCAAGTGTTTTTGCTCCTATTTTGCATTCTTCTTCTTTTTCTAGTAGGATCTAGAGGTAAGCCTAATATCTTTTGCATTGTCTTTAGTTTTTAGCATGTAGATCTTTCTTCTACTCCTCTTTCCTTTCTCAAAAAGGCTTAGAGGGCTCATTTCAAACATTATGACAAGGACATTGGGAGCCTTGGGTGTTTGACCATGTAGTTTGCATTTTCACACTCAGTTTCTTATTTTTTTTCATTAAATAAACCATCATTTTATAAATAAAGAGCTTTCACATATCATATGTTTCATGTTAATCTTGCATCTTCTTGTTCATATCGTGGTGTGTAAATTGAGTTTTGGTTTGATTTTGAGACATAGAGGCCTCGGTTTTAAGTACTAGAAACCTAGGGTTTTGTTGCCTTTTTTTTTCATTCCTTTGGTTGGTATGAATAAAAAAGCATGATTTGCTTGATTAGTGTCTTGTAACATGGCATGATAATATAGGGTTTAGTCTTGTGCCTTGTTCTATGTGTTGATTGTGAATCTTGGCATGAAATAATTTGGTGATTTGTTCATGTTGTTGCTTCAGCCTTAGAGGCCTCTTTGTGCATATTTTTGTGCTTGAAATGTGTTGTTTGATCTTGTGTGAATGAACACAATTGTGTTAATGTGTTTTTTAACTTTTAACCACTCACTTACTTTTTACTTTACCATTCATTAATTATTTACCAAAAAAACATAAAAAAACATTTTTGCTTTTTATTTACCTTTTACTCAAACATTTTTACCACATTCTTACTCTAACTTTTTACCACTTCTTACCAAAACATTTTCAAACTTTGCATTTCATTTATTTGCATCATCCATGCGACACACTCTCATGCTTGCACACTAATACTTTCATACTCCCATATGCTCACATATTCATGCATTCTTGCATGCTTATGCATCTTGCATTCTTTTATTCTCTCGCATGTTTATGCATCCTTGTCTGCCATTCATGCATTCAATAGTGCTACGTCTTGCATTCATTCTTAAATGTTCATGCATTCATTAATATCATGTCTTACATTCAATAACCAAATGTTCATGCATTCATTTATGCCATGTCAATTACTTCAAAATCAAACAAAAATTGCATTCGTTTTCAAAAAAATTAAAATCAACTTACACTCAATAATGCTCATTCATGCATTGCCTTGTATGCTTATTCATTCATGCATCCTTATATGATCATTCACTCACATTCTTGTATGCTCATGCATTTGCATACTTGCCTAATCATGCACATCATTGCTTGCGTGTTCACTCATCCAACCTAGATTGTTCTATGCCTATAATCAAGTGTATTCTCTTGTTCATGATGCCATTTAAATGTCTTGATTTAATTGTGTGCAATTCCTCCCCCATGCATGTACTCTTATATGAAGACGTAAGCCTACTTTCCTGTTGTAGCATAGAGTCATTAAGATGAGTGCACCCCTTTGAGATTGTTGCCCGTCCCGTAACAATTCTCACCCACACAACACAATTGTTTTGAGAACTTTGTCTTGCATCTTGGATAATTGAATCCCTTGATTGTATTGGCATGATTAATCTTGGTTGATGAATAATATGTTCATGATTGCTTGATTGTTGAAGTATGAGCCTTGTTCATTCATTTGCATTTGGTTATGGATTTAGAATTGATTTGAAATGTTCTACTTCTTTTCTAAAACCCATTTCCTAGATTCATTTTTTAAAACCCCTTTTATTTTTCAAAACAAGAATAAAATAAATTGTCGTTGATGACCAATCGCGCCGTTGCCGTTTAGGTTGTCAATGATGATTTGTTTTCAAAAGGAGTTAGTAGTGAGGCCATTCTAACCGTTGTTGTTCGGTCTTCGCAAAAGCTCAATCCTATTTTTGAAAACTTACTTATTCCTCAAAAATAAATCAATTGTCATTAATGATCAATCGCGCCGTTGCCGTTTAGATTATTAATGGTGATTTTCTTATCCCCAGCGAGTTAGTAGTGAGGCCATTCTAACCGTTGTTGTTCGGTCGTCACAACGCTCACCCAATTTCAAAAAAACCGTAAAAAGCCGAGAACTACGTAGTTTTGATCCCTCATCCCAGTGAGGGTACGTAGGAGCGGGGTCTTGTCCCGTCAAGCACCCTTTTAAAAGATCATTGTTTTGTCCTGATTTTCAAAGATAACCAAAAATATTCCTCTTCCCTCCTGTTTTCAATAAAACAAACTCTTAAATAAAAGGAAAGAAAAGAAAAGAAGTAGAACAAAAATCATTTCAAATCAACTTTTCCTAAACCACACATCAAGTTAATGGTTCCCTTTCGGTAGAAAGGACGTGTGGGGTGCTAATACCTTCCCCATGCGTAACCGACCCCCAAACCTACATCTCTGAGTTTTCAAAAGACCATCCGCTTTTCCAAAAAAAAAAAAAAAATTTCAATGTTTTCCTAAATAAATATTGGTGGTGGCTCTACTATTTTCCACGTTGTCAAACGAGAAGTCCAAACCGGATTTTTCGGGGCGCAACACTATGCAGGTGACTTTGATGACCGCAAAAGCACAAGTGGGTATGTCTATATGGTTGGTTCATCAGCAGTGAGTTGGACATTTTCGGACTCTATTTATTCTGTATTTTTTCTACTATTATTTTTTGTATTTTGGGACACTTATCGACTCTTGGACACTCTTATGCTATAATAAAAATAAATCAAATTTTTTTGCCAATTTTTGGTATAATATGTTGCTCAAGATGAATTAAAAAGGCAAATAAAAAAGAATTAAAAAGGTTGGGCCAAATACGAAAACGAGCTCGATTGAACAGACGCGTTAGAATAAAGCCCAAATAGAATAAATAGGCCCGTTAAGCAATAGGAACTAAAAATTAAATCAGAACCACGTTTGAAGCCCCCATCGAAACGGTAAACCCAATTGCGAGAAAAATGACATAGGTAAGCCCAATTAGATTCAACTAGGCCCAAATACTGAGTTCAAACTGAAGAAAGCGCGAAAATATCGATCATTCGCGCGCATGCCGAGTTAAACAACGATATTTCGGTTTAGTTGACGGGATAATTGAAATTGGCTCAAATTAGAAGAATGAGACGTTATTCTAAAAACTCTCGTAATTGCGTGACCTCGGAACGTGAATTAAACTACTAAAGCGAGAAAAAAGAGAACGTACAAAATTGGGGTATAACAGCTGCCCCTCTTTATTTGAATTTTACTAGAAAAGGTGAAGTGTATTCAAATTTTCGTAGTAGAAATAGAAATAAAGATAGAATAGACGTCAATTTTGTCCATTTAGAGGGGGAAATAGAGGGTTTGAGAATTAACACTTGGCGCATTAACTGAGAACAAAATGAAGGATCACTTGGGATTTGAAGGAGCGCTAAGGCTCTGAAGGACCACTCATGGTCTGAAGGAGCACTAAGGCTCTGAATGACCACTCAGGGTCTGAAAGGCTGCCTAGGCCTGAATTGAAGGACCATCGTGGTCTGAAGGAGCGCTACTAGCTACGGTACTAGTAAAACGGTCTGAGGGGGCCTTTATATTCGAGCAGCCATGATGGGTCAAGATCAGATCCGGAACTAATATGTTGACCATGAAGGACGTCCACTATGTCTTAGGCTGACACAGTTGTCTGAAGGACCACGAGGGGTTTGCGAAGGTCCGTCAGGCTCGACTACGACGTTGCGACCTGGGCCACTTAGGGCACTGCTATGAAGGACCACTTGGGGTCTGAGGGATCAACCAGGTGATCTGTGATATGATATGAGATCAACGCTTAAAGCGCTGATATTAGAGGAACACAATATAGGGATCAACACTTGTCGTGCTTACCTGAACATACCTAATGAATGCGTCTTCCCGAGGAGGGAAAAGCTATCTATACTTGGCATGTCTAACAATGCAATGAATGATGTATGTATGCGCGTGTAATGATTGGTACACGGTAAGATGATGAATGAAATGATTTTTTTTGGCTTCTGATTTTTTGTCTGCCTTTTTGCTTTGTTTTTTTGGCTTCTCTTCTTGGTAAACGATGAACACATGAAATGCGAATGTGAATATGATGCAAATGTAATGTTTTAATGTAAATGCTATGGTGAAATAAAGGAAGTGCATATATGCATGGTGGGATGATATGATATGATAGGATTGATTGGGATATAGAAATATCATTGGTAATGATGAGAAACACAGCTTTCGATGCTAGAAAAGATAAAGATGAATATTTTGAATTGATCGCTCATTGGAATAAAATTTTCATGGCTTGAACCTGAATTCTGGTAAGCTCAAGGTTGTCATTTTTTAAGACTATGATTTGGTAACGATGTATTTGTGAGGTGCATTTGTAGATTTGGTCACATGGGTTTCATTTGGTTATGGTGATCCATGATGGCTAAGCTTTCAAGTCTAAGATATTAACTTAGAGGAATTAACGCATGTTCTCTCTCATTGAAATATTGTTTAATAAACATGAATGACAGTGTGAATACAAGTGAATGTGTCAGTTGGCTCAGAGTTTTGAGACAAAGGGTATGGAAAAATGTGGCGAGTGAGGGGATGAAAATGGGGGTTATTCGTTCAAGCCCATGAGACATAAACTTGCCCCAGGGTAGAAAATGTTCGACTGCCCCAATTTTGACTTCAAATAGTGGGGAGAGAAATAGCTTGCCCTTGTCTAGGGAGGACAATGACAGTTAAGGGTATAAAATAGGTTGTAGGATTGGAAAATGATGGTATTGGAGTAACAGGTGGATGAGGATGAGTGGAATGGGAGGCGAAAGAATTATTTTGGCGCAAAAGATATGATACTCCAATCTATAAAAGGACAAGGTTGCGGACAAGGTTGCCCTAATCCATGAAAGGTAAAGGTTGCCCCATTTCGAGTGTCGTCTTGAAAGGGTGCAAACTTAGAATAATGGTTTGGAGACTTGTCTGGTATGGCTATATAGATATGGGTGTAGTATATGAACGGGATGAAAGGTGAGGGTAGTCTGGGGATGTTGAAAAATTTGCATGAGTTTGAGTGGAATGAAGGGCGGGAGTACTGCCCCACTTTGAGATGGTAAGTCAAGTAACTGCCTCAGTAGGGATTTGTGGTTTTCTTGGGGAAAGATTCCACAAACTTTGACAATTAAGAGTCTTTGATTTGATAAGCCTTGATGATCACTAAATTTCTCCCTAATATCATTGTCTCTTGTATGACATCTAAGCGTGCAAGCCCTTTTGATTTTTTCTCTCTTTTTTTAATCTCTTTTTTTTGTAATAACAATTTTTTTGAGCAAATAAATTATTCTGATTATTTTGTCCTAAAGTTAAAACTTTGAGAAACATAGAAGCAACCGGTCATTGATCAGAATGTATCTTAGGATTGTAATGAGGCTAACAGTTAATGATTTATGAAGTAAATGAGGATTTGGCCCATAGAAGTGTTTGAGGGGTCGGTTGAGCCAAATGAACTATTATGAGCTTCGTGGTGTGATGTATCAGCTCCAACTCTATACTATTTTTTTCAAGACTGTTTGTTTCTACTCCTCTGTTGTCTCGGAGTCTTACTTTTCTCTTTTTTCTTTTTCTATATTTTTTCAATCATTTTTTTTGCCTTCTCTTTCATTGGAGCTGAGTAAACTAATGAACATAACAACACATTCTCTAAATGTGGAATTGATCATTGTCTATTATGATTGAAAGGAAATTTTTGATTTTCGACTCAAAGTGGGTAGATAGAAAGATGACCAAACATCATTTCAAAACGTGATTGCTTACTTTCTCAAAAATTCAACTAGAAGACAAAACTTCATGTTTAATATATTTGCTCATTTTCTTTTTGTGCCCTAATTTTTGCTTAGGTTGCTCTTGCTAGTTTTCAACCTAATGGGCTTTTGTTAATTATTTATATATTTTGATATATATTTTTTACTCAAAAGGACTTGCACAAATTTTTAGGATGTCATCAAGAAATGTTAGTGATCACAACTCTACCCCTGTAAGAAGCGTTTAAAGTGAAATTTCATCACTGGGGGATAGTGAATGAAATACTTTTGTGAGGACATAGGCATTTTACAGCATACTTCACAATTCGCCCAATAAGGAACTTAGTCAAAGTCAAACCGAGAGAAAAAAGGGATAGCCCACCTCGTCCAAAAAGGCAACTCGGCAACATCATGCCTCGAACAAGGATACATGGCCCACTTCAGTAAGCTCCTTGTGGTACCCAACTCGAATGTGTAACGCCCCAAAAATAATTCAATTATGTATTTAATTGGGTTATTTGAGGCTTACAACATTTTATTAAGTCAAATAATTAATTTGGAGTTTTATTTTATTTAGGAGGTGTTTGAGTAATGGAGGAGGTGGGAATAGAGGCCCATGATCCATTAGGAGGCCCATATCCATGATATAAGTTAGGATTCGATGATGAGAGAGTTCATTTGCAATCAAAGCAAAGAAAAGTCAAAGAGTAAAGTGAGTAGAGAGAGAGAGGTGCGAAAGCTTAAGGAAGAAGAAAAGAAGATAGTGGCGTGGAGAGTTCAAGTTCAAGGAAGAGGAGCTTGCTTGTTGGTGGATCTTGGAGTCTTGGTGGAGAGAGTACTTGTTCTTCAATCTATTGAGGTAAGGGGGCTCTCTTTCACCTATAATAGAGTATATGACGAGTGTTATGTGTGGGTTAGACTCTAGGATGATTGTTGTATTGATTGTGTTGTTGATTGTGTGATTGATGTTGTGGTTGAGTCAATTTGGGGAAATTGTGATGTGTGTATGTGTGGTTGATGGTTGGGCATATTAAAGACCTAGAAAATAAATGGAATCTAAGGAACCCTAAGCGCAAGGACGCTATTGTTGGTGTTGGCACCTTAGTGGTTACTTTGAGGTGTGATGGACAATATTCGAATGAATATGTGTTGTAGTAATTGTGGGTTAAGTTTGATCATAGTATGAGAATCAAAGGTAAGAGGGAAGATGAAGGTTAGGTGTCTAGGGCGCCATTTGGAGCGAAGTGTAGTTGCATAACTGTAGATGTGTCGAAGTATAGGGAAGTCGACGTGTAGATGTGTCGAAGTATATGGAAGTCGACGTGTAGGTGTGTCGAAGTATATGGGAGTCGACGTATATGTGTGACGAGGTGTAGGTGACGAAGTGTAAGTGTGTGTGTGAGTCGAAGTGTAGGTGTCGACTTGTAGTTACCGAAGTGTAGAGTATGTATACCGAAGTGTAGTTGCCGAGGTATAGTGTATAAAGATACCGAAGTGTAGTTGCTGAAGTGTGGTTGTCGAGGTATAGTGTATATCTACAAAGGTGTGGATGTACCGAGGTGTGGATGTACCGAGGTGTAGTGTATGTATGTCGAAGCTAGTGTTGTCGAGGTGTAGGTGTGTTGAAATGTAGGTGTATCGAAGCGTAGTGTGTCGAAGTGTAGTGTACCGAGGTGCAGTGTGGTGTGCCGAGGTGCAGTGTGGTGTGTCTTAGGAGTGCGGTGTGAGTGTCGAGGAGTCTTTGTTTTTGACGCCTTGTGGTGGCGCGAGTTGCTACTGACCCAATTTTGGGTCTTTGTTGGGTGTCGAGTACGTCTAAGTGGCTGAATGGTGAAGCCGGTTTGATCCTTGTAGTGACAGTTTATGCCACTACTTTTGGTGTCGATGTGTCCGGTGAGATTGACATTAGCCATAGAGCTATTGACTGATGTATTGATGTTAGCCATAGAGCTATTGATGGTGTCTAGGTGAGTTTAATGACGGTGTAATGTGTAACGCCCCAAATTTTATTAGAAATTATTTGGAGTTGATTTGATAGGGTAGCGGACCAAATTGGAGAGTTTTTGGCATAGGGACCACGTTAAGAAGGACTAAAATTGATGTTAGAAATACTTAATATATGATGATGATTATTATTATTATTATTATTATTATTATTAAAAGCAAGTTTCTAGAGAAAACCAAAGTTGTTATGGGAGGGAGGAAAAGTAGGAGGAAAAGTGGGAGGAAAAGTAGCGTATGGTTGAGAATTAAAAATCAAATTAAAAAGGGTTAGAGTGTGTATGCTCATTCAATTAAGGAGTGGGGTGTAGGAAATAACTGAAGAGTGTTATTAATTAAATAGGGAGGATGTGAGAAAGTAACTAGGAGGTGCAATTAGGGCCCATTGGAGTTAAGTGGCCCAAACCCAATTAATAAAAACATTAGGGTCTTAGGAGAAACCCTCATTAGAAACAAAATTGCAAAAATTAGAAAGAGAGGAGAGAGAGAGAAGAGTGCGACGGCTAGGGCTTGAGAGAGGGAGAGATTGCGTGAAGAATCAAGAAGGAAGAAGAAAGGCGTGGATTGTTGGGGTTTTTGGAGAGGTCTTCTTAATCTTTGGTGTTATCTTCTTCAAGTTTAACAAGGTATGGGGGCTCTCTAATCATAGTTAATAATATATAACTCTTGAAATCATAGAGATTAGGAAGTAGGTGTTAGGAGTATGTGTTTTAGTTGATTCATGGAGCACTAAATTGATTGAGTGGTTGTTGGACTTTATACATGATTGAATTGACTTGTTATATGAATATTGATTTGATAAATTCTTGATTGTGGTGTTATGGTTTTAGTGTAGGTCTAGCCAAGCAGCACTCCTGCAATGTCTCTCAAAAATCTCTGTTTATTATTATTATGTTTGCAGTATGCTTTTATGATAGGTTCGTAAGTAGTTTTGTGTTATAATGCAAGTAGGTGATGAAGTGGCTATCCTAGAGAATATATCGACATAAGTTGTTGTAGAATTGGTTGTTGCGTTGTTGTTGTTATTTACGTGATGATGAGGTTGTTGAACGTGTGGGATTTGATGCGCGCCGAGTGTGGTGTTGTGACGAGTGAGGTGAGTTCTTCAGGTGGTGTGTGTTGGGTGTCACGGCCATGGGCGCCGAAATGGCAAGCCCAAGTGCCGAGGTGATGTGGTGTGGGTGTGGGTTTTGGTGCGTGTTGCTTGATGGGCGCCAATTGTGGCGACCCGGTGTGCGTGTGTGCCCGGGTGTAGGGCGCCCAAGGTGACAGCCCGTGTGGGTGAATTAGGTGATATAGCCGAGGTGAATGAGGTGGTATAGCCGAGGTGAGGTGAAGTGAGTTGGTGCCGAGGTGAGTTGAAGTGAGTGTGTGCCGAGGTGAGGTGAAGTGAGTTGGTGCCGAGGTGAGTTGAAGTGAGTGTGTGCCGAGGTGAGTTGAAGTGAGTGTGTGCCGAGGTGAGGTGAGGTGAGTTGGTGCCGAAGTGAGGTGAAGTGAGTTGGTGCCGAGGTGAATGGGGTGAGGTGCCGAGGTGTGTGAGAGTGTACAGAGGTGTTTTTGGTGTGTCTTAGAGGTGTTTGAGTGAGATCCGAGGTATGTGAGTGTGGGTGCCGAGGTGTTTGGTCCCTAGGCGTGAGTTTAGTCCCGGGCGTTGACTTTAGTCCGTAGGGTGACCTTAGTCCTTTGGTGTGGGAGTATCATTGGTGTTCTTTTAGTCCCTGTAGAAGTATTAATTATGGTGTTATAAAATAAATGGCGAATATATTGGTGATGAGGTGTCTATGACCCTCCTTGGTGATTTGGTGAATATACATATAATTGTGGTGAGCATGTTATTGCTTTATTTTGGTGTTTTGGTGTTTTTGGTGCATAGTCATGGCGTCGCATAAATCATATGCATTTTGGTGAATAGGCTTCGGCCTCTAAATTATTTTGGTGTTTGGTGAATGCCCACAAGGCAATTTTTGGTGATGGATCCACATGCATATGCCCAGTGGAGTTTTGGGTTGCATTGCATACATTGCATACATGTTCAGTGTGATTGTTTTACGGTGTGATTGCAATTGGTGTATGTAGTTTTTTCAGTGTGTTGTAGTTAGTGTAAGCGCCTTTGGTGTATGCTTGTCTTAATAGTGTATTTAAATTGGTTGTTCTCTGGTGTGCTGCTTTTCTGTGTTTCTCGCTTTATTTATTATTATCTATGCATTGAGACTCACCCTACTGCGTCGTGTTGCCTCGTATGTCGGCAACCTGCAGGTGACGGTGACTGAAGGTGACTAGAGACCCTTCTCCTAGTATGGTCGAGTCGCTCTGATACGTAGCACCGGGGGGATGTTTAGCTGTTATTTCTTTTACTTTTTGGACTATTGTTTAAGTTGTTATCTTTCCACTGCTGTAATACTTTTTCCCGGATATTATTTGGTGCTATGTATCCTCTGAACTGGAGTTTATTTTAATTAATTGTTTTGGAAGTTATAATAAGGTGTTTGGTTTTAAATGTGACACCCTCGAGTGGTCGCACCGAAGTTTTTCAACTACTCTGATTTTCATAATTAATTGAATAGTAGTCTATGTAGAAGGGGGGTGTTACATAAAGACGGTGTAATGACGGTGTAATGATGGTGTAATGATGGTGGATTAAATGACGGAGGTAAATCCAGTGACGGTGTCAATTCATACATGGTATGACTGTTTGTGGTTGATGCATTGTTCATGGAGTCACATGCCTCATATGCATCAAAGGACGGTTATAGGCTTCGGCCTCGATATTGTCGGCTTCGGCCTTCATATCATTAATGACGGATATGCCCGAATGGCGAAATAATGTCGGTGATGGTACCACATGCATTATACCCTTGGTGTTGGGTTGCATTCATGCATATACTCATGCGATTGGTGATGTTTATTGTTGATTATGAGTTGATGTGTTATAACTTGATGATGTGTGTTTGTTTATTGAGCCGTGGTGTTTCTAGTTGCCTTTCTCTAACATGATGTTTATCATACATCCTATTATGTGTGTTAGAGACTCACCCTTCTGCTTTTTATGTTGCTTCTTATGTCGGCAACGTGCAGGTGATCCAGAGTGAAGGTTCTTCCTTCCTCAGTATGGTTGTGGCGTCTTGCTCTGATACGTAGCATTGGGGGGCCGAGTAGTCTATTAGTTGTTTTAATTTAAATTGTTGAACTGTAACTCGGTGATGTATTCGAAACATGTTTTATTCTGCTGTGCGGTGATTATGTGGACTGTTATGTCCCTAAACCGGCGTTGTTGGGACTTCGTCCCTTTGACTGTGGTGCTATGTATCTTACTGTTATTTGTTGGATTTACGCCATTGATGTCTGTATGGTTTTTAAATGAAGTAAATGTAGCACTTCCTTGTGGGTGGTTTTCGAAAACTGATTTTATCAATTAAATAGTAGTAATTAGAAGGGGGTGTTACATTAGTGGTATCAGAGTAGCAGACCTCTCTCAATACGGTGTGGTTCGGGGACGAACCAAGCTTAAGCCCAGTGGGCATGTGACACGGCCCACGAGGGCGGGAGTGATCGCCGGTGCCCAAAAAGGTGGCATGGCAAAGAGCGGCTCCTGGCAGCTTCAAAGCGAAGGGGTGCGTGAATGAACCGAATACGCATCGGAATGAGAGGGATCCTGAGGCTGTGCAGGTATGGGTCTGTACAGTTGAAGGAAGGCTTAAAAGAATTTATTTGGACTACCTATACCAACAAGATGCATCTTCTTTTCGGGAGTCCATCCCATAAGAACTCCATAGTTAAGCGTGCTAGGCTTGGAGTAGTAGTGGGATGGGTGACCTTCTGGGAAGTTTCCTGGAAAGCATGCAAGTGAGGACAAAGCATGCTGAAAAGACTCGTGTTGGTTCGTGGGGGCAGTCAATTGTTCTTGAAGCAGTCTGGGATGTTACAAATGGTATTAGAGCAAAAGTTCGGTCTGCCCGACCAAGTTGTTGAGTCTTGAGTTTCCTAATCCTCGAGTCTTGTGCTCGTTTTGAATTGATCTTGTTTAAGTGATTAGTGAGATGGTCGGAAGAGCCGGAAGGAATGACGCTGCTCTTGCTGCTGCGTTGGAGGCTATGGCGAATGCTGTGGGGAATCAGCAAGCTACCGAGGAAGCTGGAGCTCGTAGATTAGCTACTTTCCAGAGGGAGAACCCTCCTACTTTCAAGGGGAGGTATGACCCCGATGGGGCTCTTGCATGGTTGAAGGAAATTGAGAGGATTTTCCGTGTTATGGATTGTACGACTGCTCAGAAGGTGAGGTATGGTACTCACATGTTGGCCGAGGAAGCCGACGATTGGTGGCTTGAGGTTCTGTAGAGGTTGGAGAATGTTGGTGAAGAGATCACGTGGGATGTCTTCAAGAGAGAATTTATGAGAAAGTATTACCCTGAAGATGTTCGGGGCAAGAAAGAGATGGAATTTTTCGAATTGAAGCAGGGGAACAAGTCGGTGGCCGAGTATGTGGCGAAGTTTGTAGAGTTGGTTAAGTTCTACCCTCACTACAATGGTGCTACTGCTGAATTCTCCAAGTGTATCAAGTTTGAAAATGGTCTGAGGCCTGACATCAAGAAGGCAATTGGATACCAAAAGATTCGAGTGTTCTCCGAGTTGGTTGACAGTTGCATAATTTTTGAGGAGGATAGCAACGCGCATTACAGGGTGATGAAGGACAAGAGGAATCAGTCTCAACATCCTGGTAAGCCTTATGATGTTTCTGGTGGAAAAGGTAAGTCGAAAGCGGGTTCGGGAAAGAAGCCTAGTAGGGGAGATGCTCCTGCTAGCGCAGTGTGTTTCAATTGTGGGATGCCTGGTCACAGGAAGAATGAGTGCAAGGTCACTGAGAAGAGGTGTTACTGGTGTGGCAAGGAGGGTCGCATGGCTGCTGACTGTGAGCGCAAGGACGTAGTTTGCTTCAGCTGTGGCGAGGTGGGTCATATTAGCACCAAGTGTTGTAAGCCGAAGCAAGAGAAGAGTGGTGGAAAGGTGTTTGCTCTCGCGGGATCCGAGGTGGTTAATGAGATAAGAGGTACATGCTTTTGTAATGGTATTCCTTTGATTGCTATTGTTGATACCGATGCCACACATTCATTCATTTCTGCTATATGTGTTAAGAATTTGGGTCTAGCCTTGTCTTCTTTGATGAGGGAGATGGTTATCGATACTCCAGCTAAGGGTTCGGTGACTACCTCTCTTGTGTGTGCGAAGTGCCCTCTGTCGGTCTTTGGCAGAGATTTCATTGTTGATTTGATTTGTCTGCCATTGGATGGGTTGGATGTCATCCTTGGTATGGACTGGTTAGTGTATAACCATGTTCATATTAATTGCTTTAGTAAGTCTGTGAGTTTCCCTTCTTCCGAGGAGGAGGAATCTGTTTTGTTGCTCTGCTGGTCAGTTGCGTAAAGTGATGAAGGAAGGAGTTATTCTGTTTACTTTGAGGGCGTCGTTGTCTGTCGAGAATCAGGCTAAGATTAATGAATTGCCGGTGGTGCGAGAATTTCCTGAGGTATTTCCTGACGAGATTCCGGATGTACCACAAGAGAGGGAAGTCGAATTTGCTATTGATCTGGCATCTAGTACAAGACCGGTATCTATGGCACCTTATAGAATGTCTTCATCCGAGTTGTCCTAGTTGAAGAAGCAGCTTGAGGACTTGCTTGAAAAGAAGTTTGTAAGGCCAAGTGTGTCGCCGTGGGGCGCTTCTGTGTTGCTAGTAAAGAAGAAGGATGGGAGCATGAGGCTCTGTGTTGATTATCGGCAGTTGAATAAGGTGACGATTAAGAATAAGTATCCGCTTCCAAGGATTGATGATTTGATGGACCAATTGGTGGGAGCTCAAGTGTTTACTAAGATTGATTTGAGGTCGGGTTACCATCAAATTAAGGTGAAGGATGAAGATATTCCTAAGACGGCGTTTAGGACTCGGTATGGTCACTATGAGTATTCGGTGATGCCATTTGGTGTTACGAATGCTCTGGGGGTATTCATGGAGTATATGAATCGTATTTTTCATGAGTATCTAGATCGGTTTGTGGTAGTGTTCATTGATGACATCTTGGTTTATTCTAAATCTGAGGAAGAGCATGCCGAGCATTTGAAGTTGGTGTTGGAAATCTTTAGGGATAGGAAGCTGTATGCTAAGCTATCTAAGTGTGAATTCTGGTTAAGAGAAGTAAGTTTCCTTGGTCATGTAATTTCCGGTAATGGTATTGCAGTGGACCCTTCTAAGGTTGAGGCCGTGTTGCAATGGGAGGCGCCCAAGTCGGTCACTGAGATAAGGAGTTTTCTGGGGTTGGCCGGTTATTATAGAAGATTCATTGAAGGCTTTTCCAAGTTGCCACTTCCGTTGACTCAGCTGACTTGCAAGGGGAAGGTGTAACACCCCATTTCTACCCAGCAATTTAAAATAAAATCAGAGTTATAAAAATTTATTTCTTTCATTCATCCAAACGGGATGCTACACTTACTTCGTTAAAATCAACAACAAAATAAAATAAACATCTCTTTAATCAAAGAATACGTAACACCAATCAAAGGAGGGAATTCTCAAAACTTTATTAATTAAATCCACACACTAGGAAAAATAAACATCATACACTACGCTTGTGAGTAAATCACGACAATCTCATCAATAACATAAAAACATCATGTACAATAGTTCAAAAATGAACAGCTAAACCACTAGAGTCTAAACCCATCCCCTAGGTGCTACGTATCAGAGCAGACCGACTCGGGGAATGAAGGAAGTAAGCCTTCACTCATGGTTACCTGTGGTAAATAACGAGAAAGGGTGAGTCTCAAACCACATAATAAAGACTATAATAAGCAGTATATTAATCACAGCATCACACACGTACAGTTATACAGAAGAAATAGTCACATCAATTATCACTAGCAAAGCATTTACTATTTATGTGAATGAATGTAATGCAAGTATGCATGTGGTACCATCATCACTTCTCATAGCCACCTGGGCACGTCGCGAGCGCAGCCGAAAAATCAAACGTCAAGACCGCAGCCTACAAAATATAACGTCGCGAGCGCAGCCGAAAAATCAAACGTCAAGACCGCAGCCTAAGGTTCATCACCAACAACATCTCTCACATCATCGTCATTTTAGTTTGGTCATTAGACCCATCATCATTCACATCATCATCTATTCACACATCATCAACTTCGTCATTTGAAAATGAGTCCCAAGGACTAAACACCACTAGGGACCAAAATAGCACTAGAGGACCTTATCAACACCCAAGAACCAAAACAGCACAATCAAGACCAAAACATCACCTAAGGACTAAAATAGCACCTAGGGACTAAAACAGCACCTAAAGGACCAAGCTGGCACATAGGGACCAAAAAGCGACACAGCGCCAAAATCACTAAAATCGCGCGCCCTGGTGGCAACACGACCCACGGGCGCCAAAACACCCACCACACACCGGCGCCCCTGTGCAACCCAAAGACACAGCGCCAAAACACCAGCAAAATGGCGCCCCTGTGCAACACAGGCACTAGGCGCCAAAGACACAGCAAACTGGCGCCCCCTGTGGCAACATAGCAACACAGGCGCCAAAACACAGCAATCTGGCGCCACAGGTTAAAAGCAGACCTAGACACAAACTAGGATACCTGGCGAGACACGATCTGGACACGAAGCGCACCCATTGGTGCCACTGGCGCAACATTGCCGCCTGCTAGAGACACGGCAGCAACACAGCGCGCCCGAGGCAGCCATTTGGCGCCCCGTCGCGTGCCACATGCCCCACACACCCAAAGACACAGTGGCGCGCCACACTGGCGCCATGGGCGGCAAAATGGCGCCCAACACTTAGACACACACACAAACCAGAAACTTGGCGCCACACCAGGCGCCACAGGGGCAGCCACATTGGCGCCTCGCACCCCAACAAACACACCCAGCGCATGGGCAGCCACACTTTGGCGCCGCACCTAGACACAACACACAAGCAAGCAAACACACACTCACACTGGAGCCATCACGGGCGCCTTTGGGCAGCCATTTGGCGCCCCTGCACATGCACACAGTGCCACAGGCGCACACAGGCGCCATTCTGGGCAGCATTTGGCGCCTAGTCTGTGGCACACACACAGACACTGCACACACAACACAGGGCGCCATTTCCAGCAACATTTGGCGCCCTAGAGTACCTAGGGTTTCTAAAAATCAATTTTATCCAATTCTTTTTAAAACCAATCATCAACATCAACTCAAAAACACATCATAATCATACTAGCACCTTCAATTACACGTTTTAATCATCAATCACACATCAAAACGAAATTAAAAGTATATAAACCCTAACACTAACATACAATTCGATTTTCATGCAATTGTCAAATTCAATCAATCAAAACAATCATACCACAATCAAATTCAACATCAAATCATATCAATAAGGCTCATATGATCTATATACATCCTATTATACCCTCTATTATAAGGTGAGACTCCCACACCTTGAATAATACCGAAGAAGCCCTCTCTCTTGAGTCACCACCAAAACCACAAAGAACTAGAGCTCTTTCTCCTTCCTTCTCCTCTTGCGTGATCAAGCTCTCTCTCTTCTTCTCTCCTACTTGCTTGAATTCCTTCTCTCTTCTCCTTTCTCTCTTTTTTTCGTTTTCTTTCTTTGTTTTGCCAAATGGTGCGAATTGCACCAACCCTAGGAGCCTAAGTCATTGGGCTTGGGCTCTTGGGCCAATACTTGCAGTCCCGGAATTACCAATACCATTCCCTTCAATTATAAATAAAAGACCACATTATAATTTAATATAATTAAAAATAGTGCAACACTTTAAATAATTTAATCACATAATTAATTAAATCATTTAGGGTGTTACAACTCTCCCCCACTTAGGAAATTTCGTCCTCGAAATTCATACCTGAGTCAAATAGCTCTGGATAAGACTCCCGCATCCTGCTCTCCAGCTCCCAAGTCATGCTCTCACCAGCAGCTCCCAACCAAACTACCTTTACCAAGGCAATGTCCTTCCCCCTCATCACCTTCACTTCTCTATCATCAATCCTCACTGGCATAGACTCCACAGTGAGATTCTCTCGTACCTCCACATCATCCATGTGAATCACATGAGACGGGTCGTGGATATACTTCCGAAGTTGCGACACGTGGAACACGTCATGCAAATTCGAAAGATTAGGCGGCAAAGCCACCCTATAGGCAATCTTTCCAACCCTATATCATTGATCTGGTACGGTCCAATAAATCTAGGAGTCAACTTCTTTGCTTTCAGTGCACGCCCAACACCAGTCATAGGCGTGACCCTCAAGAATACATGCTCACCAGCTTGGAATCCTAAGTCTTTCCTCCTCCTATCATGATAACTCTTCTGTCGACTCTGCGACTCTCTCATTTTCTCTCTGATCAGTTTCACCTTCTCTGTAGTTTCCCGAACAACCTCAGGTCCAAGAACAACACCCTCACCAGACTCATGCCAACACAAAGGAGTCCTACACCTCCGACCATACAGTGCCTCGAAAGGAGCCATTCCTATGCTCGAATGGTAACTGTTGTTGTAAGTGAACTCAATCAACGGAAGATGTGTATCCCACGCACCTCCCTGCTCCAGAACATAGGACCTCAATAAATCCTCCAAGGACTGAATGGTTCTCTCTATCCATCCATCACCGAGGATGATAAAAAGTGAACTCAACCTCAATCTGGACCCCAATGCCTCCTGCAAACTCCTCCAGAACTCAGAAGTGAACCTAGGGTCTCTATCTGACCCAATGCTCTTCGGGACACCGTGCAGCTTCACAATCACCTGAATGTATATCTCAGCCAACCTAGACACCGGATACGTGATGTTGATAGGAAGGAAGTGAGCAGACTTCGTCAACCTATCCACAATCACCCAAATAGAATCAAATCCCCTCACGGTGTTTGGCAACCCGATCCACAAAATCCATGGAAATACTATCCCATTTCCATTAGGAACCTCTAATGGTTGCATCGACCAACCCCGCAAGCACGGTGCTCAATCTTTGACTTCGACAAGTCAAAGCGAGCATATACAAGCGTGTATGCCACATCCTTTTTCATACCAGGGCACCAAAACAACTTCTTCAAGTCATGATACATTTTTGTAGCCCCTGGATGAATACTCAGCTTGCTCCTATGGCTCTCCTCAAGGATCATTCTCTTCATCTCAACATCATCAGGAACACAGATCCTATCTCTGCGAATCTCAATACACCACGGGAATCCAACACGAAATCCCCATCCACGAACTTGATCACCCGCAACCAACAAATCCACAAGTTTCACATCCAACTTCTGGGCGTCTCTGATACTAGCCAATAAGTCATTACCAATCTTCAGCATACCCAATCTAACACTCTGCGGTGTTACTTCACAAACCAGACTCATATCATGGAATTGCTCAATCAACTCCAACTCCTTCACCATCATTGCTGACATATGTAAAGTCTTCCGACTTAAAGCATCATCCACGACATTAGCTTTGCCGGGATGATAGTTCAAGCCGAAATCATAGTCCTTCAGCAACTCTAACCAACGCCTCTGCCTCATATTCAGCTCCTTCTGGTCAAATAGGTACCTCAAACTCTTGTGGTCACTAAACACCTCAAATCTGGTACCATAGAGATAGTGCCTCCAAATCTTGGCAAAGACAAACACAATCGCAGACCAACTCTAAATCATGAGTAGGGTAGTTCTTCTCATGTGTCCTCAACTGTCTAGACGCATAAGCTACTACCTTCCCATCTTGCATCAACACACCTCCCAAACCCATCTTGGAAGCATCACAATACACAACAAATGGTTGATCCGGCATAGGCAACACTAACACTGGAGATGTAGTCAACCTCTTCTTCAACTCATTGAAGCTCTCTTCACACTTAGCATCCCACACAAAAGCTTTTCCCTTACACGTCAATTGAGTCAACAGAAGGGCTAGCTTAGAGAAACCCTCAATGAACCTCCTGTAGTAACCAGCCAACCCCAAGAAGCTTTCGATCTCGATCCAGCGACTTTGGGCTCTCCCACTGCGACAGTGCATCAATCTTGGCTGGGTCCAGAGCTATACCATCATCAGAAATAATTTGACCCAAAAAGCCTACCTCATTCAGCCAGAACTCACACTTTAACAGCTTAGCATATAACTTCTTCTCTTTCAACACCTCTAGCACCAACCTCAAGTGCTCTGCGTGCTCCTCCTCAGACTTAGAGTACACCAGATTGTCATCTATGAAAACCACCACAAACCGATCCAAGTAGCTATGGAAGATACGGTTCATGTACTCCATAAACACCCCTGGTGCATTGGTGACACCAAACGACATTACAGAATACTCATAATGCCCATATCTAGTTCTGAATGTTGTCTTCTGGATATCTTCATCTTTCACTTTGATCTGATGATAACCTGACCTCAAATCAATTTTGCTAAACACCTTAGCACCTACCAGCTGGTCCATCAGATCATCAATTCTCGGAAGAGGGTACTTATTCTTGATTGTTACTTTATTCAGCTGCCTATAATCCACACAGAGACGCATACTCCCATCCTTCTTTTTCACTAACAATACCGGAGTCCCCATGGTGACACACTAGGCCTCACAAATTTCTTCTCAAGCAACTCTTCTAGTTGCTTCTTTAATTCAGACAACTCAGAAGCTGACATCCGGTACGGTGCCATAGACACAGGCCTAGTACCAGGTACAAGATCAATCCCAAACTCCACTTCCCTCTCTGGCGGCACACTAGGAATCTCATTAGGAAACACTTCAGGGAACTCACACACCACTTGCAACCCTTCAACTATAGCTTGGTTCTCAGCAGACAAAGATGCCATCAAAGCAAACAGATGACCACCTCCTTCATCACCTTATGCAGCTAGCCTGCAGACAACAACACAGACTCTTCCCCTTCTGGAGGAAGGAAACTCACTGAACTTCTTTGAAAGCGGTTGATGTGCACATGGTTATCTACTAACGATCCATACCAAGAATGACGCCCAACCCACCCAATGGCAAAAAGATAAGATCAACGGAAAATCTCTCAGAAGACCGCGAGAGGAGGACACTTAGCACACACTAGAGAGGTAGTTACCGAACCCTTAGCTGGAGTATCAATAACCATCCCCCTCTTCATAGAAGATAGAACTAAATTCAACTTTTCAGCACAAACAGCAGCAATAAAAGAGTGCGTAGCACCCGTATCAACAATAGCAATTAGTGGAGTACCATTAATAAAACAAGTACCTCTAATCTCATTGGCCTCCTTTGAACCTGCTAGAGCAAAAACTCTCCCACTGGACCTCTCCTGCTTTGACTTGGTACACTTGGAGCTGATATGACCCGGTTCACCACAACTAAAACAAACCACCTCCTTGCGATCACAATCAAATGCCATATATATGACCTTCCTTGCCACATCGAAAACATACCCTCACCCCCATCTTGCAATCAAAACTCTTATGACCCGGCTTGCCACACTTAAAACACACAATGTTGGCGGGAGCATCTCCCCCACTTGGCTTCTTGCCCTCAGCAGACCTCTTACCATCAACAGACCTACTACCACCAGCATACCTCTGTTTACCTCTATCCGCAGACACCTCATATGGCTTACCCCGGTTCTGGAACTTACCCCTCTGATCTCTCATGACCCTGGAGCGAGCATTACTATCCTCCTCATAGATCCTGCAGCTATCAATCAAATCAGCAAAAACCCGGATCTTCTGGTACCCGATAGCTTGCTTGATGTCTAACCTTAACCCATTCTCAAATTTGATGCACTTTGAGAACTCAGAACCAGCCTCGGAGTAGTGGGGATAAAACTTAGCCAACTCAGTGAACTTGGCAGCATACTCTGTCACAGACATATTTCCTTGCTTCAGCTCAAGGAACTCAACCTCTTTCTTCCCCCTAACATCCTCCGGAAAGTACTTCCTCAAGAACTCCCTACGGAACACAGCCCAAGTAATTTCTTCCTGCGCAGTCTCTAACCTCTCTCTGACCTCCAACCACCAGTCATCAGCCTCCTCTGCCAGGGTGTGGGTACCATACCTGACCTTCTGCGCATCAGTGCAGTCCATCACTCGGAAAATTCTTTCAATCTCTTTCAGCCATGCCAGTGCACCATCTGGGTTGTACCTCCCCTTGAAGGTAGGAGGGTTCTCTCTCTGAAATGTAGCCAGACTACGAGTCCCAGCATTCTCACCAACATTCTGCTGGTTCCCAACAGCCTGAGCTATAGCTTGCAAAGCAGCAGCAAGAGCAGCATTGTAACACCCTAAATGATTTAATTAATTATTTGATTAAATTATTTAAAGTGTTGAATTGTTTTTAATTATATTAAATTAATTATGTTAATTTATTTATAAATGAAGGGAGTGGTATCGGTAATTCCGGGATGGCGATTATTGGCCCAAGAGCCCAAGCCCAATGACTTAGACTCCTAGGGTTGATGCATTTCGCATCATTTGTGCAAAGGAGAAAGAAAAGAAAGAAAAGAAAGAAGCTTGCGAAGGGAGAAGGGAGAAAAGAAAGGGAAATCGGCGCAAGCAAGGGAGCAAGGGAGAGAGTGAGATCGCACCAAAGGAAAAGGGAGAAGAGGAGCTCTTGTTGCTGTGGTTTTGGTGGTGACTCAGTAGAGAGGACTTTCTTCGGTATTATTCAAGGTAAGGGGAGCCTCACCTTATAATAGAGAGTATAATAGGATGTAAGTAGATCATAGGATCCTTATTGACATTATTTGATGTTGAATTTAATTGTTGTATGATTGTTTTGATTGATTGACTTGGTAATTGCATGAAAATCAAATTGTATGTTAATGTTAGGGTTTATGTAACCTTGATTTAGTTTTGAAATGTGATTTGATGATTAAAATGTGTAATTGAAGGTATTGGAATGATTATAATGTGTGTTGGAGTTGTATTTGATGATTGAAATTGAGAAAATTGGATGGAAATGGATTTAGGGCACTTTAGGTACCTTAGGGCGCCATTTTCCTAGAGAAATGGCGCATGTGTCAATGTTGTCTTTGTGTGTGTGCAGTGTGCTCTTGGACCGGGCGCCAAATCTTGCCCGAGAATGGCGCTGGAGTGCGCTGTGACATCAAGCTTGTGTGTGTGGGCGCCAAATGGCTGCCCAGGCGCCGAGATGGCGCCCGGTGTGGTTGTGTGTCTTTTGTGTGTGTAGTGTCAGGTGCGGGCGCCAAATGTAGCCGCCATGCGCCTGGTTATGTTTTGTTCTAGTGCAGGGCGCCCAGTGGTTGCCACTGTGGCGCGCTGTGGTGGCGCCAAATTGATGTTTCTTGAGTTTTGTGGTTGTGCATGGTAGTGGCGCCAAATGGCGCGCCAGGCGCGCGGAGGCGCCAAGTGCTTTGAGTGTTTTGGGTGAGTGTGTGTGTGTGGACGCCAAGTTGCTGCGCATGGCGCCTAGTGTGGCGCCAGATTGTGTGTCAAGGGGTGTGTGTGCATGTGGCGCAGCACATGGCGCCAAATGGCTGCCCTGGCGCACTGAGTTCTTGCCGCTGTGTGTCTCAGGCCGGGCGCCAAATGTCTTTGCCCATGGCGCTGGGAAATGCGCGTGAGTCTCAGTTTGTGTCTTAGTTTGTCTTTAGTCTCCGTGCTTCCCGGGGCGCCAGATTCTTTGAGTTCTTGGCGCCTAGTGCCCGTGTTTCTGAGGCGCCATTTTCTTTGGTGTTTTGGGCGCTATGTCTTTGGATTGCACTGGGCGCCGGTTGTGGGTGTTTTGGCGCCCAATGGCTGCGTTGCCACACGGGGCGCCAGATTGTGGGGTTTTGGCGCCTAGTGTTGCCAAAGTGTGTCTCGTGTGCTGTTCTGGTCCCTAGGTGATGTTTTGGTCCTAGGTGTGTTGTTTTGGTCCCTAAGTGCTATTTTGGTCCTTAGGTGATGTTTAGGTCCTTGAGTGAGGTTTTGGTCCTCTAGTGGAGTTTAGTCCTTGTCACATGATTATAATGACGAAGTGAATGATGTAAAAATGATGATGATGTTATTGATGATGATGCCATGGGGGCTAGAGCCATGGGGGCTAAAACTAAAATTGACGATGAGGTGAGAAATGATGTTAATGATGTATAAATTGTGCTTGTGGTATATTCATGGAGTCTCATGCATACATTCGGCTGCGGTCGCGACGTATATTTATTGATGATGAGGCCATGGGGGCTAAAACTATTGATGATGAGGCCATGGGGGCTAATGGTACCACATGCATGACTGCATTGCATTGCATTCATTATCATAATTGGTACATGTTTGCTGGTTGATGATTATTATGACTAATGTTGCTGTATGACTGTATGAGTGTGATGCTTTGATTAACATACTGCTTATTATAGTCTTTATTATGTGGTTTGAGACTCACCCCTTTATGTTGTTGTTTACCACAGGTAACCATGAGTGAAGGCTTATCTCCTTCACTTTCCCCGAGTCGGTCTGCTCTGATACGTAGCACCTAGGGGATGGGCTTAGGATTATAGTTGTGTATTCCTTTTGGTTGTTGAACTATTATATTGGATATTATTATGTATGTGTTGAGATTGTGATCTGTTTCCTGAGATTTCATCTCATTTTCCGCTGCGAGTTGTATACGTTTTTGTTATGCTGGCCCGAGTTGATGTATTTTGAGGATTTTCCATCCCACTTGCTGAGTGTTGCGTATTGCCTTGGCTTAATAAATGATTTGGTTTTATTTTGTCGTTGTTTTAAATGAAGTAAGTGTAGCATCCCATTTGCATGAATTAAAAGAAATAAATTTTTAAACTCTGATTTTTATTATAAATTGCTGGGTAGAAATGGGGTGTTACAAGCATCATCTCTCCTAGCCATATCAACCTAGCACTGCAGCATGAACAATAATTCAGAACTAATTTAAGAACACCTAATTGTCATAAACACTATGACAGACAGACTTGGCCGGACAGACCGAACTCTTGCTCTGATACCACTAATGTAACACCCCATTTCTACCCAGCAATTTATAATAAAATCAGAGTTATAAAAATTTATTTCTTTCATTCATCCAAACGGGATGCTACACTTACTTCGTTAAAATCAACAACAAAATAAAATAAACATCTCTTTAATCAAAGAATACGTAACACCAATCAAAGGAGGGAATTCTCAAAACTTTATTAATTAAATCCACGCACTAGGAAAAATAAACATCATACACTACGCAGCGGAAATCAAGACAGTCTCATCAATAACATAAAAACATCATGTACAATAGTTCAACAATGAACAGCTAAACCACTAGAGTCTAAACCCATCCCCTAGGTGCTACGTATCAGAGCAGACCGACTCGGGGAATGAAGGAAGTAAGCCTTCACTCATGGTTATCTGTGTTAAATAACAACAGAAAGGGGTGAGTCTCAAACCACATAATAAAGACTATAATAAGCAGTATATTAATCACAGCATCACACACGTACAGTTATACAGCAGAAATAGTCACATCCATTATCAGTAGCAAAGCATTTACTATTTATGTGAATGAATGTAATGCAAGTATGCATGTGGTACCATCATCACTTCTCATAGCCACTTGGGCACGTCGCGACCGCAGCCGAAAAATCAAACGTCAAGACCGCAGCCTACAAAATATAACGTCGCGACCGCAGCCGAATGTATGCATGTGACTCCATGAACACACAACAAACACAATTTCTCACAATAACGAGTCACACACATCATCAATTTCAATTATACGTCAAGACCGCAGCCTAAGGTTCATCACCAACAACATCTCTCACATCATCGTCATTTTAGTTTGGTCATTAGACCCATCATCATTCACATCATCATCTATTCACACATCATCAACTTCGTCATTTGAAAATGTGTCCCAAGGGCTAAACACCACTAGGGACCAAAATAGCACTAGAGGACCTTATCAACACCCAATGACCAAAACAGCACAATCAAGACCAAAACATCACCTAAGGACTAAAATAGCACCTAGGGACTAAAACATCACCTAAAGGACCAAGCTGGCACATAGGGACCAAAAAGGCAGCACCAGGCGCCAAAATCACCAAAACTGGCACCCCTAGTGGCAACACAGCACTGGGCGCCAAAACACCCACACACTGGCGCCCCCTGTGCAACCCAGCACACCGGCGCCAAAACACCAGCAAAATGGCGCCCCTGTGCAACACAGGCACTAGGTGCCAAAGACACAGCAAACTAGCGCCCCCTGTGGCAACACAGCCACACAGGCGCCAAAACACAGCAATCTGGCGCCCCCTGGGGCAAAACAGACCTAGACACAAACTAAGACACAAACTGAGACACAGTCTCAGACACAGGCGCACCCACAGCGCGCCTGGCAAGAACATTGGCGCCTCGCTAGACACAGCGGCAACACAGCGCGCGCGAGCGCCATTTGGCGCCCCATGCTGCGCCACATGCCCACACACACCCAGCATGTAACACCCCAATTCTACCCGTTCGTTTTATAAAATATCAGAGTGCGGAAACTAAATTCAAAACAGAAATTGGAGCGTCACATTCGACATTTTCAAAATCCAGCGACGTGTAAATAAATAAAACATGGAAAACAAAATACTTCAATTTAGTTTACATCCCGAATATTTGTTCCATACTTCAAAACCACAAACTCGTGTTCAAAATAATTAAATGCAACAAATAAATAAACAAAAAATACAGTGTTCATCCCCCCGGGTGCTACGTATCAGAGACGATACTGACTCAGCTCATAAAAGACCTTGATCTTCATTCGTGATTACCTTGCGTTACGACATCGAGGTAACATTTTAAATGCAGAAGGGTGAGTCTCAAATAACATAAAAGCATATATGATAGATAATATACTAGAGAATAGGCAACTATAACCACCACAGCACATCAACAACGGAATACAACACATCACAACAACATCACTACGCAATCACATCATTACACCACAACATAATTACACCTCAACATAAATACTCCCCAACGTCATTACAACTCAACATCATTACAACTTCCAAGTAGCAACACCAATGAGCAACACAATAAGCAACAACAAAGACAACAACAATAAGCGACAACACCTTGATATGAATGTATGTATGAAATGCAACCCAAAACTCCACGGGCATATGCATGTGGATCCATCACCAAAATAGCCTTGAGGGCATTCACCAAAATATATAATGAGGCCGAAGCCTACTCACCAAAAATGCATATGATTATGCGACACCATGATAATGCACCATATACACCAAAATCACCAAAATTATGCAATAGCATGTTCACCAATAGTCTTATTGACTCACCAACACCAAAGAAGGTCATAAACCCCAATCACCAATATTTATTCACACGGTTGGTATATACAACACGTTAAAACAAAGCACCACAAGGACTAAACGCAACACCAAGGACTAAGACATCACCAAAGGACTAAAACAGCACCAAAGGACTAAAACAACACCAAGAGACTAAAACAACACCTATGGACTAAAACAACACCAACTTAGACATCAAGACACGTGGCAGCCTGGCGGCGCCTCGCACTTAGACATGGTGCATCCCCTGCGCCATGGGCAGCCAAAATTGGCGTCATTCACCTGACACGAGCGCACAATCTTTGCGCCATGGTCGCTAAATCTGCGCGCCCGCAATAACACCAACAAGAACACATTCACGCTTGGCGCCAAACAACACCATAATCGGGCACGGCGGCAACTTATGTTGCGCCGCGTAACAAACGGCGACATATAAAGCGGCAGCGAAGACGATAAAGAGCGTGGATAAAGAACATAAAAGCAAAGAACGATAAAGATGACAACAACATAAAAGCAAAGACAACAAAGACGACAACAACATAAAAATAGCACAGCGGCATGACAACAACATAAAAAAGCGACAACAAAGCCAGCAAAGCAACATAAAACAAAAGACAACAACATGGCAAAGCAATATAAAAAGCGACAACAAAGATGATAAAGCAACATAAAAACAAAGACAACAAAGATGACAACAACACGGGCGCACAATGCTGAATTTCCTACATCGGTGCACCTACTTCGCGAATTAATTAAAATAGTAAACGACATCGGATTTCGACATATAAATACTCGTTAGAAAGCCCTATGGGTCTATTTCTTATTCCTAAGTTCAATTTTTGAAGGAGAGTGTTCAATAGGTACAATTTTCAAAAATACACATACTAGTTTCAAAAGAGGGCAGTTTCTGTCCTTCAAATTCAAGCAGTTCTAAAATGACCAAAACTCAATCAAATTGCATGAAACTTGTGCATAAACTGGAGCAAATTCTGTTTAGTTTTCAAAGAAATTGGATTCGTTCGAAAAGGAGTTCTTTTGAAAACGCAGTAGCCAAAACACTGACCCTATGTCCAGATTGTTTCCAGAATCTTACCTTAACTTGTGGAATTCATATCTCGAGCTACACAACTCTAAATGCAACCAAACCAGTGCCACATTAACAAGCATTAAGTCTATTTTCCAGAAAAGTAAACCACATAAATTTTCCGTCAATACAACGTTCCCAGTTACCGAAATACTGAACCCATACCCAAAACGTTTCCAGAATTTTAACCTAACTTGTATTGCATATAACTCGAGCTATACAACTCCAAATTTAACGAAACCAGCGCCAAAACGACCGGTGTTAAGTCTATTTTCAAAAACATTCAGCCGCATAATTTTTGGATCAAACAAACAGTACCAGTTCTCGAAAAACCGAACAGTGTCCAGAAAGTGCACAAAACCGTAAACAAGTGAAACTCATCATGTTCAACCATCACGCAACAATTTCAAACAACCCTAATACATTCATTAATCATCAAATACACATTCAAAGCAATCAAGACAAGAACATAGAGCCTAACTCCAACATAATACCCATCATATATCTACTCATAATTCATTCAAACATTTTATCAAACATCTCCTAGGCATCATAGTTTCTACCCTCCTATATACTACCCATCATACAACCCTTTATACTATGAGACTCCCCTTACCTTAAGAATGGCCTAATAAAGGATTCTTCCACGAACTCCAAGTAGAACCACCGCAACTAGCTTCCTCTCCTTCTCCCTCTCTCTTGTGCGATCTCTTCACTCTTTTCTTCTCCTTCTCTCGTGTCGTTCCCTTTTCTCCTTTCTCTCTTCATGCCGTCGCACACCCTTCTTTCCTTTCTCTTCTCTTTTTTTCTTTCAATTGAGTCTAAGACACTAACCCTAGAGCTTAAATATTATGGGTTCTAGTGTCTTGGGCTCTCTTTATCACCTAATCAATTACTAACACTACTCCTCTTTTAATTAAATTACCACTCCCTCATTTACTACACACCACCCCTTATTTAAAGTAAAACACCATTTAGTTCTTTTATTATAACCAATTAACATAACACTTAGATAAATTAATTAAATAAATACTTGATTATTTTTGGGGCGTTACACAACACTCTGGCGCCACACTAGGCGCCATGGGCAGCCAAAATGGCGCCCAGCACTTAGACACACACACAACCAGAAACTTGGCGCCACACCAGGCACCACAGGGCAGCCACATTGGCGCCCTGCACCCAAACAAACACACCCAGACGCATGGGCAACCACACTTTGGCGCCCTGCACCTAGACACAACACAAACAGCAGCACACACCCACACTGGCGCCATCCTGGGCGCACTGGGCAGCCATTTGGCGCCCCTGCACATGCACACAGTGCCACAGGCGCACACAGGCGCCATTCTGGGCAGCATTTGGCGCCCAGTCTGTGGCACACACAAAGACACTGCACACACAGCACAGGGCGCCATTTCCAGCAACATTTGGCGCCCTAGAGTACCTAGGGTTTCCAAAAATCAATTTTATCCAATTCTTGTCAAAACCAATCATCAACATCAACTCAAAAACACATCATAATCATACTAGCACCTTCAATTACACGTTTTAATCATAAATCACACATCAAAACAAAATTAAAACTATATAAACGCTAACACTAACATACAATTCAATTTTCATGCAATTGTCAAATTCAATCAATCAAAACAAGCATACCACAATCAAATTCAACATCAAATCATATCAATAAGGCTCCTATGATCTATATACATCCTATTATACCCTCTATTATAAGGTGAGACTCCCCTTACCTTGAATAATACCGAAGAAGGCCCTCTCTACTGAGTCACCACCAAAACCATAGCAACTAGAGCTCTTTCTCCTTCCTTCTCCTCTTGCGCGATCAAGCTCTCTCTTCTTCTCTCCCTACTTGTGCCGAATTCCTTCCCTCTTCTCCTTTCTCTCTTTTTTTCGTTTTCTTTCTTTGTTTTGCCAAATGGTGCGAATTGCACCAACCCTAGGAGCCTAAGTCATTGGGCTTGGGCTCTTGGGCCAATACTTGCAGTCCCGGAATTACCAATACCATTCCCTTCAATTATAAATAAAAGACCACATTATAATTTAATATAATTAAAAATAGTGCAACACTTTAAATAATTTAATCACATAATTAATTAAATCATTTAGGGTGTTACAGAAGGCGTTTGTTTGGGATGCTCGTTGCGAGGAAAGTTTCAATGAGTTGAAGAAGAGATTCACGACGTCTTCTATTTGTACGTTGCCTAACCCGAGTGAACCTTTTGTGGTGTATTGTGATGCTTCTAAGATGGGCTTACGCTGTGTACTTATTCAGAATGGTAAGGTAGTTGCTTATGCCTCGAGATAGTTGAGGACTCATGAGAAGAACTACCCTACGCATGATTTGGAGCTGGCTGTAGTGGTGTTTGCGCTGAAAATTTGAAGGCATTATCTTTATGGCTCTAGATTTGAAGTGTTTAGTGACCATAAAGGTTTGCAATATTTGTTTGATCAAAAGGAGTTGAACATGAGGCAGAGGAGGTGGTTGGAGTTGTTGAAGGACTATGACTTCGGTCTGAATTATCATCCAGGAAAGGCTAATGTTGTAGCCGATGCCTTGAGTCGGAAGTCTTTGCATGTGTCGGCAATGATGGTTAAGGAGCTCGAATTGATTGAGCAATTTCGAGATATGAGTTTAGTTTGTGAAGTGACACCTCGGAGTGTTCGGTTGGGTATGTTGAAAATTACAAATGAACTTTTGGTTAGCATTAGGGAGGCTCAGAAGCTAGACGTTAAGTTAGTTGATTTGGTGGTTGAAAGTGGTCGATCTGAAAATAAGGATTTTGAGTTGGATGCTCAAGGTTTGTTGAGATATCGTAATCAGATTTGTATTCCTGATGAAGAGGAGATAAAGAAAGAAATTCTTGAAGAGTGTCATAGAAGTAAATTGAGTATCCATCCATGAGCTACAAAGATGTATCAGGATTTGAAGAAGTTATTTTGGTGGCCGGGGATGAAGAGGGATGTAGCTCGGTTTGTTTATGCATGTTTGACTTGTCAGAAGTCAAAGGTGGAGCATCAGAAGCCGGCAGGGCTGATGCAGCCGTTGGAAATTCCAGAGTGGAACTGGGATAGCATTTCTATGAATTTTGTGACTGGATTGCCTAGTACGGCGAAGGGGTATGACGCAATTTGTTGAGGGCTTGTGTTCTTGAGCATGGTGGTGCGTGGGATTCTTATCTCCCATTAATCGAGTTTACCTATAATAATAGTTATCACTCTAGTGTTGGGATGGCACCCTTTGAGGCGTTGTATGGTCGAAGATGTAGGACTCCGTTGTGTTGGTATGAATCGGGAGAGAGTGTGGTGCTTGGACCTGAGATCGTTCGAGAGACCACTGAGAAGGTGAAGCTGATTCGTGAGAAGATGAAAGCTTCGCAAAGTAGGCAAAAGAGTTATCATGATAAGAGGAGGAAGGATTTGGAATTCCAAGCCGGTGATCATGTGTTTTTAAGAGTCACCCCTGTGACTGGTGTTGGTCGTGCTTTGAAGTCTAAGAAGTTGTCTCCTCGTTTTATTGGGCCATACCAGATTTTGGAGAGAGTCAGGAAGGTTGCGTATCGGGTGGCCTTGCCACCTAATCTTTCGAATTTGCATGATGTGTTTCATGTGTCGCAGTTGAGGAAGTATGTTTGCGGACCGTCTCATGTGATTCATATGGACGAGGTGCAAGTGAGAGATAATCTCCTTTGTTGAGACAATGCCGATTAGAATTGAGGACCGAGAAGTGAAGATTTTAAGAGGGAAGGAGATCAGTTTGGTGAAGGTAGTTTGGTTGGGAGCTGCTGGTGAGAATGTGACTTGGGAGTTGGAGAGTAAGATGTGTGAATCATATACAGAGTTGTTTGATTCAGGTAAAATTTCGAGGACGAAATATTCTAAGTGGGGGAGAGTTGTAACGCCCCAAAAATAATTCAATTATGTATTTAATTGGGTTATTTGAGGCTTACAACATTTTATTAAGTCAAATAATTAATTTGGAGTTTTATTTTATTTAGGAGGTGTTTGAGTAATGGAGGAGGTGGGAATAGAGGCCCATGATCCATTAGGAGGCCCATATCCATGATATAAGTTAGTAGTCGATGATGAGAGAGTTCATTTGCAATCAAAGCAAAGAAAAGTCAAAGAGTAAAGTGAGTAGAGAGAGAGAGAGAGGTGCGAAAGCTTAAGGAAGAAGAAGAGAAGATAGTGGCGTGGAGAGTTCAAGTTCAAGGAAGAGGAGCTTGCTTGTTGGTGGATCATGGAGTCTTGGTGGAGAGAGTACTTGTTCTTCAATCTATTGAGGTAAGGGGGCTCTCTTTCACCTATAATAGAGTATATGATGAGTGTTATGTGTGGGTTAGACTCTAGGATGATTGTTGTATTGATTGTGTTGTTGATTGTGTGATTGATGTTGTGGTTGAGTCAATTTGGTGAAATTGTGATGTGTGTATGTGTGGTTGATGGTTGGTCATATGAAAGACCTAGAAAAGAAATGGGATCTAAGGAACCCTAAGCGCAAGGACGCTATTGTTGGTGTTGGCACCTTAGTGGTTACTTTGAGGTGTGATGGACAATATTCGAATGAATATGTGTTGTAGTAATTGTGGGTTAAGTTTGATCATAGTATGAGAATCAAAGGTAAGAGGGAAGATGAAGGTTAGGTGTCTAGGGCGCCATTTGGAGTGAAGTGTAGTTGCCTAACTGTAGATGTGTCGAAGTATAGGGAAGTTGACGTGTAGATGTGTCGAAGTATATGGAAGTCGACGTGTAGGTGTGTCGAATTATATGGGAGTCGACGTATATATAGTTACCGAAGTGTAGAGTATGTATACCGAAGTGTAGTTGCCGAGGTATAGTGTATATAGATACCGAAGTGTAGTTGTTGAAGTGTGGTTGTCGAGGTATAGTGTATATCTACCGAGGTGTGGATGTACCGAGGTTTAGTGTATGTATGTCGAAGCTAGTGTTGTCGAGGTGTAGGTGTGTTGAAATGTAGGTGTATCGAAGCGTAGTGTGTCGAAGTGTAGTGTACCGAGGTGCAGTGTAGTGTACAGAGGTGTAGTGTGGTGTGCCGAGAGTGCGGTGTGAGTGTGCTAAGTCTTTGTTTTGACGCCAAGGTGGCGCGCAGTTCTTCGCCAGCGCAATTTTAGGTCTTTGTTGGGTGTCGAGTACGTCTAAGTGGCTGAATGGTGAAGCCGGTTTGATCCTTGTAGTGACAGTTTATTCCACTACTTTTGGTGTCGATGTGTCCGGTGAGATTGACATTAGCCATAGAGCTATTGACTGATGTATTGATGTTAGCCATAGAGCTATTGATGGTGTCTAGGTGAGTTTAATGACGGTGTAATGACGGTTTAATGATGGTGGATTAAATGACGGAGGTAAATCCAGTGACGGTGTCAATTCATACATGGTATGACTGTTTGTGGTTGATGCATTGTTCATGGAGTCACATGCCTCATATGCATCAAAGGACGGTTATAGGTTTCGGCCTCGATATTGTCGGCTTCGGCCTTCATATCATTAATGACGGATATGCCCGAATGGCGAAATAATGACGGTGATGGTACCACATGCATTATACCCTTGGTGTTGGGTTGCATTAATGCATATACTCATGCGATTGGTGATGTTTATTGTTGATTATGAGTTGATGTGTTATAACTTGATGATGTGTGTTTGTTTATTGAGCCGTGGTGTTTCTAGTTGCCTTTCTCTAACATGATGTTTATCATACATCATATTATGTGTGTTAGAGACTCACCCTTCTGCTTTTTATGTTGCTTCTTATGCTCAGCGTCGCGAGTTATCGAGTGAAGGTTCTTCCTTCCTCGATGCAGTTGTGGCGTCTTGCTCGTACGTAGCATTCGGGGGTCGAGTAGTCTATTAGTTGTTTTAATTTAAATTGTTGAACTGTAACTCGGTGATGTATTGAAACATGTTTTATTCTCATTGTGCGGTGATTATGTGGACTGTTATGTCCCTAAACCGGCGTTGTTGGGACTTCGTCCCCTTTGACCGTGGTGCTATGTATCTTACTGTTATTTGTTGGATTTACGCCATTGATGTCTGTATGGTTTTTAAATGAAGTAAATGTAACACTTCCTTGTGGGTAGTTTTCGAAAACTCTGATTTTATCAATTAAATAGTAGTAATTAGAAGGGGGTGTTACAGGATGTGTAACACCCCCCTTACTTTGTTTAAATATTTAATTAAAAATCAGAGTTTAAAAATTGTTTTTCTTTTAAAAGGTACATCCTCAAGGGGATGCTACGTTCACCATACATATGACTTAAAATCAGTCAACGTTACTCTTTCATTAATAAATATATTGCGTGTTACATATCACGACTTAAATGGGGAGAACCCTCGAAAATACCTGTTTAGTTTTACAACAATCCAGAACTAGTCCACTAGCACAGCGGAATGAAAATAAGTTTAACTTATCCATTACATAATCAATACATACTCCAAAATAGTTTAATACATAAGCATAAATAAATACTAAGACCCAACCCCGGTGTTACTATCAGAGCTGACTCAATAAAACCCTGAGGCACAAAGCACCATCACTCGGAATCACTGTTTGTCGCCACGAGAGCGAGCAACAAGAAATGCTAGGGTGAGTCTCTTTACATAATTTATAACAGGTAAAATAAGCCATATAGTAAGAACTAGCTAACAACAGAGATTCACAGAACAAGGCATTTATCATTCACATGAGATATCACGCAAGCAACCATAACAGATTAATTGGACATTAACAAACAGCTAGGGAATGTATGATTATATGCATGTATGCAACATGCATGTGGATCCATATTCACCTCACCACCCGTCGGGTATTTCATCACCACCCCGAAGGTATTCCATCACCTCCCCGAAGGGTATTCCATCACTGTTGGCGAAGCCATGCATATGATTCATGCGACTTTATGACAATGCATCACTCCACACCATACACACCACCTCAATTATTAATTAGCACATCATTAATTATCAATACCACCTCACCGATTAATTAGCATCACCTCACCAAATATTTATTAATTCTCACCTAAGAACCAACACCACCCCATGGGGTTTTCTCCTCACTATAGGACCATTCGACACACCAATAATTAATTTAGAGAACTTAGGAATTCAACAAAGACAAGGTTTTGGAAAAATCCCCACTTCGGAGCGCGCGCACACCGGCGCGCTGCAAGAAGAGGCGCGCAAGAAGCGCGCGGGTAGGTCGCTCTAACTCTCAAAAGTTTACGTCCTTCGGTGAGAGGCGTGCGCGCGAGGTTACGCTGTGAGGGACGCCACAGCGCAAGATGGCGCGCAAAGACACCATTTCGGACACAGCGCCAAGTTGCCCAAAGAATGGCGCCCCACTGCACAACTCACCGCGCCACAGGCGCGCGATTCCTAGGAATTGGCGCCCCCTTTCCTTTCAACACAACACGCACGCATAAAAGGAGAACAAGGCCCCTGGCGCCAAGATGCCTAGCATTTGGCGCCCCCTCCTCCCAACCTACACCCAACACACTTCAAAACCTAATTTCTTCCAAACAAATTAATTCTCACATAACCACACCAACATAGTCAATGAATTATTAATGCTAATCATCATATTTACTTCTTCATGCTCATATGACCAAATCATCAAACATACACTATGCATATGTCACAACTCATGCTTCCAAAACAACAATCAACATGCTATGACCAAATTCAAGCATTTAAACATTAATCATACAATCAACATACAATCAACATGCAATCAACATACAATCAACCCAATCATTCCTAGAGCTATTCTCACTATAATACACATCCTACAAGCTATAAAAGATGTATGGAGAATCCCCTAACCTTAGGAATTGTAGACAACCTAGCTCTTCCTTCATCACACCATCAACAAGCCAAACACCAACACTTTAAGCTTCTAACTCCTCTCATGGTGAAATGCAAAATAGAGAGATTGAGAGATGGGAACTAGTATAATGGAAAGAGCATGAAAAACTAGGGAGATTAGAACCAAAATCAACTTACCAAATCAAAGGGTGGAGACAACCCTAAACCCCCAAATACATCACCACCACCGCCAGCCCCCTCCACCTTCGGCCTCCTTCTCTCTCTCCTCTTCTCACTCTTGCGCCACCTTCTTCCTCTCTCTCTCTCTCACCTTTCTTCTTTCTTTCTCCCCTCACTCTCGGGTCTGATTCCCTCTTTCTTAATTCCTTTCTTTCATTCATTTAATCCACAATTCAATTGGGCCCAATGGGTTGGGCCTCTATTTGCAACCCCCTCAATTAATTCAACTACTCCCTTTTTACTTCCACCTCTCCTACTACTTAAACAACCTCTAATTAAAACAATAAACCTCAAATTAATTAATCAATTCTAATATTTCTCCACAACTTAATTAATCCACTTAAATAAATATTCAAATTATTTTCGGGGCGTTACAACTCTCCCCCACTTGGAATATTTTCGTCCTCGAAAATACTCACGAAGCAATACCCAACATTCTTCACACCTCTAACCGTACTTATCATAATCTATCGTACACTAAGGTAACAAAACACACACCTTTTCTACACTCTTATCCTTAGCAGATATTCTAACCTCGTAGGATATCCGATCCTACTCGACTACTCAAATACCATCTGTTCTGATGCAGTAACACTATATCCTCAACTACGATTTGCGATTAGCTTACCCTCTTTAAGTTTCCAATCTCTGGTGCTCACTTCCGAACTCAACCTCCTAATCCAAACTATCTCATTCATCTAATTAACCTACTCGTGGTCATTACTAATAGTTCCTCCTCGAGTCCCATAACAACCGCACTCCGGTGTTTAGCAATAATTCTAAACCATGTTAACATCAAACGGCATCTCGGCACACTCACTCGGGATCTCGGCATCTGTACTTAGGTGTACGCACACTACAGCAATTACTCCTCAGTTACTCACCTTGGTTACCCTACACTTGAGCACATCACTCTTAAACACGACATCTCATCAATACTAGTTTAGGCTTCCATACATTACACCCACTCCTTTACGCTTCAGTTAGATACGTCACACTATACTTCGACAACTTCAATATTTCGACCCTTCCACTCTAACTTAGAGAAATACACTTAGACATTACTCATTTCAACAACTCTATACTTCAACTTACCTACGTTTCGACCAACACTAACTTCGACTTACACCGTTACCTCAATATCTCCATAACTGTACCATACTAGATTTCGATATACTTAATTGCACATACCTACTACTAGATTCGACAATATATATCCTTCGACAGACATACTCTTCACTTAGATACTTACACCTATTTCAACAACTCTGCTCCTCTACTATGCTTAGTTAACACCACACTTCGATACCTATACACTTCGACACTCACTCATCAATCACCTTTGTATTTATAAAGACGGCAATGAACCGCACCCTTTTATCTATAAAGACGGCCGAAGATTTTGTTCAAAAATAGCAACATTAAATTGCGAACCGGCAACTTTCTAAATAACAAAACAACATACAATTTAAGTCACCACACACAACATTTTCTCGATTTCATTTACTATCTAACCACACAATTCAAGTAACACTTTGAACATGTATCAAAATTTCTAACGAAAATTCGGCAGAGTTTCCTCTGAAATATGGACATCCCAAAAATGACTTTTACCTGTATAACCAGTCCAGACATCAATTTTTGTTCAGAAATCATTAATTCGTGCACGTATACAAAATTTACGGTTTTCCAAAAGATTTGTGAATTCAGCTAACACAGACCCACAATGAAACCATATTCAAGCATAACAATTTAACAATCAAATCTTTATGGTTTCGTTCTAAGTTTCAAACAAACATAATTTCTCAAAATGGCGTTTTTTTTGACTCGAAAATTCACGAAATTCCAATTTTCGAAAACCGTTCAAACCTAACATAGCAAGCATTATCGGAATTAAACAAACAAATATTCATTAGAAACCTTAGAGTGTCTAGTTTCCTATGGAACAGAAATCATTTTCAATCGGATATTCTAACACATGGTTTACATACAACTAAAGCATAATTTCATCAATTCACTCAAGCACAATCGAGTTACAAAGTCACAAACCAAAACATGCTCAAAAACCGTAAAATTTCCGATTTTGTGAAATTTGCACTTTCTCCATAACTAAACTTCCCATCACAGTAAATAAACACATGACAACACATAAACACACAAACACATTTTAAAATTCTCTAAACGTGAGTAAAACTCACCTTTTCGTTTCAAAAGATTTTATCTCGTCAAACCATGAAATTATTTTAAGACCTCGTCATTTTCAAAATTTAGTTTCCGACATAACTCAGAAGTTAGAAAAGTCAATCATTTCATTTCTGCCAAAAAGGAGACTATACGCGAATCCTAACCTTACTTGTTATAACCAAGCACCGCATTTCATTTCAGTACATAACTTCAAAACAATTTAGCGCAAATCAAAATTAAACTCATGTGCATTACAGAAACAATCAACCTATAGCAAACTGTCAATCAAGGGTAACAATATTCACAAGCAATCCTTCAAATTTTGTCTATCCACTACTCTTAGGCTTATTCACAACTCACTTCATCATCTACACCCAGTCACTTCACCTTTGACTATTACACTTAGGCACTCTACACCTAAGCACTCCCTAACCTCGGCCATTACACTACACAACAACTCGGTACACTCTTTTGGCACCTCGGTTCTCTACACTACGTCACGGTAAGCTTCACTTTGCACTTACTATTCAAACATACCTAAACATCGGTACTACACACTATGATCATACTTAAGCCAACTACTAAACGCTTCCCCTACACAACTAGTCCAACACTCATTAAGAATTTCAAGGAGGTTACAACATCCTTAGGCATACTTAACCTACACCTTTACTTTGTACCAAAACTCTATTTTCAGGTCGCCAAAGTCTCACTAGATTATCCAAACACCATTAATTTATCGCTAGGGACTACGCCATATCAATCATTTAAGTACTAATGCTCCTATCTTATGTCAATCCATATCCAACCCACAAACAATGCCTTCCTCATTTCGGCATTCCTACTCTTCGTCATAGAATTTTTACTCATCTAATCCTCAAAGTTACACACTATCATCTAGATCCTAGATAGGTACTCCTCGACTACCATACTTTTAAAGACGATTTCCCTACCTTAGGCTCTCCAGAAGACATATTTCTAAACTCTTCCAAAAAGGCATGCTCTATTTTCTTTGTACGAACTTCAAATCCAAAGTGTCAATCCTTATTTTGACATCTCTCCAAATCAAACTCAACCTTCCATAAGGCCCTATTTATCTAAAAATTAATAGTCAATCAACTTGCACACACCACTCAATCAATCAAGATGAAATTAGTATATATTCAAAATTTATAATAGTTACGAGTTATTGTCACCTCTTTCATTGGGAATGAGTTATCGGGGTGATCAGTCCCTCCTACTCACGCATCCAACTAATTAAGGTCACGAAACTACGTCTTTTCAAAATTCACACCTTTCACATTGAAGGGCCTTTTAACACAGTCCAGAGTACGAAGGCGTCGTCACGATTCCTACTCCGTGGACGTCGTTAAAATGCTCTCCTAATCACACATACCTCACTCAATACAATCCAACAGTCACAAGCAACTACAAGCAATGTTGCTATCAACAGCTGCAAACAACCAAACAAAATCTCTAACAAAGTCTCTGTTGGAGATCAACAAGGGATCTCTGAGACACTACGACTGGACAAACTTGGCCGGACAGACCGAACTGCTCTGATACCAACTTGTAACACCCCCCTTACTTTGTTTAAATATTTAATTAAAAATCAGAGTTTAAAAATTGTTTTTCTTTTAAAAGGTACATCCTCGAGGGATGCTACGTTCACCATACATATGACTTAAAATCGACCAACGTTACTCTTTCATTAATAAATATATTGCGTGTTACATATCACGACTTAAATGGGGAGAACCTCGAAAATACATTTAGTTTTACAACAATCCGTAACTAGTCCACTAGCATGCAATGGAATGAAAATAAGTTTAACTTATCCATTACATAATCAATACATACTCCAAAATAGTTTAATACATAAGCATAAATAAATACTAAGACCCAACCCGGTGTTACTATCGAGTGACTCAATAAAACCCTGGAGAACAAAGACCATCACTTGAATCACTGTTTGTCGCCACGAGAGCGAGCAACAAGAAATGCTAGGGTGAGTCTCTTTACATAATTTATAACAGGTAAAATAAGCCATATAGTAAGAACTAGCTAACAACAGAGATTCACAGAACAAGGCATTTATCATTCACATGAGATATCACGCAAGCAACCATAACAGATTAATTGGACATTAACAAACAGCTAGGGAATGTATGATTATATGCATGTATGCAACATGCATGTGGATCCATATTCACCTCACCACCCCGTCGGGTATTTCATCACCACCCGAAGAGTATTCCATCACCTCCCGGGCGGTATTCCATCACTGTTGGCGAAGCCATGCATATGATTCATGCGACTTTATGACAATGCATCACTCCACACCATACACACCACCTCAATTATTAATTAGCACATCATTAATTATCAATACCACCTCACCGATTAATTAGCATCACCTCACCAAATATTTATTAATTCTCACCTAAGAACCAACACCACCCCATAGGGTTTTTCCTCACTATAGGACCATTCGACACACCAATAATTAATTTAGAGAACTTAGGAATTCAACAAAGACAAGGTTTTGGAAAAATCCCACCTGAGAGGCGCGCACACCGGCGCGCTAGAAGAGAGGCGCGCAAGAAAGGCGCGCGGGTAGGTCGCTCTAACTCTCAAAAGTTTCTCGTCCTTGATGAGAGGCGCGCGCGCGAGGTTACGCTGGCAGGACGCCTTAGCGCGCAAGATGGCGCGCAAAGACACCATTTCAGTTTCTGAGCGCCAAGTTGCCCAAAGAATCGGCGCCCCGCACAACTCACATCGCCATTGCCGGGCGCCAGATTCTAGGGAATTGCGCCCCCTTCCCTTTCAACACAACACGCACGCATAAAAGGAGAACAGCAGCCCCCTGGCGCCAAGATGCCTAGCATTTGGCGCCCCCTCCTCCCAACCTACACCCAACACACTTCAAAACCTAATTTCTTCCAAACAAATTAATTCTCACATAACCACACCAACATAGTCAATGAATTATTAATGCTAATCATCATATTTACTTCTTCATGCTCATATGACCAAATCATCAAACATACACTATGCATATGTCACAACTCATGCTTCCAAAACAACAATCAACATGCTATGACCAAATTCAAGCATTTAAACATTAATCATACAATCAACATACAATCAACATGCAATCAACATACAATCAACCCAATCATTCCTAGAGCTATTCTCACTATAATACACATCCTACAAGCTATAAAAGATGTATGGAGAATCCCCTAACCTTAGGAATTGTAGACAACCTAGCTCTTCCTTCATCACACCATCAACAAGCCAAACACCAACACTTTAAGCTTCTAACTCCTCTCATGGTGAAATGCAAAATAGAGAGATTGAGAGATGGGAACTAGTATAATGGAAAGAGCATGAAAAACTAGGGAGATTAGAACCAAAATCAACTTACCAAATCAAAGGGTGGAGACAACCCTAAACCCCCAAATACATCACCACCACCGCCAGCCCCCTCCACCTTCGGCCTCCTTCTCTCTCTCCTCTTCTCACTCTTGCGCCACCTTCTTCCTCTCTCTCTCTCTCACCTTTCTTCTTTCTTTCTCCCCTCACTCGGAGTCGATTCCTCTTTCTTAATTCCTTTCTTTCATTCATTTAATCCACAATTCAATTGGGCCCAATGGGTTGGGCCTCTATTTGCAACCCCCTCAATTAATTCAACTACTCCCTTTTTACTTCCACCTCTCCTACTACTTAAACAACCTCTAATTAAAACAATAAACCTCAAATTAATTAATCAATTCTAATATTTCTCCACAACTTAATTAATCCACTTAAATAAATATTCAAATTATTTTCGGGGCGTTACAGGATGCATCGACTTTAAATGCGTCTCCAACTCCACATAAAGCCCTTAAGCTCGATAAGGAGGACTTCTGGACTTTTGCAACACATCTTGGTCCCTAACGAGGTATACACTACCATAATCTATGTTCATTATTCAAGCCTAAATTTTGTTGAATATCGACATATAAAAAGAATATTTCAACATGTTACAAAGATTTCCACTCTTGAGGAAACATCCATAACACATCGGCCAGCTTGTAACACCCTAAATGATTTAATTGAGTAATTGATTAAATTATTTAAAGTGTTGCACTATTTTAATTATATTAAGTTATAATATAGTATTTTATAATATAGTATTTTATTTAATTGAAGGGAGTGGTATTGGAAATACCGAAACTGCAAGTATTGGCCCAGGAGCCCAAGCCCAATGACTTAGGCTCCTAGGGATTGTGCAATTCGCACCATTCACCCAAAGAAAAGAAAAAAAACGAAAAGAGAGAAGAGAGAAAGAAAGGAAAACGGCGCAACCTAGAGAGAAAGGGAGAAGAGCAATCGCACAAAGCAAGGAAAGGAGAAGAAGGCTCTAGTTGTTGTGGTTGTGGTGGTGATTTGGAGAAAAGGACTTTCAACGGTTTAATTTAAGGTAAGGGGAGTCTCACTCTATAATAGAGAGTATAATAGGTCGTATATAGGTCATAGAGTCCTTATTTGTATTTGTTGATGATGATTTTGATGGTTGCATGTTTGATTGATGAATTTGAATGTGAAATAGAGCATGAAATCGATTTAGGGCTTAATGTTAGGGTTTTGATATGTTGATTCGTATTTTGAGGTGTTCTTGATGTTTAAATGTGAAATTGAAGTTGTTGGCATGATCATAACATGTAATTGAATTGTTGTTGATGAATGATTTTGAGAAAAATTAGTTGAAATTGATTTTGAGGCATTAGATTTTCTAGGCGCCAATTCCCTAGTGAAATGGCGCTCGTGGTAATCGCTAGTGAGGACTTTGGTGTGGTGTTGTTATGCAGGCGCCAATTTCCTAGAGAAATGGCGCTGTGTCACCATATGATGGATCGGTGTGTGTGTGTCTTTGCTCGGGCGCCAATTTGCTAGAAATATGGCGCCACATGCACTGTTCATGGGCCGAAGTTTTGTGTTTTGTGCAGTGATCGCTCTGGCGCCAAGTTGCCGGGAAAATGGCGCCCAGTAATCGCTTTGCGTCTTTGTGTGTGTGTGTGTGTGTGCTGATGTGGGCGCCAAATGCGCCCTGTGGCGCCCAGAATGGCGCTCGTGTCACCGCCGCTTGGCGTCTTGTGTGTCGTGTGTTCAGGTGCGTGGCGCCAAAGTGGCCGCCCAATGCGCTGGGTGTGTTGTGCCAAGTGCGTGGCGCCAAATGGCTACTCCCGTGGCGCTGTTGTGGCGCCTAGGTGAGTGGGTGCGTGGGTGTCTAAGTCTCGGCGCTTTTGCGCCCATGGCGCTGGGTGGCGCCGTAAAGTGAGACAAGAGTGGGTGTGTGCGGTGGCGCAGCACGAGGCGCCAATTGGGCCTGTTGCGCTGTGTGTTTGCCAGTGTCTAGCAGCGGGCGCCCGGGAATGCGCTGTGTCTCGGTTGTGTCTTAGTTTGTGTCTAAGACTGCAGCGCCGTGGGGCGCGCGATTGCCGTGTGAAAATCGCGCCCGTGGTTGTGTGCCCTGGGGCGCCAAGTTGTTGAAGTTTTTGGCGCTGGTCTTTGTGTTGCACAGGTGGCGCCAGACAGGGGGAAATGGCGCCTAGTCTTTCGCCTTGTGTCTAAGTGTGTGTTGTTTTGGTCCCTAGGTGATGCTTTAGTCCTAAGGGTGTTGTTTTGGTCCCTAGGTGGCGCTTTAGTCCTAAGGGTGTTGTTTTGGTCCCTAGGTGACGGTTTAGTCCTAAGGGTGTTGTTTTGGTCCCTAGGTGACAGATTTTGGTCCCTAGGTGCGTTTGGTCCCAAAAGGTGTTAATTTGGTCCCTAAGTGTTGAATTGGTCCTAAAGGGAGTTTTAGGTCCCTAAGTGAGGTTTAGTCCTCCCGGTTGTGATTAGTCCTTGGGACATGATTTGTGATGAGCTAGTGAATAATGCAATAATGATGATGCCATGGGGCATGGGCCATGGGGCTAAAGCCATGGGGGCTAACAGAAAAATTGACCATGAGATGAGAGTTGGTCTGAGTGATGTATACAACTAAAAATGACAATGATATGAGAGGCTGCGGTCTTGGTGTATAAATGAAATTGATGATGTGTGTGTTCATGAGTCACATGCATACATTAATTACCATGGCCGCGACAATATATTGTATAGTTGCGATCCGGTGTTTTATTTGATTTTGCGGTCGCAACGTATAATGAGTGATGATGAGGCCATGGGGGCCAATGGTACCACATGCATCTCTGCATTACATTGCATCCATTCTCATACATGGTATTGAATTGTCTGTGATGGTTGTGACTGATTGACTCTTGTGAACTTGATATACTGTTTATTATCACCTTTATTATATAGTTCGAGACTCACCCTTTCTGTTGTTGTTTACCACAGGTAGTCATGAGTGAGGGCTTGCTACCTTCACTATTCCCGAGTCGGTCCGCCTCTGGATACGTAGCACCTGGGGATGGGATTTAGACTTTAGTTGTTTTGTTTTGCTCACTGTTGAGCTTTTACATTGGATATATTATGTATTGTTGAGACTGCTGATTACTCTTTTGAGATGTAGTTTTTTTTTCTCTGCGTGATATGAGATTATATTCCACGTGTTTTATGGTGTTACGTATTGATTTATATCTATGAGCTGAACTGGTTGTTGAGTATTTTTAAGAGATAAGTGTAGCATTCCATTTGAAAAATAAATTTTTATACTCTGATTTTTATTATAAATTGCCGTGTAGAAATGGGGTGTTACATTAGTGGTATCAGAGCAAAAGTTCGTCTGTCCGACCATGTCTATCAGTCATATTGTGTATGACAACTAGGTGTTCTTAAATTAGTTCTAAATTGTTGTTTATGCTGCAGTGCTAGGTTGATATGGCCGGAGAGAGTTGATGTTGCTATTGTTGAGGCCCCATGAAGCCATAGCGCAGTTATGGGAACCAGCAGAATGTTGGTGAGAATGCTGGGACTCGTACCTGGCTACCTTTCAGAGGGAGAACCCTCCTACCTTCAAGGGGAGGTACGACCCAGATGGTGCTTTGGCATGGCTGAAGGAGATTGAGAGAATCTTCAGAGTAATGGAATGCAATGATGAGCAGAAAGTCAGGTATGGTACTCATACTCTAGCTGAGGAGGCTGATGACTGGTGGTTGGAGACCAGTGAGAGGTTAGGGGCTGCGCATGAGGAGGTTATTTGAAATTGTGGTTCGGCGGGAATTCTTGAGGAAGTATTTTCCGAAGGATGTCGGGGAAGAAAGAGCTAGAGTTCCTCGAAATGGCGAGGGGAGTATGTCCTGCATTATGCAGTATGCCGCAAAGTTCACTTGAGTCAAGCTAAGTTCTATCCACATTATTCTCGAGGTCTGGTTCCGAATTCTCAAAGTGCATTAAATTTGAGAATGGGCCGAGAGTCGATATCAAGCAAAGCTATAGGGCATCGAAGATCGAGTGTTTCTTGATTTGGTTGATCTAGCCGCAGGATTTATGAGGAGGATGTAAATACCCGCTCTAGAGTCATGAGAGACCGGAGGGTAAATTCGCAACAGGGTAGCCAGTATGAGACATCTCTTGTGGGGGTAAACAGAGGTATGCGGGTGGTAGCGGTATCTTTGGTGGTAGCGTGTCTGCTTGAGGGTAAGAGGGTCTGCCGAGGCAAGAAGCCCGATGGGGAGATGCCCCTGTTGATGATATTGTGTGTTTCAAGTGTGGCAAGCCGGTCACAAGAGTTTTGAGTGCAAGGCTGGGGTAAAAGCATGTTTCCGTTGTGGGAAGGATGGTCACATGGCAGCTGATTGTGATCGCAAGGAAGCAGTGTGTTTCAATTGTGGTGAAGCTGGTCACTTTAGTTCCAAATGCACTAAACCAAAGAAGGAGAGGTCCAGTGGGAGAGTCTTTGCACTAGCAGGGTCAGAGGAGGCCAATGAAATCAGAGGTATTTGTTCTATTCATGGTATACCTATTGTTGCTATAGTTGATACGGGTGCTACGCTCTCTTTTATTTCTGCTGCTTGTGCTGAAAAGTTGAATTTAGTATTATCTGCTATGGAGAGGAGAATGGTTATCGACACTCCCGGGCTAAGAGGTTCTGTAACTACTTCTCTATTGTGTGCTAAGTGTCCTCTGTCGGTCTTGGCTAGAGAGATTTTCAGTTGATCTTGTCTGTTTGCCTTTGGGTGGGTTGGATGTTATTCAGGTATGGGTGGTTAGTAGATAACCATGTACACATCAATCTGTTTCAACAAGGTCTGTGAGTTTCCTTCCTCCAGAAGAGGAAGAGTCTGCTTTGTTGTCTGCCAGGCCAAATGTGTGGGGTAATGAAAGAAGGTGGTCACTTGTTTGCTTTGATGGCGTCTATGTCTCACGAGAACCAAGCTATAGTTGATGGGTTGCGTGGTGGTGTGTGAGTTCCTGAAGTGTTCCTCGATGAGATTCCTAGTGTGCCACCGAGAGAGGAAGTTGAGTTTGGAATTGAGCTTGTGCACAGTACTAGCCTGTGTCCATGGCACCTGCATCTGGGATGTCACTTCCGAGTTATCCGAGTTGAAGAAGCAGTTGGAAGAGTTACTTGAAAAGAAATTTGTGAGACCTAGTGTGTCGCCATGCGGAGCTCCACTTTTGTTAGTGAAGAAGAAAGATGGGAGTATGCGTCTGTGTGTTGATTATAGGCAATTGAACAAAGTGACTATCAAGAATAAGTATCCTCTCTCGAGGATTGATGATCTGATGGACCAACTGGTAGGTGCTAAGGTTTTTAGCAAGATTGACTTGAGGTCGGGGTACCATCAGATTAAGGTGAAGGATGAAGATGTCCAGAAGACAACATTCAGGACGAGGTACGGGCATTATGAGTACTCTGTAATGCCGTTTGGTGTCACTAATGCACCAGAGGTGTTTATGGAGTACATGAACCGCATCTTCCATAGCTACTTGGACCAGTTTGAGGTTGTTTTTATTGATGATATTCTGGTGTACTCTAAGTCTGAGGAGGAGCACGCAGAGCACTTGAGATTGGTGCTAGAGGTGCTGAAAGAGAAGAAGCTTTATGCTAAGTTGTCCAAATGTGAGTTCTGGCTGCGTGAGGTGAGCTTCTTGGGTCATATTATTTCTGGTGATGGTATAGCTGTGGACCCAGCTAAGGTTGATGCAGTGTTGCAGTGGGAGAGCCCGAAGTCTGTGTCTGTGTTATACCCCAATTTTGTCCGTCTTCTTTTTCTCGCTTTAGTCGTTTATTTTTAGTAAGGGCGTGTTTTGAGTCGCATGATTACGAGAATTATTAGTGTAGAGTCTCGGTTACCAACCCAAACCAATTCCATCCACTGTTCACCTAAATCGAAATGCCGTTGTTTAAATTAGGCACGCGCGCGAATGATCGATCTTTTCGTGCGTTCTTCAATTTAATGTCCGTATTCGAGTTTAGTCGTACGTGAACAGGTCCACCTAAAGTATTTTTTCTCAAAATTTGGTTTAAATTCAGACTTAATAATGCGATTCCGAGTTAATTTTGGGGTTTTTAGTTAACACGCCCATTTTTGGTCTAGTTTTAGCGTATCTGTCGAGTCGGCCCGCCCCTCGTCTTTGTATTTGGCCTGACTCCTTTTTCTTATTATTTTTATTCTCATTTTGTTTATTTAATTTATTTAAGCATATGTACAATCCAAAAATGTCAAAAAAATTGTATTTAGTTTAATTTACAATTTAAAAGCACTTAATAGTCCAAAAAGTCCAAAAATACAAAAAATGATAATATTAAAAATACAAAGAATATAAAAAACGAAAATTAAATAAAGGAGCAAAGATCGTGAATCCTCGGGTCTGCTTCTTGCTCTCCAAGATCGCTTTCAAAGAAGCCCACATTATCAGATCTGCAAAAGCCCAGTCAAACAGCAATTAATGCTAAAACCTAATTTCTACCTATAAATAAACAGCTAACCTAGGGTCTAAGACACACAGAAACCAAGACAGAAAACACTGCAAAATCACCTAAACAAGGATTAGGGTTCAAAGTCAGAATCCTAATCCACTACACAAACAGTCTTGAATTTCTGGTTTGAGAGAAACACAACAGCAGTCCAAAGGTAGCAACAGACAGTAGCAGTTACAATAGCAAGCACACAAGGAGACCAATCTGAAGCTGGAGTAAAGGTTAGTCCAGGGTTATTGGTTTTTAGGCATATATTCAGATCAGATAGTTTGTCTTTTATATAACATAAAACTCGATTAGCTCAAAAAAAAACAAGTCAGGTTTATTTTGAAAAAAGATGATAATAAAAGACTCCTTAGATTAGTCTAAGGATCAGATCAAGCTTTTTTTTGTTTTCATATGAGTGAATTAGGTTGTGCTTAAAAACTTTGTTTATGTTGGGGTTTGAATCAAAATAGACTCCTTATATTATGTGTTTTCATATGAGTAAAAAGGTTTCACCAATCTGAGGAATCTGGTCCAGTATGGAGAAAATTCCATGGTTCTCTACATCCTTGATATGATTATCTGCAGCATTTTCTCTGATCTTTTCATATTCCTTGAAAATATATATTATAACATCCTTAATGAGTGTTGATTTAGAATATATATATATATATATATATATATATATATATATATATATATATATAAGTAATTGAAAAAAGTAGTAATAATATAATATATACATAAATAAATACTTCAAGACACCAAAGAAGCATGGCAAAGAAATGAAGAAAGGCAATATAGCGATTAGAGAATCTTATACTTGGTCTGTATCATCGTTGTCCGAGACATCTACAATGGCTGCACCAAGTCATCGCGAATCTCGCCGGAGAACACCAACTCCGTCGGCATCGGATATTCTCCTCAGGCGTCATATTCTCTCTCTCTCTCTCACCGAAAATAAGGCGAGATTTTCGCCATCTTTCTTGGCCTGGAAATGAGGCTGTGGCGCAGCCACAAGGAGGGAGAAGAGAAGTGAGTGCTGTTTAGGTTTAGGGTTCTTTGGTGTTGGGCCTATATAGTCTTTCTATTTTTGTTTTATTATTATTTCTTGTTCAGAACGCTATTCACACCCCCTTATTCACGCCGCACACCTCCCTCCACTTAAGCCCGGCCGCATACTGGGCTCTCCCATGCGAACTGGGCTTCCTTTTTACACCTCCTATTAATTATACAACCCCCTGCGACTAATAAAACCCCAATTTACAATTTTCACCCCCTGTTTTTCTTTTTAATTCTTTTCCAACTCAAACATAAATAATTTTTTCTCAAGTCAAAATAAGCGGCTAAATCGGTTGTACAACCAAGTTAGTCATCATTTTAGGACCAATGAGTCAGCATGATCAAGTAATCCTACAAAAATTAAATAAATATAAATAAATTATTTTTCCATAAATACGGCTAAGTCGGTTGTTGTACCAAGGTTAGTCATCATTTTAGGACCAATGAGTACATGCATATTCAAGAATCCTACAAAAACTTAATAAATACAAATAAATTATTTTTCCTAAAAATAGGGGACTAAGTCGGTTGTACAACCGGGTTAGTCAGGCGTTCTAGAACTAATGAGTTGTACAGTTCAGAGTTCTAGAATACCTATTCTAAAACGGACCCACCTCACACCAAACCAATTTCTTTCAAAAACTCTAAAATTACTTTCAAAAAGTAGGGACTAAGTCGGTTGTACAATCGGGTTAGTCGCCCTAGGAATCAATGAGTCATGCATTCCTCAAGGAATTCTAGGACCCTACACTAAAAAACACCAACCCACAAACCTTTTTCAGAAAGAGCTACGTAGCTTTGATTCCTCCATTGCATCTGGAGGTACGTAGGAGCAAGATTCAACTCTTGTCAAGCACTAAAAACCAAAAACTTAATAAGTCTTTTTCTCCATAAATAAAAGGGTAATTATTAAATAAATCTTAAATAATTAGACAATGGATGTTGTGGGGTGCTAATACCTTCCCCACACATAACGACTCCCGAACCCTAACAAATGCTTTGTCCTAAAACACACAGGGATTTTCCGAATTTGCACTTAAACTAAAATTTGGTGGCGGCTTCCTTTCGAACTTCGGAGAATCCTTTCCCGGATTTTTCGGTCGCTACAGTCTGAGATCAGGAGCTTCTTGGGGTTGGCTGGTTACTACAGGAGGTTTATTGAGGGGTTCTCTAAGCTAGCCCTTCCGTTGACCCAATTGACCTATTAGGGTAGAGCTTTTGTGTGGGATGCAAAGTGTGAAGAGAGTTTCCAAGAGTTGAAGAAGAGGTTGACAACATCCTCAGTGTTAGTGTTGTCTGTGCCGGACCAGCCATTTGTTGTTTATTGTGATGCTTCCAAGATGGGTTTGGGAGGTGTATTGATGCAGGATGGGAAGGTAGTGGCTTATGCGTCCAGACAGCTGAGGACACATGAGAAGAACTATCCTACTCATGATTTGGAGTTGGCTGCTATTGTGTTTCAGGCCAAGATTTGGAGGCACTATCTCTATGGTACCTGCATTTGAGGTGTTCGGTGATCACAAGAGTTTGAGGTATCCTGTTTGACCGAAGGAGTGAATATGAGGCGCAGGCGTTGGAAAGTCTTTGAAGGATTATGATTTCGGCTTGAACTATCATCCCGACAAAGCTAATGTCGTGGCTGATGCTTTAAGTCGGAAAATGTTACATATGTCAGCAATGATGGTGAAGGAATTGGAGTTGATTGAGCAATTCCGTGATTTGAGCCTGGTTTGTGAGGTGACACCACGCAGTGTCAGTCGGGTATGCTCGAGGATTGGTAACGACTTCTTGGTTAGTATCAGGGACGCCCAGAAGTTGGATGCGAAGCTTGTTGATTTATTTGGTTCTTTGTGACCAAGCCGTGGATGGTGACTTCGCATTGGATTCCTGTGGTGTGTTGAGATTCAGGACGTAATTTGTGTTCCCGATGTCACGAGTTGAAGAAAATGATACTTGAGGAGAGCCATAGGAGCAAGCTAAGTATTCATCCAGGTGCCACGAAAATGTATCATGATTTGAAGAAACTGTTTTGGTGGCCTGGTATGAAGAAGGATGTGGCACAGTTTGTTTATGCGTGTTTGACTTGCCAGAAGTCAAAGATTGAGCACCAGAAGCCTGCAGGGCTGATGCAACCTTTAGAGATTCCGGAATGGAAATGGGACAACATTTCCATGGACTTTGTAACTGGGTTGCCAAACACTGTGAGAGGGTTTGACTCTATTTGGGTGATTGTGGATAGGTTGACCAAGTCTGCCCATTTTATTCCTATCAACATCACCTATCCGGTGCCGAGGTTGGCTAAGATTTATATTCAGGTGATCGTGAAGCTGCATGGGGTCCCGAGGAGTATTGTGTCGGATAGAGACCCAAGGTTTACTTTTGAGTTTTGGGGGAGCTTGCAGGAGGCATTGGGGTCGATATTGAGGTTGAGTTCAGCTTATCATCCTCAGACTGATGGACAGACAGAGAGAACCATCCAGTCCTTAGAGGATCTTCTGAGAGCTTGTGTGCTAGAGCAGGGAGGTGCGTGGGATACACATCTCCCACTGATTGAGTTCACTTATAATAACAGCTACCATTCGAGTATAGGGTGGCTCTGCCACCTAATCTTTCGAACTTGCACGATGTATTCCACGTGTCACAGCTTCGGAAGTATATTCCAGACCCGTCTCATGTGATTCACATGGATGATGTGGAGGTACGTGAGAACCTCACTGTGGAGACTATGCCAGTGAGGATTGATGATAGAGAGGTGAAGGTGTTGAGAGGGAAGGACATTGCCTTAGTCATGGTGGTGTGGTTGGGAGCTGCTGGTGAGAGCATGACTTGGGAGCCGAGAGCGGGGATGATGGAGTCTTATCCAGAGCTCTTTGACTCAGGTATGAATTTCGAGGACGAAATTTCCTAAGTGGGGGAGAGTTGTAACACCCTAAATGATTTAATTGAGTAATTGATTAAATTATTTAAAGTGTTGCACTATTTTAATTATATTAAGTTATAATATAGTATTTTATAATATAGTATTTTATAATATAGTATTTTATTTAATTGAAGGGAGTGGTATTGGAAATAGGAATCGCAAGTATTTGGCTCAGAGCCCAAGCCCAATGACTTAGGCTCCTAGGGATTGTGCAATTCGCACCATTCACCCAAAAGAAAGAAAAAAACGAAAAGAGAGAAGAGAGAAAGAAAGGAAAACGGCGCAACCTAGAGAGAAAGGAGAAGAGCAATCGCACAAAGCAAGGAAAGGAGAAGAAGGCTCTAGTTGCTGTGGTTGTGGTGGTGATTTGGAGAAAAGGACTTTCAACGGTTTAATTTAAGGTAAGGGGAGTCTCACTCTATAATAGAGAGTATAATAGGTCGTATATAGGTCATATAGTCCTTATTTGTATTTGTTGATGATGATTTTGATGGTTGCATGTTTGATTGATGAATTTGAATGTGAAATAGAGCATGAAATCGATTTAGGGCTTAATGTTAGGGTTTTGATATGTTGATTCGTATTTTGAGGTGTTCTTGATGTTTAAATGTGAAATTGAAGTTGTTGGCATGATCATAACATGTAATTGAATTGTTGTTGATGAATGATTTTGAGAAAAATTAGTTGAAATTGATTTTTGAGGCATTAGATTTTTTCAGGCGCCAATTCCCTAGTGAAATGGCGCTCGTGGTAATCAGAGTGAGGACTTTGGTATGGTGTTCTTTGCATGCAGGCGCCAATTTCCTAGAGAAATGGCGCCGTGTCACCGTAGTGTTGATCTGGTGTGTGTGTGTGTCTTTCGGGCGCCAATTTGCTGGAAATATGGCGCCATGTGCACTGTTCATGGGCTGAGTTTTGTGTTTTGTGCAGGGTGTGACTGCCTGGGCGCCAAGTTGCTGGAAAAATGACGCCAAAGGCAATCGCTTGTGTGCTTTGTGTGTGTCTCGGTGATGTGGGCGCCAAATGCGCCCGTGGCGCCCGAGAATGGCGCCGTGTCACCTGGCTTGGCGTGCAGGTGTGTTGTGTCTCAGGTGCGTGGCGCCAAAAGTGGCTGCCCAATGCGCTCGGGTGTGTGCCAAGTGCGTGTGGCGCCAAATGGCCGCTCTGTGGCGCTGTTGTGGCGCCAGGTAAGTGGGTGCGTGGGTGTCTAAGTCTCGGCGCCATTTTGGCCGCCATGGTGCTCGGGTGGCGCGAGTAAAGTGAGACAGAGGGGGTGTGTGCAGTGGCGCAAAGACGTGGCGCCAATTGGCTGCCCTATTGCGCCTCGTGTTGCTGCCGTGCTCAGCGTGGCGCCAAAAGTCTTGCCAGGCGCTGGGAATGCGCTCGTGTTCGAGATCGCGTGTCTCGCCTGTGTCTTAATTTGTGTCTAAAGATCGTCTTTGCCTGCGGGCGCAGATTGTTGTGGAAAATGGCGCCCGCTGGCCGTGGTGCCCTGAGGGCGCCAAGTTGCTGAGTTTTTGGCGCCTGGTGCTATGTTGCATTACATTGCATCCATTCTCATACATGGTATTGAATTGTCTGTGATGGTTGTGACTGATTGACTCCTGTGAACTTGATATACTGTTTATTATCACATTTATTATATAGTTCGAGACTCACCCTTTCTGTTGTTGTTTACCACAGGTAGTCATGAGTGAGGGCTTGCTACCTTCACTATTCCCCGAGTCGGTCTGCTCTGATACGTAGCACCTAGGGGATGGGATTTAGACTTTAGTTGTTTTGTTTTGCTCACTGTTGAGCTTTTACATTGGATATATTATGTATTGTTGAGACTGCTGATTACTCTTTTGAGATGTAGTTTTATTTCCGCTGCGTGATATGAGATTATATTCCACGTGTTTTATGGTGTTACGTATTGATTTATATCTATGAGCTGAACTGGTTGTTGAGTATTTTTAAGAGATAAGTGTAGCATTCCATTTGAAAAATAAATTTTTATACTCTGATTTTTATTATAAATTGCCGAGTAGAAATGGGGTGTTACTCAGCTCGGTATACAAATGGTGACAACATCGCACACGTGTTCATGTTGTGCAGACTGATATTTCTATCAAATTTAACTAACATATGTAGGTTGGCTTTCCTAGGGAGAGACTTTGCTTACAAGTCACTACACACGGCATGAGCAAACCGACTGGGGGAAACTATTATTGATCTAACTTTTCCTAGTTAATGTGCTTATGAGCCTCTATCACAAAGCTAGTCCAAATTTGAGGGCTTCCATGATGAGCCTAATGTTATCGCTTATATATACTAATAAAAACCCCAAAAAAAGGTATGCTTTCACTCCCTATCACACTCTACCCTTACTATTTATTGACTTGAACGTCAGAGTGTCTTGCAAGTGTCTTCCATTGTCTTCTTTCACCTGAGCTCTGAGGATCGAGATCCATTCTTTGTCAAATTTTCTACGCTTTATTGCATTTCTACTACATATAAGGACTTTTTGTCTTTTCATGATTAAAAAAATCTCGATTAATTTTTTGTTGTCCCACATCTAAACTAAATGCAGGACCCTGCAGTTTAATTCAACTGCAGCGGATTGCAATCCAACTCTGAGCACCACTAGATCCTACTCGATTTCACCACCATGAGGTACATTTTTTGAGTTTCATTCTCGAGGCAAAAACCATACAAAGCCAAAAAAATTTATTTTCCTAAACAACACACATTTTAGATTAAATACCAAAGTAAGCCACTTTTTTTTTCCTTTGGTGAACTCGCCCCCCCCCACCCCTAGTTCACCAAAGAAATTTTGGAATTTTTTTTAAAAACCTTTGATGAACTCGCCCCACACCCCTAGTTCATCAAAGGGTTTTTTAATTTTTTGATTTTCTTGTATTTTATTTTATTAAAATCTAAATTAATTTAATTTAATTACAATAATTAATTTAAATAATTAGAATAATTATTTATAAAATAATTGGGGTAAAAAATGAAGATATTAAAAATTGCGGCAAAATCTAGGCCGTTAAACAGTGTCGGTAAGATGTAGACCATTAATTAAAACCTTGAATTTAATAAGTCATAAAAATACAACTTCTTTGCTATGAAATACAATTTGTCAAACTAATAATACATTAAATTATTAACGAAGAAGATGAGACCCAGTTCCACACCGTCTAGGACGGGGATTACGTTGTGGACGTTGACGCCGTTGTGGTTGTTCGGGTTCTTCCTCAGTCGTGACAGGGGGAGGTGGGTCTGGAAATAATTGGGGTTGGGGCTCAGGGGCATGTTGGTATTGATAATATTCGGGCACCGATGAAAAACTTGCACGGCCAGGCTCAGGGGGAGGTGGGTATTGATAATATTGGGCCAGTGATGAAGAACTAGCACGGCCGGGCTCAGGGGGAGGTGGGTATTGATAATATTGTGGGACGACCACCACCCGCACCACAACAACCCATACTTACGCACCCCTGTAAAGTTGAGTATCAGATGATTAACAGGTGGTGGGACGACGATTCTGGTCTGTTGATTCATAGACGTGAATCAAAAACTAAAAATTTCAGGTTTAAGAACAACATCACATTCGCAGAATTGAAAGAAAAACTAATAAAAAATGTGAAACTAGATGGTGTTCAAAGAAGAAATTAAAAATTGAATGTGAATCCCCACGCCGCTGTTTGGAACCCACGTAATCGTATTCGGAAGTGCCTTAAGCCTATCAAGAATGACGAAGACGCGTTCGTCAAATGTTTGAGAAACATGAAGAATTCCAAGGTGTCATTGAACCTTATCTCGAATTGTTCGTCAAAAAGGAAGAATCATCTAACACCTCCGCTGTTATATTAGAGGTAGTAGTAGTAGTTCTAAGTAGAACTAGGTTGTATTATGTTTTCCCGTTGTTTCGTTTTAAATTTCCTATGCTTGTATTTTTGCAATTTGTGTTTTTCCTTTTGTTCTTATCGAATATTAAATCTGCTCCACTTATTAATATCTTAATTACTTACCGTATTTTTACAAGAATTATTTTATAAATAATTTTATTAATTATTCTAATTATTTAAATTAATTATTGTAATTAAATTAAATTAATTTAGATTTTAATAAAATAAAATACAAGAAAATCAAAAAATTAAAAACCATGTTGAGAACTAGGGGTGGGGAAGTAGTTCTACAAAGGGTTTTAAAAAATTGCAAAATTTCTTTGGTGAACTAGGGGTGGGGGGGGGGGGCGAGTTCACCAAAGGAAAAAAAAAGTGGCTTACTTTGGTATTTAATCTAAAATGTGTGTTGTTTAGGAAAATAAATTTTTTTTTTGGCTTTGTACGTATGGTTTTTTTGCCTCATTCTGAACATCTTTATTTAAAAAAATATCATCCCATAACTATCCAATCAATAAAATAAAACTACTCAGTAGCATCACCATTCTACTCTAAATAGCTCGAGTTTGATTATTTACAAAAAAAAAGACATTATATATGAGTTTTAGAGTTTAATTGTTATGCATTGTCAGTGTGAAAATTTTTACAACGATAATCAATCAAAAATTAATGTGTAAATGACTTTCCAGGTAGCTGGAAGAAAGCTCCACTATTTTTATAGTCGCACCAAATTGTGATTGATAAACTATATAAATAGATTGTAATCATTGTATATTATAGACTGTAATAGTAAATTTGCAACAAGGGTTGGTCCAAACGGTAACTGAATTCAGATCCCATCCCGAAGTCTTAAGTTTAATTCTTGGGTGTGGCAAAAACTTTATTGGGAGGGGAAAATCACATCGACAAAGCCGAGTACTATTATTGGCCAACCTGATTCCCAATGTAGATTAATCACCAGCAATACCGGTGGATACTGCGTACCAGTAACTCGATAAAAGAAACACTGTAGTAGTAGATTATGGTCGTACCTTAGACCAATGAAGTGATGATGTTGTTCGCTGGATCGGTCGGTCGTTGAGTGATGGAAAGGACCGGTCTGGGCTGCACGCGGGTGGTACCTGCAATGACACTCCGACGCTCAAGTTAGTGATCGCTCGGGCAGGGTATCACAAGGTAAAGATCACGTACCTGATAGTGAGAATGTGTGCGGCATTTATATCGCCGTTACGACCGTCTGCGATGAATTTCAGCCGGCTAGCGAAGGCGCCCAAAGAACCGAAGCTTGGGCCGGTTTGTCGATATGGGCCGATGGCCCAATGCTAATAGAACCTCTCGGTTTTGCTGATACACCCCGGAACAGTTGCCCCCCAAGCCTAGGTCGCTTGAAGGCTGGCTGAGGCTTGAATCGCTGCCTGTAACACCCCCTTAAAAGTACTAATTAATTAATTGAAATCAGAGTTTTATAAAAACGCCACAAGGAAGCATTACATTTTCCATTTTAAAACTAACCCAAACAACACCTACGCAAAAACAACATAATACATTCATATACGGGCACCTCGGCCAAAAGAACAAAGCCCACTAAAGTACACAAATCTCGGGCCATAACGCAATGGAAACTAAACATAGTTTAGGACATCAATATGATACAACTCAAAAACTAAGTCAAAAGACTACTACTCTACTCAAACCCAAATGTTACACTACCAGAGCAAATGACGCCACAACTCGGCAGATAAAGGAAAGACCTTCGCTTGGGAAATACCTGCAAGTTGCCACATAAGAGCAACATAAAAGCAGTAGGGTGAGTCTCTTTACATAAATAATAAAATGTATGGTAAAGGTTATGCTAGAGACAACACCTAGAAACACCGTAACAACTCGGGCCACACAACAACACACTCCAACTCAGAACAATCAAGGACATCACCAATTTCATGTGGCCAACCACAACACCCAAATCAACAACGTGGTGAGCAACGCCAGACCTCAACCTCTACAACGTGGTGAGCAACGCTCAAGACCTCAGCCCTCTACGACGTGGTGAGCAACGCCAGACCTCGGCCCTACGACGTGGTGAGCAACGCCAGACTCATTTCACGACGTGGTGAGCAACGCCAGACCTCACTCTACGACGCCAACACACATATATGAAAAATACACAACAACGCCACTAACATCATCATCAGCGACCCTCCGCCGACATCAATACACCCAAGACCATAGTCCTAAAACTAACCAAACTACGCTACCATTATCTCTATGACCACGCACAACTCACCGAGCTCATCGCCACCAACAGTGGTGGACTTCAACGCCACTTAGACACATCATCACTCACACTCTAAAGCCGACTTCGCACCCTCGGACATAGCCCCATAGTTATCGCCCAACCCTCCACTCAATACTTCCACAATCGTAGTTCTCACGCTACCTCCACGCCTCACACTAAACGTAGTGGACTTAAACAATCGCACACGAGGCCCACAACGTCACCTAGGACTAAAACGTCACCTAGGGACTAAACGGACTATCCCATTTCAAACACTTAAGCGCTTCCAAAGACCCAAAAGCACTCCCGAGCACGCTGGCGGCGCGCTTGCAAGAATCGCGCTTCGAACGGAACCCCGGCACCATCCCCTAGCACCTCGGCACACGCATCACTCACCTCGCACTCGTGCACTAGGCCTCCTCTCTCGCACCATAAATCATCTCTGGTTCACTACCCTCGGCCACGCCTCCACTTAGCGCGCGCACTACTTTCAATGGCGCCTTGCGCCGACTTCTGGTTTCCTAGTTACTCCACTTAGGCAACCTATCCTTCCTCACTTCTCCGCCACTCGCCTCTGGCTCACTTAGAACAAACCCATCTTCATCCACCTCGGCAACCACGCCCAAAGAACTACCCTCCCGCGTATAGATACACGCTACACTTCTGGTAATCACCTCAGATACCCACGCTACACCCTCAAGCAACTACGAGTCGACTCCCACATTGGGTCTTAGCCACACTTACACCTCGTCGTCATTTACCCCTACACACCCACTGCTACACTTCTGAACATCACCTCTTCAACATTCACTTCAATTTTACTATCTATGGTTACCCTTAAGAACAATACCTCATCTCTACAACTACCTCGCTTTGCCTCTGGCTTATACTCACAACACCTCGGTGCACCTCATTGCACCCCAAGCATACACACCTTACCCTTCGCCTCCTATACATCCTCACTTACGCTCGTCACCTATATTCGACACTTACGCATTGGCACATATACGCCTTACCGGTAAGTACAATTCGATACCTATACTTAGTCCAACGCACCCTTATACTTCTACGTACGCTCCTTCGACTCATGTATATGTCGACACACACATCTCTCGACACTTACATACTTCGACACACACACATCTCTCGACACTTACATACTTCGACGCACTCACTCATCTCTCGACACTTACCTACTTTAACGCCCATGTCCTTCGACGCACAAGCCTACGACGCATACATTCACAGCACCCACACCCTCAGAATCCAACGAGGGTGGCAAACACCAGCCATCACTTCCTGGACTTCCACGACGGTGACAACCCAACGCAACTCACCGGGACCGAGTATTCCTCGCCTCCCATTCCTCTCACGGCCTCTCACACGACCAATTCATCGCCAAAACACCACTGATTCACGGGCGTGAAGTAAAACAAAGACAACCAACATACGAAAACAACTCAGAAACCATTCCAAGTATAACTCACACACAACACTTATCATATACATTATCATGAATGAAAGAGAGCCCCCTAACCTTGTTCAGTTGAGTAGAACACTCTCTCTTCACCGAAATCCTCTAGTTAACACTCGCAAAGAACAACTTCTCCTCGAGCTTGAGCTTCTCTCTTCACTAAGCTCTTCCTTCTCTCTAGAAACTGATCTCACCTACCAACTTCTCTCTCTTACTTCTCTTTGATTTTTCTTAGATTCCTTTTTAGTGAAACATGCTCCCTCTCCTACGACACTCTCATTTAAGGCACACACACACTTGGGCTTCTAATGGCTTATGGGCCTCCAATGGCTCATGGGCCTCTACACCCACCTTCTCCATTCATTTAAGCGTCCCCTAAATGAAATAAACTCCTAATTAATACTTGGCTTAATTAAAAGTTGTAAACCTTAAATAACTCAACTAAATAATTAATTGAACTATTTTTGGGGTGTTACAACTCTCCCCACTTAGAATATTTTCGCCTCTAAATCTTACCAATCCTATGAACACATCAATTTCATCTATCTCATTTTGTTTCCTTACGATCAATAACACCTTCTTGTACACTAAGTACTAGGACATACACACCTTTTGGATCCTCAAAATCCCACTTAATTTATCCAAACACCCTTACCCTAGGAAAACACACTATAGCAATTAGTTAAGGTACAAATGTTCATCTCTTACATTAATCTATATCCAAGCTACAAATAATATCCTCCTCATCCCTTCATCCTATTTTCATAATCGAATTTTTAATCCTTTAATCATCCAAAGTTACACTTAGGTATCTACACTTCATCACACACTTACATTTCTTTGACCATCTACTCTCCTCGGCACATAGCCACGACACCTTCCCTCAAGATTAAAACAACATTTGGCGACAAAGCAGCTGGGCTCCACTGCAGACGCAACACAGTGCACAGACAGATGGCGCCCGCTCTGCGCCAGACTTCACTAGCACACAAAGACGGCTACCCAACTCGGCACTCCAAGACAAAGTGCGCGCAACACGCCACTAAAACAAAACGCAAGGGGCATGCCATACTCGGCGCCCATTGCCTCACACGCCACGAGACACACACCACACCAAGCACCACGCGCACACCACACCGAGCACACACTCACTCCACTTCACCTCACCTCGGTATCCTCTTACCTACTTCTCGACGACATTAACTGCCCATACATACACTCCACATCAATACATCCATAACTCTACAACACTAGATTCGACATGCTTAAACTACACATACTTACAGTTCAACTAACTTATAGTTCAACATCCTTAATACCTCTTAACCTCGAGAGTACATACCTCGACCAGCATCCACTTCACTTAGATAACTACAAGTCGACTGTACGCTTAAACTCAGACACCCTTACACTATGTCACTTGTACTTCATCACCCACCTCGTCACCTATGACCCGCTACTTACGCTTTGATACTTACGCTCAACACTTACGTCTCAACGCACCTATGGTTAGGCAAATACACCTCGGCCCCTATGTCTCTCTACGCGCCTAACCTTCCTCTTCCCTCTTCCCTTTGTTTCTCATACTAAGATCAAACTTAACACCATTATTACTCACGTATTCCCCCAGAACTTAGTCCAGCACACCTCATGATACTTACAGGAATTGACAACACCAACCACAAAATTAATCAAGTTAAAATGAATACATATTTAGGTTTTTACGCTATCCAGGAGTTACTGTGGCCTCGTTCGTTGGAGATGGGTTATTGGGGTGATCAGCCCCTCCTACTCATTCATCCAATTTAGTTGAGGTCACATAACTACGCCTTTTCAAATTTACACATAACTCAAATACCGACAACCATCACAACAATTAAAAACAATTAACATATATATATGGCTACCCACTAACCAGTCCAGTACAAAGATAACATCCAACTCTACTATAGCAATAAGGAAGATATCATTACAAAGCATTATTAACCACCTCTGATCCAACAAGAGTAAACACCTATCCATCGCTTCCTCTCTTTCTTCTGGCTTTAGGACACTTAGCACTAATGTGTCCCACCTCACTGCAGTTGAAACATACCACATCCTTGCGATCACACTCAAATATCCTATGACCCTCCTTACCACAACGGAAGCACCTCGATATCTCTGGTTTACACTCAAAACTCTTGTGGCGGCCTTTGCCACATTTGAAACATATGATGTTAGCAGGAGCATCTCCCCACTAGATCCTCCTCGCCATCACCGACTGCTTACCTTTGCCTCCTGAGAGCGTGTCATACGGACACACGACCTTCACCTTGTTCCTCTTATCTTTCATATTTCAAACGTGTGTCGGTCCTCTTCAAAATCCTCGCAGCCTATTCACCACCGAGCAAACACCCTTATCCGTTGATACCCAATTGCCTCGCTTGATGTCGCCTTAAACCATTCTCAAACTTAATACACTTGGAGAACTCTCAGCAAAGAGCTCCAGGTGTAATGGGGTAGAACTTCGCCAACTCCACAAACTTAGCCGCATACTCAGATACCGACTTACTACCTTGCTTCAATTCCAAAAATTCCATTTCCTTCTTACCCTTTACATCCTCGTGGATAGTACTTCCTCATGAATTCCTCTTGAAAATATCCCACGTGATTCCCTCACCGCCAGCTTTCCAACCTCTCAAGAACCTCCACCACCAATCATCGGGCTCTTCACTAACATGTGAGTATCATACCTCACCTTCTGCGGCAATGCATACCCATCACTCGAAAGATTCTCTCAATCTCCTTCACCCACGCGAGAGCCCCATCTGGTCATACCTCCCTTAAAAGTAGGAGGGTTCTCCTTCCGGAATGTACCTAGTCTACGAGCTCCAAAGATCCCCAAAGCAGCCTTGTCGATTCCCTACAAAGATTTGCCATCGCCTCCAACGCAGCTAGCCTATGGCAAAGATCATTCCTCCCACTCTTCCACCATCTCAACTTACTCATCGAGACAAGATCAATTCGTAACGAGTCGATCGTAATCGAGCAACAAAACTCTGGAATTAGGAAACTCAAAACTCAACAACTGGTCTGATTGATCAAACTTTTGCCTTGATACCACTATTGTAACACCCCTTAAAAGTACTAATTAATTAATTGAAATCAGAGTTTTATAAAAACGCTCACAAGGAAGCATTACATTTTCCATTTTAAAACCAACCCGAAACAACACCGGCGCAAAAACAACATGTACAAGGTTCGATTCCCACGTAAGGCAAAAATTCTACAAGGGGGGTAGAAAAGATCGTGAGGTAATAGCATTTGGGTGGTGGCCATGCGGTGGACTCTGGCCGTTACATATGGTAAAGGTTATGCTAGAGACAACACCTAGAAACACCGTAACAACTCGGCTCACACAACAACACACTCCAACTCAGGAACAATCAAGGACATCACCAATTTCATGTGGCCAACCACAACACCCAAATCAACAATGTGGTGAGCAACGCTCAGGACCTCAGCCCTCTACGACGTCAACACACATATATGAAAATACACAACAACGTCACTAACATCATCATCAATGACCTGGGCCGACATCAATACACCCAAGACCATAGTCCTAAAACTAACCAAACTACGCTACCATTATCTCTATGACCACGCACAACTCACCGAGCTCATCGCCACCAACAGTGGTGGACTTCAACGCCACTTAGACACATCATCACTCACAGCTCTAAAGCTGACTTCGCAACTCGGACATAGCCCCATAGTTATCGTCCAACCCTCCACTCAATACTTCCACAATCGTAGTTCTCACGCTACCTCCACGCCCTCACACTAAACGTAGTGGACTTAAACAAGCCGCACGAGGACCACAACGTCACCTAGACTAAAACGTCACCTAGTGGACTAAACGGACTATCCCATTTCAAACACTTAAGCGCTTCCCAAAGACCCAAAAGCACTCCCGCCACGCTGGCGGCGCTTGCTTTAAGAATCGCGCTTCGAACGGAACCTCGGCACCATCCCTTGGCACCTCGGCACACGCATCACTCACCTCGGCACTCAGGCACTAGGCCTCCTCTCTGCACCATAAATCATCTCGGTTCACTACCTCGGCTACGCCTCCACTTAGGCGCGCACTACCCTTTCAATGGCGCCTTGCGCCGACTTCCGGTTTCCTAGTTACTCCACTTAGGCAACCTATCCTTCCTCACTTCTCCGCCACTCGCCTCTGGCTCACTTAGAACAAACCCATCTTCATCCACCTCGGCAACCACGCCCAAAGAACTACCCTCCCGCGCAGATAGATACACGCTACACTTCGGTAATCACCCCTCGGTATACCCACGCTACACCTCAAGAACTACGAGTCGACTCCCACATTGGGTCTTAGCCACACTTACACCTCGTCGTCATTTACCTCGCACACCACCCACTGCTACACTTCTAACATCACCTCTTCAACATTCACCTCACTACTATCTATGGTTACCCTTAAGAACAATACCTCATCTCTACAACTACCTCGCTTTGCCTCGCTTATACTCACAACACCTCGGTGCACCTCATTGCACCTCGGCATACACACCTTACCCTTCGTCTCCTATACATCCTCACTTACGCTCCGTCACCTATATTCGACACTTACGCATTGGCACATATACGCCTTACTTCGGTAAGTACAATTCGATACCTATACTTAGTCCAACGCACCCCTTATACTTCTACGCACGCTCCTTCGACTCATGTATATATGTCGACACACACATCTCTCGACACTTACATACTTCGACACACACACATCTCTCGACACTTACATACTTCGACGCACTCACTCATCTCTCGACACTTACCTACTTTAACGCCCATGTCCTTCGACGCACAAGCCTACGACGCATACATTCACAGCACCCACACCCTCAGAATCCAACGAGGGTGGCAAACACCAGCCATCACTTCCTGGACTTCCACGACGGTGACAACCCAACACAATCACTGGGACTGAGTATTCCTCAGTTCCCATTCCTCTCTACGGTCTCTCACACGACCAATTCATCAGCAAAACACCACGGATTCACCAAGGTGAAGTAAAACAGCACAACCAACATACTAAAACAAATTTCTGAAACCATTCCAAGTATAACTCACACACAACACTTATCATATACATTATCATGAATGAAAGAGAGCCCCCTAACTTTGTTCAGTTGAGTAGAACACTCTCTCTTCACCGAAATCCTCTAGTTAACACTCGCAGCAACAACTTCTCCCTTGAGCTTGAGCTTCTTCTTCGCCGGAAGCTCTTCCTTCTCTCTCTTACTTCTCTTTGATTTTTCTTAGATTCCTTTTTAGTGAAACATGCTCCCTCTCCTACGACACTCTCATTTAAGGCACACACACACTTGGGCTTCTAATGGCTTATGGGCCTCCAATGGCTCATGGGCCTCTACGCCCACCTTCTCCATTCATTTAAGCGTCCCCTAAATGAAATAAACTCCTAATTAATACTTGGCTTAATTAAAAGTTCTAAACCTTAAATAACTCAACTAAATAATTAATTGAACTATTTTGGGGTGTTACACTGCCCCCAGGGGTCATGCTATTTTGACGAACTTTCACAGATAGCGAGACGGTCACGGCCGCCAGCTTTCGATGGGACGGTCTCGGCCGCCTGTTATTGATGGACGGTCGCTGTAGTCAGTCGTCGGCCGTGCTGACGCGGCGGTTGGTTTGCTGTCACTTATGACGTGACGCTTGGTGATCTCGAGGCCATTCAATGGCAGATTTAATGCGAAGGTGAAACGTTGCGACGTTTCGTCTCCCGGTCCTTCTGATGCCTTAGACCTGTGCTATAAATACACCCTCGAGAAGTTATTTCCCACATTCCTCCGAGTGTTTGCACGCCGACCGACCGGCCTCGCAAAATTGACTTGCTTTCGAAGCAAATCCTTGTATCCGAGCATCCTAGCTTCCTTGGTCGATCTCGAGCATTCTTACAGGTATGAGCCGACCTTTCTCTTAGTTTTAGTTTCTTTAGTTTTCCTTTAATTGTAGCTTCGCGCCTTGTGATAGGGGGTGTCAAGTCTGGAGACGACCAAGTCGCCCCCTCTCACGAGTGCACTCGCCGACCGACCGACCGATCCCCTTTTCACAGGTACTTGCATGCCACGGTTAAAACAAACCGCACGCCTTCCCTGGGGGCCATCGCAGTCATTAGCTCAAAATATGACACGGCCAGCCGAGATCGTTGCTAACGAGGAAAATCCTGGGTCGTCATCGTGCGACACGATTTCTAGCTCTTCAACCAAAGGGTCGGTTAGTCCAAGCAGCTCCGACACGAGTTCTACCGGGGCTCGCGGACCCGATCGTGTTCTCCCACCCCACCCCTTTCACCGCTCGCAACGCAGAGAAGATGGGAAGGAGACATCGATGGCGAGTGCGTGATATGACTCAAAGCCCCAGAAGAAGTATCGGCCAATGCGGAGGCGCATCGCACCAAATTGAAGTGCGATCGAGCGAACGTCGACCGTCCTGTCGAAAGCTCCTCCAATCGGGAGGTGAATGCTGATGGAGAGTCGATTGAAGGAGGAGATGATGTCTTACCAGATATAGTTCGGGACCGGTTCGATATGTCTTGGGTATCCGAGACCCTTCGCTCTAACAAAAGCATAATCACGGTCGGCCACTGGGCGTTGCCCGAGCTGCAATGCCATTTCAACAACTTGTCGGGCTGGAGGGTTAGAGGTATGAAAGACGGAGAGGATATTGCGACCTACTCCGAGAATCTTAAATTCATGATGCACCGGATCGTTTTCGAGAAGATGGGGATTGTCCCACCCTTTACTGAATTTCAGCGCGATGTCTTGCGCTATATTGGGGTCGCCCCATCACAATTGCACCCAAATGCGTGGGCGTTTCTGAAGACCTTCGAGGTACTTCTAGGCCGGCTCAATAGGCCGGTATCAATCCAATTGTTCTTTACCATCTTTGAGTTGAGTTTGCTTAGGGAAAATGCCAACAAAGAGAAAAGGGAGCAGGTATCCTTCAAAACTCAGAAGACTCAGCATAGATACTTCAAGGCGTTCCAAGAATCGCTGGGCGCCGCATGGAAAAGTCATTACTTCTGGGTCGTTCCGACCAAGGAGGTTGCCCAGGCTATCGCTGAGACTCAGCCTGATGGATTGCTTCTGAACCTTATTTCCCAATCATGTGGAACGAGGCTCATTTCTTTAGGCGGGCTGGTGATTACATTTACACCACCAAGGATTTAAGCGCAGTCGACCTGGAGTCTCTGCAGATAATCAAGACACTGTCGAGCCTTATGCCCCCTGATCCTAAAGGCGACCTACCTTGTCGTTCTTTCACACTGCTCGTTGGTCGTGCTTTGGAGGCCGAGCTTGGTTTGTTTTCTAACTCATCTTTTTATTTTGGTTATCGACCGTTCTGTCTAAAGCCGTACTATTTTGCAGGAAAAATGGTCGGAGCAGCTTGGAAATCGTTGGAAACTTTGGCCTTAAAGCCCTCATCAAAGCCTTCTTCTTCTCAGCCAAATCCCAAAGTGGTCGATTTGGATGGCTCGTCTATGACGCCACAGACCCCCTGAAAACCAAGGAAATAAAATAGCTTCCAGGGGCCGGTCCTCTCCGCACCAGGACGCTCGAACCCCTAAACGGGTCAAAGGAAATATTCTCGAGCAGATCCACGAAGCTCCTGATGGTGAGATTCCTGTCGTCTCGATTGAGAGTGTAACACCCCATTTCTACCCGACAATTTATAATAAAAATCAGAGTATAAAAATTTATTTTTCAAATGGAATGCTACACTTATCTCTTAAAAATACTCAACAACCACTCAAATTTCATAGATATAAATCAATACGTAACACCATAAAACACGTGGAATATAATCTCATATCACGCAAATGGAAATAAAACTACATCTCAAAAGAGTAATCAGCAGTCTCAACAATACATAATAAATCCAATGTAAAAGCTCAACAGTGAGCAAAATAAAACAACTAAAGTCTAAATCCCATCCCCTAGGTGCTACGTATCAGAGCAGACCGACTCGGGGAATAGTGAAGGTAGCAAGCCCTCACTCATGACTACCTGTGGTAAACAACAACAGAAAGGGTGAGTCTCGAACTATATAATGCAGAGATGCATGTGGTCAATCAGTCACAACCATCACAGACAATTCAATACCATGTATGAGAATGGATGCAATGAAATGCAGAGATGCATGTGGTACCATTGGCCCCCATGGCCTCATCATCAATCATTATACGTCGCGACCGTAGCCGAAATAAAACACCAGACCGCAGCCTTTACAATATATCGTCGCGACCGCACCCGAATGTATGCATGTGACTCATGAACACACACATCATCAATTTCATTTATACACCAAGACCGCAGCCTTTAATATCATTGTCATTTTTAGTTTTATACATCATTCAGACCAACTCTCATCTCATGGTCAATTTCACTGTTAGCCCCCATGGCTTTAGCCCTCATGGCCCATGCCCCCATGGCATCATCATTATTTCATTATTCACTAGCTCATCACAACCCAAGTCCCACGGACTAATCACACCTAGAGGACTAAACCTCACTCAGGGACCTAAAACACCCTTTAGGACCAATTCCACACTTAGGGACCAAATTAACACCTTTTGGACCAAACTGGCACCTAGGGACCAAAACAACACTTAGGACCCAACTGTCACCTAGGGACCAAAACACCACCCACTTAGACACAAGGCAGCACTAGGCGCCATTTTTCCCACAAACTGGGCGCCCCCTTGTGCAACACAGACTAGGCGCCAAAAACTCAGCAACTTGGCGCCCCCCTGTGGCAACACTGTAACACCCCCTTATATTTAAAACTAATTCAATTAACTAAAATCAGAGTTTTTCAAAAAAATCTTTCCACGCACCTCGAAGAGGGTGGTACATTCAACGAAAACAACGTCAAACATATTTAAAATCCAAACTCATCAAGGGTACAACATGCATATCATAGTTACGTGGGTTAAAACCTCAAAACAACTCCGTTTAGTGTTTACAGAATCCAACAAATAGTTTGCAAAGACAAATGGAAATAAAACGGACTTCACATACTCAATACATAACTCAACATCGCTTTAATACATAACCATAATAAAGTAATACTAAGACCCCATCCCCTGTTGTTACTATCGTGAGTCGACTCAATAAACCCCAAGGGCATGGCACTTCACTCGGAATCACCTGCTTGTCGCCACGAGAGCAGCAACAAGAAATGCTAGGGTGAGTCTCTTTACATAAATAATAACAAGTAAGATAAGCATTATAATCGTAAGACTTCTAGCAATAACAACCATTAGCTATTAAGCATTCACCATTCAACAGGAACATCAACAAGTCACAACAGAGAATTAATTAATGAATGCATGATGTATGCATGTGTGCATTATGCATGTGGATCCATAACTCACAACCCCGTCTGGTAACTCACCACCCCGTAGGGTAACTCACCACCCCGTAGAGGGTAACTCACCACCCCGTAGGGTATTCATCACCGTTGGCCAAGCCCATCATCAACTATTTGGCGAAGCCATGCATATGATTCATGTGACAATATGACAATGCATCACATCACACTAAGCACACCACATCAATTATTAACTACTACCTCACCAATTGTCATACACCACCTCATCAATTGTTTACCATCACCTCACCAATTGTTCACCATCACCTCACCAATTGTTTGTCACCAATTTATCAGTTATCAATTAATTCTCACCTAAGGACCAAAACCACCCCTAGGGACACCCTCCTCACTTGAGGACCATTTTGACACGCCAATAATTAATTTAGGGCCTTGGGGATTTATTTGACACGATGGGACTAATTAGACGCTAAGAGATTATTTTGTCACGCCAAGGATTAATTTAATTCTTAGGGACGAATTTGTCACACCAAGGATTAAATTAATTCTTAGGGACTAAACCATCACTTAGACATATTTTAGGTACCTAGACACTAAGGGGCAGCCAAAATGGCGCCCCATAACCAAACACCAAAAGCCCACACTCACACACTTAGTCACAGCCCACCCAAACCACACAGCGCGCAGAATGCTAGGCATTTGGCGCCCCGCAACACTTCATTTCAGCGCCTAAATGCTTAGCATTTCGCGCCCCACACACACTTCAAAGAATAGCGCTAATTTCCTGTCATTTGGCGCCACCCTGCACACACACGCCACACACTTAGTCACAGGCGCCATATTCCTAAGGAATTGGCGCCCCTCCTGCCAAAACCACCCAAACCGAGGAAACACCCAAAGACAAACTTAGTCACGGGCGCCAATTTGCCTAGCAAATGGCGCCACCCTCGCAAAGACAACACCACGCAACACTTAGACACTCCCACCAGCGCGAGAATCCTAGTGATTTGGCGCCCGCACTGCTCCACTCACCTTCCAAAGAACTCCGGGCGCCAAATTGCCCAAAGAATTGGCACCTCTCCTCGCCAAAGACGCACGCACGCCCGATGATGTGCGGCAACATGGCGCTGAATGCTAGGCATTTGGCGCCCCTTCCAACACCTTCCCCAAATCACTTCAAAACTAAATTATTCTTCAACAATTCATTTTCCCACAACAACACACACATAATCATTAATTTATTACCATCAATTCATCATATTCACATACTCATTCTCATATGACCATTTCATCAAACATACACTATGCATAAATCACCACTCATGTTTCCACAACAACAATTAGCATGTTATGACCAACACAAACATTCCAAACATCAAGCAACATGTCATCAACACACAATCACAAAACAAGTCATTATTAGAACCATTCCACCTATAACACATATCATACTAGCTATTATTAACATAAAGGAGAATCCCCTAACCTTGCTTAAGCTTGAATCTTCAACCAACACCAAGGATTACAAGAATGGAGTATCTCCACTATTCTTAGCTGCTGAAAACGTGACCCTCTACCCTTGGGGTAAAACGTAACATCAACAAAGTGGAGAAATGAGACACTAGAACATAAGGAAATGTAACAAGGAGAAGAAATGGAGTTGAATGGAGCTAAGGGTTTCACTTACCAACACAAAACTTGAGAAAAGTTCCTTCCTTTCCTCAACAACAAGCTGAACGTGAGCCTCCTATCTTTGGGTAGCCATGAAAAATTCAAAATACAAGGAATGAGCTCATGGAACCTAGGGAAATGGAACTTGGAAGAGAAATGGAGAAGATTAAGACCAAGAATGCACTTACCCACCAAGAATCCAAAGAAAATCTTCCACCTTTCTCCTCCCTCTCCCTTGCCGTGGCTGTCTTCCCTTCCTCCCCTACTTTCCTTCGTTGGTTTCTTTCTTTCAAATGAGGGTTTGGTTACTTAGCTTGGACCCCTAACCTTTATGACTAGTATTGGGCCTAAATAATGGCCCTTGGGCCTTATTCTCCACTCCTACTATTAATTCATCACACCTCCTGGAAGTAAAATAAATCCAACTTAGTACTTCTACTTAAAATAAATTAGACCCCTTTTAGGAAAAATAAACCCAACTTAATTAATTAATTTAATTAAGTGTTGCAAGCCTTAAATAACTTAATTAATTAAATAATTAAATTATTTTGGGCGTTAACTCTCCCCACTTAAAGAATTTCGCCTCTAAATTACCCGAATCGAACAACTCGATAAGCCTCCTTCATCTTGCTTTCCAACTCCCAAGTCATGCTTTCTCCCACAGCCTCCTAACCAAACTACCTTCACCAAATTGATCTCTTTGCCTCTTAAGACCTTCACCTCACGATCCGCAATCCTAATCGGCATAGTCTCCACCGTAAGGTTCTCCTCACCTCTACATCATCCATCCGCACTACATGAGACGGGTCCGCACATACTTCCGCAATCGAGACACATGGAATACATCATGTAGATTAGCAAGATTAGTGGCAAGGCCACCCGATAAGCAACTTTCCCAACTCTCTCTCGAAATCGATATGGTCCAATAAAACGCGAGTTAACTTCTTAGACTTCAACGCATCGACCTACACCCGCCGTTGGAGTAACTCTCGTAAATACATGATCACCAAACAAACTCTAGATCCTTTCTCCTCTTATCATGGTAACTCTTCCGCTTCTACTCTGTGAGGCCTTCATTTTCTCTCTAATCATCTTCACTTTCTCTCGTGGTCTCACGCACCAACTCGGTGACCTAACACCACACTTTCTCCGGGTTCGTACCAACACAATGGAGTCCTACACCTCCTCCCGTACAATGCCTCAAAAGGCGCCATTCCGATACTCGAATGAAAACTGTTATTGTAAGTGAATTCAATCAGTGGCAAGTGTGAATCCCATGAACCTCCCTGCTCAAGAACACATGCTCTTAACAAATCCTCAAGTGATTGAATTGTCCTCTCTGTCTGCCCATCTGTCTGGGGATGATATGCTGAACTCAATCTCAATTTGGAACCCAAAGCCTCTTGCAAACTCCTCCAAAACCCTAAGTGAACCTCGGATCCCTATCGACACAATACTCAGAGGTACCCCATGCAGCTTCACAATCGTCTTGACATAGATATCCGCTAACCTCGGAACTGGATAAGTAATATTAATTGGTATAAAGTGCGCAGATTTAGTCAACCTATCAACAACCACCCAAATGGTATCAAACCCCCTCGCTGTAGTCGGCAAACCAGTCACAAAATCCATGGAGATACTATCCCACTTCCATTCCGGAACATCCAATGATTGCATCAACCCCGCTGGCTTTTGATGTTCTATCTTAGATTTCTGACATGTCAGGCAAGCATACACAAACTGAGCCACATCACGCTTCATACCAGGCCACCAAAACAACTTCTTCAAATCTTGGTACATTTTCGTAGCTCCCGGGTGAATACTCAACTTACTACGATGACCCTCTTCTAAAATTGCCTTCTTAATTTCGTCATCACTAGGAACACAAATCCTCCCCACGCACCTTAGCACATCTTGAGCATCTACCACATAATCTTCACTCACGGGAGTGGTCAATCCCAATCGCGATCTCAACTAGCTTAATGTCCTCTTTTGAGCTTCCCGAATAACATTCAAAAAGTCATTGTGAATCTTCAACACACCCAATCTCACACTCTTAGGTGTCACCTCGCAGACTAGACTCAAATCTCAAACTGCTCAATTAGTTCAAGCTCCTTCACCATCATTGCGGATACATGTAAGGACTTTCTACTCAAAGCATCGGCTACCACATTCGCCTTCCCGGATGATAGTTCAAGCTAAAGTCATAGTCTTTCAAAGAATTCCAACCATCTCCTTTGTCTCATATTTAATTCCTTTCGGTCAAACAGACATCTGTAATCCTTTATGATCACTGAATACCTCAAACTTAGAACCATACAAATAATGTCTCCAAATCTTCAAGGCAAAAACAATTGCCGCAAGCTCTAAATCATGGGTGGGGTAATTCTTTTCATGAGTTCTCAACTGTCTTGAGGCATACGCCACAACCTTACCATTTTGCATCAAAACACCTCCTAGTCCCATTTTAGACGCATCGCAATATACAACAAAAGGTTCTCCAGATTTGGGTAAGGTTAAAACAGGTGAAGTTGTCAACCTTCTTTTCAATTCTTGGAAACTTTCTTCACATTTGGAATCCCACACAAATGCCTTTCCTTTGCAAGTCAATTGAGTTAGCGGAAGTGCCAACTTTGAAAACCCCTCAATAAACCTTCTATAATATCCCGCCAATCCAAGGAAACTTCTAATCTCCAGAATCGACTTAGAGTCTCCCAACCGCATTACCGCATCAACTTTGGCTGGATCTACCGCAATCCCATCACCAGAAATAATATGACCTAAAAAGCTCACTTCCTTCAACCAAAAGTCACACTTTGACAGTTTAGCATACAACTTTTTCTCTTTCAACACTTCTAGCACTAACTTCAGATGTTTTGCATGATCCTCTTCGGACTTGGAATACACCAAAATATCATCTATGAAAACCACCACAAATCGATCCAAGTAGTCATGGAAAATACGGTTCATGTACTCCATAAATACCCCGGGTGCATTAGTGACACCAAACGGCATTACAGAATACTCATAATGCCCATATCTCGTCCTGAATGCTGTCTTCTGAATATCCTCATCTTTCACTTTAATCTGATGATAGCCCGATCTCAAATCAATTTTGCTAAACACCTTAGCACCAACTAGCCGGGTCCATCAAGTCGTCAATTTCGGAAGTGGATACTTGTTCTTGATTGTTACTTTGTTCAAATTGCCTATAATCAATGCAAAGTCGCATACTTCCATCTTTCTTCTTCACCAAGATCTTGGCGCGCTCCCATGGTGACACACTAGGTCTTATGAATTTCTTCTCAAGTAAGTCCTCCAACTGACTCTTCAACTCAGATAATTCGGATGCAGACATCCTATATGGAGCCATGGACACGGGTCTAGTGCCAGGCACAAGATCAATACCAAACTCTACTTCTCTTTCAGGCGGCACATCTGGAATTTCGTCGGGAAATACTTCAGGGAATTCACAAACTATTGGCAACTCTTCAATCTTAGCTCGGCTCTCAACGGACAATGATGCCATCAATGAAAACAACTTAGCGTCCTCCTTCAAAACTCTATGCAGTTGACCAGAATGTAACAATGCAGATTCTTCCTCCTTAGAAGAAGGAAAGCTCACGGATCTACTAGCACAATTAATATGCACTTGGTTATCAACTAACCAGTCCATACCCAGAATGATGTCCAACCCTCCTAAAGGCAAGCAAATAAGATCAACAAGAAACTCTCTGCCGAAAACGGACAGAGGACATCTAGCACACATTAGGGATGTAGTTACTGAACCTTTGGCTGGGGTATCAATAACCATGTCCCTTCTCATTGTAGACAAAACAAGACCCAAATTCTCAGCACACAAAGCAGCAATGAAAGAATGTGTAGCACCAGTATCTACTATAGCTATCAAAGGAGTGCCATTAATAAAACAAGTACCTCTAATTGCGTTGTCCCCCTCGGATCCCGCCAATGCGAACACCTTTCCTCTAGCCGACTCCTTCTTGGGTTTAGGACATTTATTGCTCATATGCCCCGCTTCACGACAATTGTAACAAACCGCCTCTTTCTCATTACATTCACTAGACTTGTGGCCCCTCCTCCCACACTTGTAACAGCGAGGCTCTGTGCACTCATTGCTTTTGTGGCCGGGCTTCTTGCAACTGTAACACACAATACCAGCAGCTCCCCCTCCCCCACTAGAACTCTTACCCTCACCTGCCTTCCATTTCCCTTTGCCTCCACTCACATCATACGGTTTCCCTCGGAATTGAGCATTCTTTTTCTCTCTTACCATTTTGTAGGCTGCAGCACTGTCTTCTTCATAAATTCTGCACTTGTCCACTAGCTTGGCAAAGTCTCGAATCTCCTGGTATCCAATAGCCTTCTTAATGTCGGGATGCAGCCCATTTTCAAACTTCACACACTTGGAGAATTGACTGCAGTCATTTTCATAGTAGGGACAAAACTTGACTAGCTCTTCAAATTTGGCTGCATACTCAGCCACTGATTTGTTGCCTTGCTTCAACTCGAGAAATTCCACCTCCTTTTTAGCCCTCACATCCTCCGGATAATACTTTCTAGTGAACTCTTCCTTGAAGACCTCCCAAGTGATTTCTTCCTCAGCAGCTTCTAGTCTTTGTTTCTTCCTCAACCACCAATCGTCTGCTTCTTCCTTCAGCATGTGAGTCCCAAACTTCACCTTTTGTGCTGGAGTGCATGCCATCACACGGAAAATACGCTCAATCTCTCTTAGCCAAGTCAAAGCTCCGTCCGGGTCATACCTACCCTTGAAGGTAGGCGGGTTCTCTCGCTGAAAAGTGGCTAACTTGCGGTCCTCAGCGTCATCTCTACCACCCCTCTGCTCCCCCATAGCCTGTGCTATGGCTTGCAGAGCCTCGGCTAGAGCAGCATCAATCCTTCGGGCCATTCTCAACCTAACTGGCACCTAGGGACCAAAACAACACTTAGGACCCAACTGTCACCTAGGGACCAAAACACCACCACCTTAGACACAAGGCAGCACTAGGCGCCATTTTTCCTACAAATCGGCGCCCTTTGTGTAACACAAAGACTAGGCGCCAAAACTCAAAGAACTTGGCGCTCGTGGCAACACTGTAACACCCCTTATATTTAAAACTAATTCAATTAACTAAAATCAGAGTTTTTCAAAAAAATCTTTCCACGCACCTCGAAGAGGGTGGTACATTCAACGAAAACAACGTCAAACATATTTAAAATCCAAACTCATCAAGGGTACAACATGCATATCATAGTTACGTGGGTTAAAACCCTCAAAACAACCTGTTTAGTGTTTACAGTAATCCAACAAATAGTTTGCAAAGACAAATGGAAATAAAACGGACTTCACATACTCAATACATAACTCAACATCAGTTTAATACATAACCATAATAAAGTAATACTAAGACCCCATCCCCGGTGTTACTATCAGAGCTGACTCAATAAACCCAAGGGGCATGGCACTTCACTCGGAATCACCTGTTTGTCGCCACGAGAGCAGGCAACAAGAAATGCTAGGGTGAGTCTCTTTACATAAATAATAACAAGTAAGATAAGCATTATAATCAGAAGACTTCTAGCAATAACAACCATTAGCTATTAAGCATTCACCATTCAACAGGAACATCAACAAGTCACAACAGAGAATTAATTAATGAATGCATGATGTATGCATGTGTGCATTATGCATGTGGATCCATAACTCACCACCCCGTCGGGTAACTCACCACCCCGTAGGGTAACTCACCACCCTGTAGGGTAACTCACCACCCCGTAGGGTAACTCACCACCCCGTAGGGTATTCATCACCTGTTGGCCGAAGCCCATCATCAACTATTTGGCCGAAGCCATGCATATGATTCATGTGACAATATGACAATGCATCACATCACACTAAGCACACCACATCAATTATTAACTACTACCTCACCAATTGTCATACACCACCTCATCAATTGTTTACCATCACCTCACCAATTGTTCACCATCACCTCACCAATTGTTTGTCACCAATTTATCAGTTATCAATTAATTCTCACCTAAGGACCAAAACACCCCCTAGGGACACCCTCCTCACTTGAGGACCATTTTGACACGCCAATAATTAATTTAGGGCCTGGGGATTTATTTGACACGATGGGACTAATTAGACGCTAAGAGATTATTTTGTCACGCCAAGGATTAATTTAATTCTTAGGGACGAATTTGTCACACCAAGGATTAAATTAATTTTAGGACTAAACCATCACTTAGACATATTTTAGGTACCTAGACACAAGGGCGCCAAAATGGCGCCCCATAACCAAACACCAAAAGCCCACACTCACACACTTAGTCACGACCACCCGGCCACACACTGGCGCGAGAATGCTAGGCATTTGGCGCCCCGCAACACTTCTCTTCTCAGCGCCTAAATGCTTAGCATTTGGCGCCCCACACACACTTCAAAGAACAGCGCCTAATTTCCTGTCATTTGGCGCCACCCTGCACACACACGCCACACACTTAGTCACAGGCGCCATATTCCTAAGGAATTGGCGCCCCTCCTGCCAAAACCACCCAAACCGAGGAAACACCTCAAAGACAAACTTAGTCAGCGGGCGCCAATTTGCCTAGCAAATGGCGCCACCGCAAAGACAACACCACGCAACACTTAGACACTCCCACCAGCGCTGAATCCTAGTGATTTGGCGCCGCACTGCTGTTCCACTCACCTTCCAAAGAACTGGCGCCAAATTGCCAAAGAATTGGCGCCTCGCAAAGACGCACGCACGCCCGACGATGATAAAGAACATGGCGCTGAGAATGCTAGGCATTTGGCGCCCCCTTCCAACACCTTCCCCCAAATCACTTCAAAACTAAATTATTCTTCAACAATTCATTTTCCCCACAACAACACACACATAATCATTAATTTATTACCATCAATTCATCATATTCACATACTCATTCTCATATGACCATTTCATCAAACATACACTATGCATAAATCACCACTCATGTTTCCACAACAACAATTAGCATGTTATGACCAACACAAACATTCCAAACATCAAGCAACATGTCATCAACACACAATCACAAAACAAGTCATTATTAGAACCATTCCACCTATAACACATATCATACTAGCTATTATTAACATAAAGGAGAATCCCCTAACCTTGCTTAAGCTTGAATCTTCAACCAACACCAAGGATTACAAGAATGGAGTATCTCCACTATTCTTAGCTGCTGAAAACGTGACCCTCTACCCTTGGGGTAAAACGTAACATCAACAAAGTGGAGAAATGAGACACTAGAACATAAGGAAATGTAACAAGGAGAAGAAATGGAGTTGAATGGAGCTAAATGGTTTCACTTACTAACACAAAACTTGAGAAAAGTTCCTTCCTTTCCTCAACAAATGTTTGAACGTGAGCCTCCTATCTTTGGGTAGCCATGAAAAATTCAAAATACAAGGAATGAGCTCATGGAACTCAGTGGAAATGGAACTTGGAAGAGAAATGGAGAAGATTAAGACCAAGAATGCACTTACCCACCAAGAATCCAAAGAAAATCTTCCACCTTTCTCCTCCTCTCCCTTGCCGTGGCTGTCTTCCCTTCCTCCCCTACTTTCCTTCGTTGGTTTCTTTCTTTCAAATGAGGGTTTGGTTACTTAGCTTGGACCCCTAACCTTTATGACTAGTATTGGGCCTAAATAATGGCCCTTGGGCCTTATTCTCCACTCCTACTATTAATTCATCACACCTCCTGGAAGTAAAATAAATCCAACTTAGTACTTCTACTTAAAATAAATTAGACCCCTTTTAGGAAAAATAAACCCAACTTAATTAATTAATTTAATTAAGTGTTGCAAGCCTTAAATAACTTAATTAATTAAATAATTAAATTATTTTGGGCGTTACAAACACTGACCCATCGGGCGCCATTTTCACAAAGAATCTGCGCCCTAGCAAAGCACAGCCTTAGACACAAACTAAGACACAAACCGAGACACGCCTCTCAAACAGCGCATGCCTAGCGCCTGGCAAGACTTTGGCGCCCTGTCTAGACACAGACATCAACACAGGCGCAACAGGGCAGCCATTTGGCGCCACCCTAGGCGCCATGGGCAGCCAAAGTGGCGCCCAAGACTTAGACACCCACACACCCACTCCCCTAGGCGCCACAACAGGCGCCACAGGGCAGCCATTTGGCGCCCTGCACTTGGCACAACACACCCAGGCGCATTGGGCAGCCACTTTTGCCGCGTGCACCTAGACACAAAGCACACACACACTGGCCGCCAACAAGTGACACAGCGCCATTCTCGGGCGCCTGGGGCGCATTTGGCGCTCACACCTGCACACACACACAAAGCACGCAAACAATGCACTGGGCGCCATTTTCCCAGCAACTTGGCGCCCAGGAGGTGACACCCTGCACACACACACACACACACCAAATGTAACTCCAAAGACATGAATAAAGGTGCCTGTGGCGCCATGTTCCCAAGCAAATTGGCGCGCCAGACAGACAACACACGCACCTGGGCCATCAAGCATGGTGACACACAGCGCCATTTTTCTAGGAAATTGGCGCCCGCACAAAGAACTCAACACAAACCCTCATCTGCATAAAGATACACAAGGCGCCATTTCTAGCACATTGGCGCCCATACCCAAAAATCCCAATTTCTTCAATTCCTCTTAAACCAATTCATCCTATAATCAATCTAACACTTCCAATTTAATATTTTAGCAATCAATTGCACGCTCAAAACATCAATTACATCTCAAAACACAAAATCAATACTTATAAACCCTAACCTAAAGTTCAATCAAACAACCAATCACTCAATCAATCCATACCAACATCAAATAACCTCAAATAAAGCACCTATGAACTACATACAACTCATTATCCTCTCTATTATAGAGTGAGACTCCCCTTACCTTAAATTAACAGTAGAAAAGTCCCTTTCTCCGAGTCACCACCAAAACCACAGCAACTAGAGCCTTCTTCTCCTTCTTTCTCCTTGGTGCGATGCAACTCTCTCCTTTCTCTGTGGTTCTCGCGCTGCTCTCTCTCCTTTCTCTCTTCTCTATTCGCTTTCTTTCTTTCTCTTGCAAATGGTGCGAATTGCACCAATCCTAGGAGCCTAAGTCATTGGGCTTGGGCTCCTGGGCCAATATTTGCAGTTCCGGTATTTCCAATACCACTCCCTTCAATTAAATAAAATACTACTATATTATAATTTAATATAATTAAAAATAGTGCAACACTTAAATAATTTAATCAATTACTTAATTAAATCATTTAGGGTGTTACATTTGAGATGGCTCCTCAAAGCAACAACAACAAGATATGAAGAAGTTGAAGTGAGGAGAAGAGATTTATGCAAGAAATTCAAAGATGGTGTAAAGGTTCAAGGTTTACCTCAAATCCAAGCTAGGAAATGCAATGAGATGAAGAAACTAGAACCCAAATCAACAAGAACCTCCAAGGAACCTCAACTCCAACCCATGAGAACTTGATGAATCTTCCTTGATGATGATGTTTTGAACTTGAATGAAGAAGATATGTGAAAGAGGTATGAAAATGAGGTGAAATGGTGTTGTTTGGATGAAGAGGAAATCAAAAAATGGATGGAGGAGAGGGAGAGGAAAGGGGCCACGGTTTTGGTGTGTGGGAGGAGATGAGTGAGTTGTTGTTATTAAATTACAATGGGAGGATGTGTGAAGGAAGCAAAAGAAATGTTGTATATTGAATGTTATTGGATTCAAAGGTGTGTTTGTCCAAAGAAATGGAGAAAGGCTTTTTTGATGTGCACTTGATGTGGGCTGATGTGAGGGAGAGGGTGGAGTGAGGGAGGTTGTTTGCTTGTAAAATTAGTGCTTACTTTAGCCAAAAATGGATAAAAGCAAAAAGCACCTAAAAAGGAATTAACCCTAATTCTAAAAATACAATAAGCATCCAATATTATTTTTTTATTCATTCCTTTATTTTGGGTTCAGATTTCTATTTTAAATTATACATATTTTTGAGCCTTTTTTAAAGCGAGAAAAAAAAACCTGTTGTAATTGACCAAAATACCCTTTTTGACTCTAAAACCCTAATTTGCCCGAAAAATGCATTCCAACCCTAAAAATGATTTCAAGAGCCTTGGAATGCCTTCTAGGATCTGAAATGCAGTGCATAAGGCTCTTCACTCTTCAATTTATTTATTTTTTGTGGAAAATTAGGGTTTTGACCTAAGCCGGACAAAATTGGGGTATGACATAAACTTGATTCAAAGAGTTCACTATCACTATTACCTATCTCCTTTGAAAAACTTAACGTGATCAACTCTCTTGTTTAAGTTATAACCAAGTTGAAAAACTTGGTAAACCAGACTCAAAGACTTCACTATCACATTCACCAATCTTATTTGAATGACTTAATGTGTTCAACTCTCTGGTCTGAGTTAGAACGAAGACGAAACACTTGGTAAACTTGATTCAAAGAGTTCACTATCACTATTACCTATCTCCTTTGAAAAACTTAATGTGATCAACTCTCTTGTTTAAGTTATAACCAAGTTGAAATACTTGGTAAACCAGACTCAAAGACTTCACTATCATGTTCACCAATCTTATTTGAATGACTTAATGTGTTCAAATCTCTGGTCTGTGTTAGAACCAAGTCGAAAAACATGGTAAACCGGACTCAAATAGTTCACTATCACGTTCACCGATCTCCCTTGAAGAAATTAACGTGATCAACTCTCTAGCCTTAGTTAGAACCAAGTCGAAACACTTGTTAAACTGGACTCAAAGATTTCACTAATACGTTCACTGATCTCTTTTGAAGAACTAAACATGATCAACTCTCTAGTCCGAGTTAGAACCAAGTTGAAACAATTGGTAAAATAGACTTAAAAATTTCACTATCACGTTCACCGATCTTCTTTGAATGAATTAACGTGATCAACTCTCCGGTCCGAGTTACAAGACGACGAAACACTTGGTAAACTTGATTCAAAGAGTTCACTATCACTATTACCTATCTCCTTTGAAAAACTTAACGTGATCAACTCTCTTGTTTAAGTTATAACCAAGTTGAAATACTTGGTAAACCAGACTCAAAGACTTCACTATCACGTTCACCAATCTTATTTGAATGACTTAATGTGTTCAACTCTCTTGTCTGAGTTAGAACGAAGACGAAACACTTGGTAAAACAGACTCAAATTGTTCACTATCACATTCACCTTCTCCCTTGAAGAAATTAACGTGATCAACTCTCTAGCCTTAGTTAGAACAAACATTTCACTAATATGTTCTCTGATCTCTTTTGAAGAACAAAACATGATCAACTCTCTAGTCCGAGTTAGAACCAAGTTGAAACAATTGGTAAAATAGACTTAAAAATTTCACTATCACGTTCACCATTCTTCTTTGAAGGAGTTAACGTCATAAACTCTCCGGTCCGAGTTACAAAGAAGACGAAATACTTGGTAAACTTCATTCAAAGAGTTCACTATCACTATTACCTATCTCCTTTGAAGAACTTAACGTGATCAACTCTCTTGTTTAAGTTAGAACCAAGTCAAAAAACATGGTAAACCGTACTCAAACAGTTCACTATCACGTTCACCAATCTTATTTGAATGACTTAATGTGTTCAACTCTCTTGTCTGAGTTAGAGCGAAGATGAAACATTTGGTAAAACAGAATCAAATTGTTCACTATCACATTCACCGATTTCCTTTGAAGAAATTAACGTGATCAACTCTGTAGCCTTAGTTAGAACCAAGTCGAAAAACTTGTTAAACTCGACTCAAAGATTTCACTAATACGTTCACTGATCTCTTTTGAAGAACAAAACATGATCAACTCTCTAGTCCGAGTTAGAACCAAGTTAAAACAATTGGTAAAATAGACTTTAAAATTTCACTATCACGTTCACTGATCTTCTTTGAAGGAATTAACGTGATCAACTCTCCGGACCGAGTTACAAAGAAGACGAAACACTTGGTAAACTTGATTCAAAGAGTTCACTATCACTATTACCTATCTCCTTTGAAAACTTAACGTGATCAACTCTCTTGTTTAAGTTATAACCAAGTCGAAAAACTTGGTAAACTGGACTCAAAGAATTCACTATCACGCTCACCAATCTTATTTGAATGACTTAATGTGTTCAACTCTCTCGTCTGAGTTAGAACGAAGACGAAACACTTGGTAAACTTGATTCAAAGAATTCACTATCACAATTACCTATCTCCTTTGAAGAACTTAACATGATCAACTCTCTTGTTTAAGTTAGAACCAAGTCGAAAAACATGGTAAACCGGACTCAAACAGTTCACTATCACGTCCACCAATCTTATTGAATGACTTAATGTGTTCAACTCTCTGGTCTGAGTTAGAACGAAGACGAAACACTTGGTAAAACAGACTCAAATTGTTCACTATCACATTCACCGATCTCCCTTAAAGAAATTCACGTGATCAACTCTCTAGCCTTAGTTAGAACCAAGTCAAAACACTTGTTAAACTGGACTTAAAGATTTCACTAATACGTTCACTGATCTCTTTTGAAGAACAAAACATGATCAACTCTCTAGTCCGAGTTAGAACCAAGTTGAAACAATTGGTAAAATAGACTTAAAAATTTCACTATCACGTTCACCGATCTTCTTTGAAATTATTAACGTGATCAACTCTCCGGTCCGAGTTACAAGAAGACGAAGCACTTGGTAAACTTGATTCAAAGAGTTCACTATCACTATTACCTATCTCCTTTGAAATACTTAACGTGATCAACTCTCTTGTTTAAGTTATAACCAAGTTGAAAAACTAGGTAAACCAGACTCAAAGACTTCACTATCACGTTCACCAATCTTATTTGAATGACTTATAAATGTGTTCAACTCTCTGGTCTGAGTTAGACCGAAGACGAAACACTTGGTAAAATAGACTCAAATTGTTCACTATCACATTCACCGATCTCCCTTAAAGAAATTAACGTGATCAACTCTCTAGCCTTAGTTAGAACAAACATTTCACTAATATGTTCTCTGATCTCTTTTGAAGAACAAAACATGATCAACTCTCTAGTCCGAGTTAGAACCATGTTGAAACAATTGGTAAAATAGACTTAAAAATTTCACTACCACGTTCACCATTCTTCTTTGAAGGAGTTAACGTCATAAACTCTCCGGTCCGAGTTACAAAGAAGACGAAATACTTGGTAAACTTCATTCAAAGAGTTCACTATCACTATTACCTATCTCCTTTGAAGAACTTAACGTGATCAACTCTCTTGTTTAAGTTAGAACCAAGTCAAAAAACATGGTAAACCGGACTCAAACAGTTCACTATCACGTTCACCAATCTTATTTGAATGACTTAATGTGTTCAACTCTCTTGTCTGAGTTAGAGTGAAGATGAAACATTTGGTAAAACAGAATCAAATTGTTCACTATCACATTCACCGATTTCCTTTGAAGAAATTAACGTGATCAACTCTGTAGCCTTAGTTAGAACCAAGTCGAAAAACTTGTTAAACCGACTCAAAGATTTCACTAATACGTTCACTGATCTCTTTTGAAGAACAAAACATGATCAACTCTCTAGTCCGAGTTAGAACCAAGTTAAAACAATTGGTAAAATAGACTTTAAAATTTCACTATCACGTTCACTGATCTTCTTTGAAGGAATTAACGTGATCAACTCTCCGGACCGAGTTACAAAGAAGACGAAACACTTGGTAAACTTGATTCAAAGAGTTCACTATCACTATTACCTATCTCCTTTGAAAAACTTAACGTGATCAACTCTCTTGTTTAAGTTATAACCAAGTCGAAAAACTTGGTAAACCAGACTCAAAGAATTCACTATCACGTTCACCAATCTTATTTGAATGACTTAATGTGTTCAACTCTCTGGTCTGAGTTAGAACGAAGACGAAACACTTGGTAAACTTGATTCAAAGAATTCACTATCACAATTACCTATCTCCTTTGAAGAACTTAACATGATCAACTCTCTTGTTTAAGTTAGAACCAAGTCGAAAAACATGGTAAACCGGACTCAAACAGTTCACTATCACGTCCACCAATCTTATTGAATGACTTAATGTGTTCAACTCTCTGGTCTGAGTTAGAACGAAGACGAAACACTTGGTAAAACAGACTCAAATTGTTCACTATCACATTCACCGATCTCCCTTAAAGAAATTCACGTGATCAACTCTCTAGCCTTAGTTAGAACCAAGTCAAAACACTTGTTAAATGGACTTAAAGATTTCACTAATACGTTCACCGATCTCTTTTGAAGAACAAAACATGATCAACTCTCTAGTCCGAGTTAGAACCAAGTTGAAACAATTGGTAAAATAGACTTAAAAATTTCACTATCACGTTCACCGATCTTCTTTGAAATTATTAACGTGATCAACTCTCCGGTCCGAGTTACAAGAAGACGAAGCACTTGGTAAACTTGATTCAAAGAGTTCACTATCACTATTACCTATCTCCTTTGAAATACTTAACGTGATCAACTCTCTTGTTTAAGTTATAACCAAGTTGAAAAACTAGGTAAACTGGACTCAAAGACTTCACTATCACGCTCACCAATCTTATTTGAATGACTTATAAATGTGTTCAACTCTCGTCCGAGTTAGACCAAGACGAAACACTTGGTAAAATAGACTCAAATTGTTCACTATCACATTCACCGATCTCCCTTAAAGAAATTAACGTGATCAACTCTCTAGCCTTAGTTAGAACAAACATTTCACTAATATGTTCTCTGATCTCTTTTGAAGAACAAAACATGATCAACTCTCTAGTCCGAGTTAGAACCAAGTTGAAACAATTGGTAAAATAGACTTAAAAATTTCACTACCACGTTCACCATTCTTCTTTGAAGGAGTTAACGTCATAAACTCTCCGGTCCGAGTTACAAAGAAGACGAAATACTTGGTAAACTTCATTCAAAGAGTTCACTATCACTATTACCTATCTCCTTTGAAGAACTTAACGTGATCAACTCTCTTGTTTAAGTTAGAACCAAGTCAAAAAACATGGTAAACCGGACTCAAACAGTTCACTATCACGTTCACCAATCTTATTTGAATGACTTAATGTGTTCAACTCTCTTGTCTGAGTTAGAGCGAAGATGAAACATTTGGTAAAACAGAATCAAATTGTTCACTATCACATTCACCGATTTCCTTTGAAGAAATTAACGTGATCAACTCTGTAGCCTTAGTTAGAACCAAGTCGAAAAACTTGTTAAACTGGACTCAAAGATTTCACTAATACGTTCACTGATCTCTTTTGAAGAACAAAACATGATCAACTCTCTAGTCCGAGTTAGAACCAAGTTAAAACAATTGGTAAAATAGACTTTAAAATTTCACTATCACGTTCACTGATCTTCTTTGAAGGAATTAACGTGATCAACTCTCCGGACCGAGTTACAAAGAAGACGAAACACTTGGTAAACTTGATTCAAAGAGTTCACTATCACTATTACCTATCTCCTTTGAAAAACTTAACGTGATCAACTCTCTTGTTTAAGTTATAACCAAGTCGAAAAACTTGGTAAACCAGACTCAAAGAATTCACTATCACGTTCACCAATCTTATTTGAATGACTTAATGTGTTCAACTCTCCGTCCGAGTTAGAACGAAGACGAAACACTTGGTAAATTGATTCAAAGAATTCACTATCACAATTACCTATCTCCTTTGAAGAACTTAACATGATCAACTCTCTTGTTTAAGTTAGAACCAAGTCGAAAAACATGGTAAACCGGACTCAAACAGTTCACTATCACGTCCACCAATCTTATTGAATGACTTAATGTGTTCAACTCTGCAGTGCGAGTTAGAACGAAGGCGAAACACTTGGTAAAACAGACTCAAATTGTTCACTATCACATTCACCGATCTCCCTTAAAGAAATTCACGTGATCAACTCTCTAGCCTTAGTTAGAACCAAGTCAAAACACTTGTTAAACTGGACTTAAAGATTTCACTAATACGTTCACTGATCTCTTTTGAAGAACAAAACATGATCAACTCTCTAGTCCGAGTTAGAACCAAGTTGAAACAATTGGTAAAATAGACTTAAAAATTTCACTATCACGCTCACCGATCTTCTTTGAAATTATTAACGTGATCAACTCTCCGGTCCGAGTTACAAGAAGACGAAGCACTTGGTAAACTTGATTCAAAGAGTTCACTATCACTATTACCTATCTCCTTTGAAATACTTAACGTGATCAACTCTCTTGTTTAAGTTATAACCAAGTTGAAAACTAGGTAAACTGGACTCAAAGACTTCACTATCACGCTCACCAATCTTATTTGAATGACTTATAAATGTGTTCAACTCTGTCCCGAGTTAGACCGAAGACTAAACACTTGGTAAAATAGACTCAAATTGTTCACTATCACATTCACCGATCTCCTTAAAGAAATTAACGTGATCAACTCTCTAGCCTTAGTTAGAACAAACATTTCACTAATATGTTCTCTGATCTCTTTTGAAGAACAAAACATGATCAACTCTCTAGTCCGAGTTAGAACCAAGTTGAAACAATTGGTAAAATAGACTTAAAAATTTCACTACCACGTTCACCATTCTTCTTTGAAGGAGTTAACGTCATAAACTATCCGGTCCGAGTTACAAAGAAGACGAAATACTTGGTAAACTTCATTCAAAGAGTTCACTATCACTATTACCTATCTCCTTTGAAGAACTTAACGTGATCAACTCTCTTGTTTAAGTTAGAACCAAGTCAAAAAACATGGTAAACCGGACTCAAACAGTTCACTATCACGTTCACCAATCTTATTTGAATGACTTAATGTGTTCAACTCTCTTGTCTGAGTTAGAGCGAAGATGAAACATTTGGTAAAACAGAATCAAATTGTTCACTATCACATTCACCGATTTCCTTTGAAGAAATTAACGTGATCAACTCAGAGCCTTAGTTAGAACCAAGTCGAAAAACTTGTTAAACCGACTCAAAGATTTCACTAATACGTTCACCGATCTCTTTTGAAGAACAAAACATGATCAACTCTCTAGTCCGAGTTAGAACCAAGTTAAAACAATTGGTAAAATAGACTTTAAAATTTCACTATCACGTTCACTGATCTTCTTTGAAGGAATTAACGTGATCAACTCTCCGGACCGAGTTACAAAGAAGACGAAACACTTGGTAAACTTGATTCAAAGAGTTCACTATCACTATTACCTATCTCCTTTGAAAAACTTAACGTGATCAACTCTCTTGTTTAAGTTATAACCAAGTTGAAAAACTTGGTAAACCAGACTCAAAGAATTCACTATCACGTTCACCAATCTTATTTGAATGACTTAATGTGTTCAACTCTCTGGTCTGAGTTAGAACGAAGACGAAACACTTGGTAAACTTGATTCAAAGAATTCACTATCACAATTACCTATCTCCTTTGAAGAACTTAACATGATCAACTCTCTTGTTTAAGTTAGAACCAAGTCGAAAAACATGGTAAATCGGACTCAAACAGTTCACTATCACGTCCACCAATCTTATTGAATGACTTAATGTGTTCAACTCTCTGGTCTGAGTTAGAACGAAGACGAAACACTTGGTAAAACAGACTCAAATTGTTCACTATCACATTCACCGATCTCCCTTGAAGAAATTCACGTGATCAACTCTCTAGCCTTAGTTAGAACCAAGTCAAAACACTTGTTAAACTGGACTTAAAGATTTCACTAATACGTTCACTGATCTCTTTTGAAGAACAAAACATGATCAACTCTCTAGTCCGAGTTAGAACCAAGTTGAAACAATTGGTAAAATAGAGTTAAAAATTTCACTATCACATTCACCGATCTTCTTTGAAGCAATTAACGTGATCAACTCTCCGGTCCGAGTTACAAAGAAGACGAAACACTTGGTAAACTTGATTCAAAGAGTTCACTATCACTATTACCTATCTCCTTTGAAAAACTTAACGTGATCAACTCTCTTGTTTAAGTTATAACCAAGTCGAAAAACTTGGTAAACCAGACTCAAAGACTTCACTATCACGTTCACCAATCTTATTTGAATGACTTAATGTGTTCAACTCTCTGGTCTGAGTTAGAACGAAGACGAAACACTTGGTAAACTTGATTCAAAGAGTTCACTATCACTATTACCTATCTCCTTTGAAGAACTTAACATGATCAACTCTCTTGTTTAAGTTAGAACCAAGTCGAAAAACATGGTAAACGGACTCAAACAGCTTCACTATCACGCTCACCAATCTTATTGAATGACATAATGTGTTCAACTCTCTGGTCTGAGTTAGAACGAATACGAAACACTTGGTAAAACAGACTCAAATTGTTCACTATCATATTCACCGATCTCCCTTGAAGAAATTAACGTGATCAACTCTCTAGCCTTAGTTAGAACCAAGTCAAAACACTTGTTAAACTGGACTTAAAGATTTCACTAATACGTTCACTGATCTTTTTTGAAGAACAAAACATGATCAACTCTCTAGTCCGAGTTAGAACCAAGTTGAAACAATTGGTAAAATAGACTTAAAAATTTCACTATCACGTTCACCGATCTTCTTTGAAATTATTAACGTGATCAACTCTCCGGTCCGAGTTACAAGAAGACGAAGCACTTGGTAAACTTGATTCAAAGAGTTCACTATCACTATTACCTATCTCCTTTGAAATACTTAACGTGATCAACTCTCTTGTTTAAGTTATAACCAAGTTGAAAAACTAGGTAAACCAGACTCAAAGACTTCACTATCACGTTCACCAATCTTATTTGAATGACTTATAAATGTGTTCAACTCTCTGGTCTGAGTTAGACCGAAGACGAAACACTTGGTAAAATAGACTCAAATTGTTCACTATCACATTCACCGATCTCCCTTAAAGAAATTAACGTGATCAACTCTCTAGCCTTAGTTAGAACAAACATTTCACTAATATGTTCTCTGATCTCTTTTGAAGAACAAAACATGATCAACTCTCTAGTCCGAGTTAGAACCAAGTTGAAACAATTGGTAAAATAGACTTAAAAATTTCACTACCACGTTCACCATTCTTCTTTGAAGGAGTTAACGTGATAAACTCTCCGGTCAGAGTTACAAAGAAGACGAAATACTTGGTAAACTTCATTCAAAGAGTTCACTATCACTATTACCTATCTCCTTTGAAGAACTTACCGTGATCAACTCTCTTGTTTAAGTTAGAACCAAGTCGAAAAACATGGTAAACCGGACTCAAACAGTTCACTATCACGTTCACCAATCTTATTTGAATGACTTAATGTGTTCAACTCTCTTGTCTGAGTTAGAGCGAAGATGAAACATTTGGTAAAACAGACTCAAATTGTTCACTATCACATTCACCGATTTCCCTTGAAGAAATTAACGTGATCAACTCTGTAACCTTAGTTAGAACCAAGTCGAAATACTTGTTAAACCGACTCAAAGATTTCACTAATACGTTCACTGATCTCTTTTGAAGAACAAAACATGATCAACTCTCTAGTCCGAGTTAGAACCAAGTTGAAACAATTGGTAAAATAGAGTTAAAAATTTCACTATCACATTCACCGATCTTCTTTGAAGCAATTAACGTGATCAACTCTCCTGATGCGAGTTACAAAGAAGATTTAAACACTTGGTAAACTTGATTCAAAGAGTTCACTATCACTATTACCTATCTCCTTTGAAAAACTTAACGTGATCAACTCTCTTGTTTAAGTTATAACCAAGTCGAAAAACTTGGTAAACCAGACTCAAAGACTTCACTATCACGTTCACCAATCTTATTTGAATGACTTAATGTGTTCAACTCTCTGGTCTGAGTTAGACCGAAGACGAAACACTTGGTAAAATAGACTCAAATTGTTCACTATCACATTCACCGATCTCCCTTAAAGAAATTAACGTGATCAACTCTCTAGCCTTAGTTAGAACAAACATTTCACTAATATGTTCTCTGATCTCTTTTGAAGAACAAAACATGATCAACTCTCTAGTCCGAGTTAGAACCAAGTTGAAACAATTGGTAAAATAAACTTAAAAATTTCACTACCACGTTCACCATTCTTCTTTGAAGGAGTTAACGCCATAAACTCTCCGGTCCGAAAGTTACAAAGAAGATTTAAATACTTGGTAAACTTCATTCAAAGAGTTCACTATCACTATTACCTATCTCCTTTGAAGAACTTAACGTGATCAACTCTCTTGTTTAAGTTAGAACCAAGTCAAAAACATGGTAAACCGGACTCAAACAGCTTCACTATCACGCTCACCAATCTTATTTGAATGACTTAATGTGTTCAACTCTCTTGTCCGAAAGTTAGAGCTAAGATGAAACATTTGGTAAAACAGAATCAAATTGTTCACTATCACATTCACCGATTTCCTTTGAAGAAATTAACGTGATCAACTCTGTAGCCTTAGTTAGAACCAAGTCGAAAAACTTGTTAAGCTGGACTCAAAGATTTCACTAATACGTTCACTGATCTCTTTTGAAGAACAAAACATGATCAACTCTCTAGTCCGAGTTAGAACCAAGTTAAAACAATTGGTAAAATAGACTTTAAAATTTCACTATCACGTTCACTGATCTTCTTTGAAGGAATTAACGTGATCAACTCTCCGGACCGAGTTACAAAGAAGACGAAACACTTGGTAAACTTGATTCAAAGAGCTCACTATCACTATTACCTATCTCCTTTGAAAAACTTAACGTGATCAACTCTCTTGTTTAAGTTATAACCAAGTTGAAAAACTTGGTAAACCAGACTCAAAGAATTCACTATCACGTTCACCAATCTTATTTGAATGACTTAATGTGTTCAACTCTCTGGTCTGAGTTAGAACGAAGACGAAACACTTGGTAAACTTGATTCAAAGAATTCACTATCACAATTACCTATCTCCTTTGAAGAACTTAACATGATCAACTCTCTTGTTTAAGTTAGAACCAAGTCGAAAAACATGGTAAACCGGACTCAAACAGTTCACTATCACGTTCACCAATCTTATTGAATGACATAATGTGTTCAACTCTCCGTCCGAAAGTTAGAACGAATACGAAACACTTGGTAAAACAGACTCAAATTGTTCACTATCATATTCACCCGATCTCCCTTGAAGAAATTAACGTGATCAACTCTCTAGCCTTAGTTAGAACCAAGTCAAAACACTTGTTAAACCGACTTAAAGATTTCACTAATACGCTCACCGATCTTTTTGAAGAACAAAACATGATCAACTCTCTAGTCCGAAAGTTAGAACCAAGTTGAAACAATTGGTAAAATAGACTTAAAAATTTCACTATCACGCTCACCGATCTTCTTTGAAATTATTAACGTGATCAACTCTCCGGTCCGAGTTACAAGAAGACGAAGCACTTGGTAAACTTGATTCAAAGAGTTCACTATCACTATTACCTATCTCCTTTGAAATACTTAACGTGATCAACTCTCTTGTTTAAGTTATAACCAAGTTGAAAACTAGGTAAAACCGGACTCAAAGACTTCACTATCACGCTCACCAATCTTATTTGAATGACTTATAAATGTGTTCAACTCTGCGGTCCGAAAGTTAGACCGAAGACGAAACACTTGGTAAAATAGACTCAAATTGTTCACTATCACATTCACCGATCTCCTTAAAGAAATTAACGTGATCAACTCTCTAGCCTTAGTTAGAACAAACATTTCACTAATATGTTCTCTCGATCTCTTTTGAAGAACAAAACATGATCAACTCTCTAGTCCGAGTTAGAACCAAGTTGAAACAATTGGTAAAATAGACTTAAAAATTTCACTACCACGCTCACCATTCTTCTTTGAAGGAGTTAACGTGATAAACTCTCCGGTCAGAGTTACAAAGAAGACTTAAATACTTGGTAAACTTCATTCAAAGAGTTCACTATCACTATTACCTATCTCCTTTGAAGAACTTACCGTGATCAACTCTCTTGTTTAAGTTAGAACCAAGTCGAAAAACATGGTAAACCAGGACTCAAACAGCTTCACTATCACGCTCACCAATCTTATTTGAATGACTTAATGTGTTCAACTCTCTTGTCCGAAAGTTAGAGCGAAGATGAAACATTTGGTAAAACAGACTCAAATTGTTCACTATCACATTCACCGATTTCCTTGAAGAAATTAACGTGATCAACTCAGAACCTTAGTTAGAACCAAGTCGAAATACTTGTTAAACTCGACTCAAAGATTTCACTAATACGTTCACCGATCTCTTTTGAAGAACAAAACATGATCAACTCTCTAGTCCGAAAGTTAGAACCAAGTTGAAACAATTGGTAAAATAGAGTTAAAAATTTCACTATCAAATTCACCGATCTTCTTTGAAGCAATTAACGTGATCAACTCTCCTGGCCCTCGAGTTACAAAGAAGATTTAAACACTTGGTAAACTTGATTCAAAGAGTTCACTATCACTATTACCTATCTCCTTTGAAAACTTAACGTGATCAACTCTCTTGTTTAAGTTATAACCAAGTCGAAAAACTTGGTAAACTGCACTCAAAGACTTCACTATCACGCTCACCAATCTTATTTGAATGACTTAATGTGTTCAACTCTCTCGGTCCGAGTTAGAACGAAGACGAAACACTTGTAAACTTGATTCAAAGAGTTCACTATCACTATTACCTATCTCCTTTGAAGAACTTAACATGATCAACTCTCTTGTTTAAGTTAGAACCAAGTCGAAAAACATGGTAAACAGGACTCAAACAGTTCACTATCACGCTCACCAATCTTATTGAATGACATAATGTGTTCAACTCTCCGGTCCGAGTTAGAACGAATACGTAAACACTTGGTAAAAACAGACTCAAATTGTTCACTATCATATTCACCGATCTCCCTTAAAGAAATTAACGTGATCAACTCTCTAGCCTTAGTTAGAACCAAGTCAAAACACTTGTTAAACCTGGACTTAAAGATTTCACTAATACGCTCACCGATCTTTTTGAAGAACAAAACATGATCAACTCTCTAGTCCGAGTTAGAACCAAGTTGAAACAATTGGTAAAATAGACTTAAAAATTTCACTATCACGTTCACCGATCTTCTTTGAAATTATTAATGTGATCAACTCTCCGGTCCGAGTTACAAGAAGACGAAGCACTTGGTAAACTTGATTCAAAGAGTTCACTATCACTATTACCTATCTCCTTTGAAATACTTAACGTGATCAACTCTCTTGTTTAAGTTATAACCAAGTTGAAAAACTAGGTAAACTGGACTCAAAGACTTCACTATCACGCTCACCAATCTTATTTGAATGACTTATAAATGTGTTCAACTCTCTCGTCTGAGTTAGACCGAAGACGAAACACTTGGTAAAATAGACTCAAATTGTTCACTATCACATTCACCGATCTCCCTTAAAGAAATTAACGTGATCAACTCTCTAGCCTTAGTTAGAACAAACATTTCACTAATATGTTCTCTGATCTCTTTTGAAGAACAAAACATGATCAACTCTCTAGTCCGAGTTAGAACCAAGTTGAAACAATTGGTAAAATAGACTTAAAAAATTTCACTACCACGCTCACCATTCTTCTTTGAAGGAGTTAACGTGATAAACTCTCCGGTCAGAGTTACAAAGAAGACGAAATACTTGGTAAACTTCATTCAAAGAGTTCACTATCACTATTACCTATCTCCTTTGAAGAACTTACCGTGATCAACTCTCTTGTTTAAGTTAGAACCAAGTCGAAAAACATGGTAAACCGGACTCAAAACAGTTCACTATCACGCTCACCAATCTTATTTGAATGACTTAATGTGTTCAACTCTCTTGTCCGAAAGTTAGAGCGAAGATGAAACATTTGGTAAAACAGACTCAAATTGTTCACTATCACATTCACCGATTTCCTTGAAGAAATTAACGTGATCAACTCAGAACCTTAGTTAGAACCAAGTCGAAATACTTGTTAAACCGACTCAAAGATTTCACTAATACGTTCACTGATCTCTTTTGAAGAACAAAACATGATCAACTCTCTAGTCCGAGTTAGAACCAAGTTGAAACAATTGGTAAAATAGAGTTAAAAATTTCACTATCAAATTCACCGATCTTCTTTGAAGCAATTAACGTGATCAACTCTCCTATTCGAGTTACAAAGAAGACGAAACACTTGGTAAACTTGATTCAAAGAGTTCACTATCACTATTACCTATCTCCTTTGAAAAACTTAACGTGATCAACTCTCTTGTTTAAGTTATAACCAAGTCGAAAAACTTGGTAAACTAGACTCAAAGACTTCACTATCACGTTCACCAATCTTATTTGAATGACTTAATGTGTTCAACTCTCTAGTCTGAGTTAGAACGAAGACGAAACACTTGGTAAACTTGATTCAAAGAGTTCACTATCACTATTACCTATCTCCTTTGAAGAACTTAACATGATCAACTCTCTTGTTTAAGTTAGAACCAAGTCGAAAAACATGGTAAACCGGACTCAAACAGCTTCACTATCACGCTCACCAATCTTATTGAATGACATAATGTGTTCAACTCTCTCAGTCCGAGTTAGAACGAATACGAAACACTTGGTAAAACAGACTCAAATTGTTCACTATCATATTCACCGATCTCCCTTAAAGAAATTAACGTGATCAACTCTCTAGCCTTAGTTAGAACCAAGTCAAAACACTTGTTAAACTGGACTTAAAGATTTCACTAATACGTTCACTGATCTTTTTTGAAGAACAAAACATGATCAACTCTCTAGTCCGAGTTAGAACCAAGTTGAAACAATTGGTAAAATAGACTTAAAAATTTCACTATCACGCTCACCGATCTTCTTTGAAATTATTAATGTGATCAACTCTCCGGTCCGAAAGTTACAAGAAGGCGAAGCACTTGGTAAACTTGATTCAAAGAGTTCACTATCACTATTACCTATCTCCTTTGAAATACTTAACGTGATCAACTCTCTTGTTTAAGTTATAACCAAGTTGAAAAACTAGGTAAACTGGACTCAAAGACTTCACTATCACGCTCACCAATCTTATTTGAATGACTTATAAATGTGTTCAACTCTCGGTCCGAAAGTTAGACCGAAGACGAAACACTTGGTAAAATAGACTCAAATTGTTCACTATCACATTCACCGATCTCCCTTAAAGAAATTAACGTGATCAACTCTCTAGCCTTAGTTAGAACAAACATTTCACTAATATGTTCTCTGATCTCTTTTGAAGAACAAAACATGATCAACTCTCTAGTCCGAGTTAGAACCAAGTTGAAACAATTGGTAAAATAGACTTAAAAATTTCACTACCACGTTCACCATTCTTCTTTGAAGGAGTTAACGTGATAAACTCTCCGGTCAGAGTTACAAAGAAGACGAAATACTTGGTAAACTTCATTCAAAGAGTTCACTATCACTATTACCTATCTCCTTTGAAGAACTTACCGTGATCAACTCTCTTGTTTAAGTTAGAACCAAGTCGAAAAACATGGTAAACCGGACTCAAACAATTCACTATCACGTTCACCAATCTTATTTGAATGACTTAATGTGTTCAACTCTCTTGTCTGAGTTAGAGCGAAGATGAAACATTTGGTAAAACAGACTCAAATTGTTCACTATCACATTCACCGATTTCCCTTGAAGAAATTAACGTGATCAACTCTGTAACCTTAGTTAGAACCAAGTCGAAATACTTGTTAAACCGACTCAAAGATTTCACTAATACGCTCACCGATCTCTTTTGAAGAACAAAACATGATCAACTCTCTAGTCCGAGTTAGAACCAAGTTGAAACAATTGGTAAAATAGAGTTAAAAATTTCACTATCAAATTCACCGATCTTCTTTGAAGCAATTAACGTGATCAACTCTCCGGTCTGAGTTACAAAGAAGACGAAACACTTGGTAAACTTGATTCAAAGAGTTCACTATCACTATTACCTATCTCCTTTGAAAAACTTAACGTGATCAACTCTCTTGTTTAAGTTATAACCAAGTCGAAAAACTTGGTAAACCAGACTCAAAGACTTCACTATCACGTTCACCAATCTTATTTGAATGACTTAATGTGTTCAACTCTCTGGTCTGAGTTAGAACGAAGACGAAACACTTGGTAAACTTGATTCAAAGAGTTCACTATCACTATTACCTATCTCCTTTGAAGAACTTAACATGATCAACTCTCTTGTTTAAGTTAGAACCAAGTCGAAAAACATGGTAAACCGGACTCAAACAGTTCACTATCACGTTCACCAATCTTATTGAATGACATAATGTGTTCAACTCTCCGTCCGAGTTAGAACGAATACTAAAACACTTGGTAAAACAGACTCAAATTGTTCACTATCATATTCACCGATCTCCTTAAAGAAATTAACGTGATCAACTCTCTAGCCTTAGTTAGAACCAAGTCAAAACACTTGTTAAACCGACTTAAAGATTTCACTAATACGTTCACTGATCTTTTTTGAAGAACAAAACATGATCAACTCTCTAGTCCGAGTTAGAACCAAGTTGAAACAATTGGTAAAATAGACTTAAAAATTTCACTATCACGTTCACCGATCTTCTTTGAAATTATTAATGTGATCAACTCTCCATCCGAAAGTTACAAGAAGACGAAGCACTTGGTAAACTTGATTCAAAGAGTTCACTATCACTATTACCTATCTCCTTTGAAATACTTAACGTGATCAACTCTCTTGTTTAAGTTATAACCAAGTTGAAAAACTAGGTAAACCAGACTCAAAGACTTCACTATCACGTTCACCAATCTTATTTGAATGACTTATAAATGTGTTCAACTCTCTGGTCTGAGTTAGACCGAAGACGAAACACTTGGTAAAATAGACTCAAATTGTTCACTATCACATTCACCGATCTCCCTTAAAGAAATTAACGTGATCAACTCTCTAGCCTTAGTTAGAACAAACATTTCACTAATATGTTCTCTGATCTCTTTTGAAGAACAAAACATGATCAACTCTCTAGTCCGAGTTAGAACCAAGTTGAAACAATTGGTAAAATAGACTTAAAATTTCACTACCACGCTCACCATTCTTCTTTGAAGGAGTTAACGTGATAAACTCTCCGGTCAGAGTTACAAAGAAGACGAAATACTTGGTAAACTTCATTCAAAGAGTTCACTATCACTATTACCTATCTCCTTTGAAGAACTTACCGTGATCAACTCTCTTGTTTAAGTTAGAACCAAGTCGAAAAACATGGTAAACCGGACTCAAACAGCTTCACTATCACGCTCACCAATCTTATTTGAATGACTTAATGTGTTCAACTCTCTTGTCCGAAAGTTAGAGCGAAGATGAAACATTTGGTAAAACAGACTCAAATTGTTCACTATCACATTCACCGATTTCCCTTGAAGAAATTAACGTGATCAACTCTGTAACCTTAGTTAGAACCAAGTCGAAATACTTGTTAAACTGGACTCAAAGATTTCACTAATACGTTCACTGATCTCTTTTGAAGAACAAAACATGATCAACTCTCTAGTCCGAGTTAGAACCAAGTTGAAACAATTGGTAAAATAGAGTTAAAAATTTCACTATCAAATTCACCGATCTTCTTTGAAGCAATTAACGTGATCAACTCTCCTGGCCCGAGTTACAAAGAAGACGAAACACTTGGTAAACTTGATTCAAAGAGTTCACTATCACTATTACCTATCTCCTTTGAAAAACTTAACGTGATCAACTCTCTTGTTTAAGTTATAACCAAGTCGAAAAACTTGGTAAACCAGACTCAAAGACTTCACTATCACGTTCACCAATCTTATTTGAATGACTTAATGTGTTCAACTCTCTGGTCTGAGTTAGAACGAAGACGAAACACTTGGTAAACTTGATTCAAAGAGTTCACTATCACTATTACCTATCTCCTTTGAAGAACTTAACATGATCAACTCTCTTGTTTAAGTTAGAACCAAGTCGAAAAACATGGTAAACCGGACTCAAACAGTTCACTATCACGTTCACCAATCTTATTGAATGACATAATGTGTTCAACTCTCTGGTCTGAGTTAGAACGAATACGAAACACTTGGTAAAACAGACTCAAATTGTTCACTATCATATTCACCGATCTCCCTTAAAGAAATTAACGTGATCAACTCTCTAGCCTTAGTTAGAACCAAGTCAAAACACTTGTTAAACTGGACTTAAAGATTTCACTAATACGTTCACTGATCTTTTTTGAAGAACAAAACATGATCAACTCTCTAGTCCGAGTTAGAACCAAGTTGAAACAATTGGTAAAATAGACTTAAAAATTTCACTATCACGTTCACCGATCTTCTTTGAAATTATTAACGTGATCAACTCTCCGGTCCGAGTTACAAGAAGACGAAGCACTTGGTAAACTTGATTCAAAGAGTTCACTATCACTATTACCTATCTCCTTTGAAATACTTAACGTGATCAACTCTCTTGTTTAAGTTATAACCAAGTTGAAAAACTAGGTAAAACTGCACTCAAAGACTTCACTATCACGCTCACCAATCTTATTTGAATGACTTATAAATGTGTTCAACTCTCGGTCCGAGTTAGACCGAAGACTAAACACTTGGTAAAATAGACTCAAATTGTTCACTATCACATTCACCGATCTCCTTAAAGAAATTAACGTGATCAACTCTCTAGCCTTAGTTAGAACAAACATTTCACTAATATGTTCTCTCGATCTCTTTGAAGAACAAAACATGATCAACTCTCTAGTCCGAAAGTTAGAACCAAGTTGAAACAATTGGTAAAATAGACTTAAAAATTTCACTACCACGTTCACCATTCTTCTTTGAAGGAGTTAACGTCATAAACTCTCCGGTCCGAGTTACAAAGAAGACGAAATACTTGGTAAACTTCATTCAAAGAGTTCACTATCACTATTACCTATCTCCTTTGAAGAACTTAACGTGATCAACTCTCTTGTTTAAGTTAGAACCAAGTCAAAAAACATGGTAAACCGGACTCAAACAGTTCACTATCACGTTCACCAATCTTATTTGAATGACTTAATGTGTTCAACTCTCTTGTCTGAGTTAGAGCGAAGATGAAACATTTGGTAAAACAGAATCAAATTGTTCACTATCACATTCACCGATTTCCTTTGAAGAAATTAACGTGATCAACTCTGTAGCCTTAGTTAGAACCAAGTCGAAAAACTTGTTAAGCTGGACTCAAAGATTTCACTAATACGTTCACTGATCTCTTTTGAAGAACAAAACATGATCAACTCTCTAGTCCGAGTTAGAACCAAGTTGAAACAATTGGTAAAATAGAGTTAAAAATTTCACTATCAAATTCACCGATCTTCTTTGAAGCAATTAACGTGATCAACTCTCCGGACCGAGTTACAAAGAAGACGAAACACTTGGTAAACTTGATTCAAAGAGTTCACTATCACTATTACCTATCTCCTTTGAAAAACTTAACGTGATCAACTCTCTTGTTTAAGTTATAACCAAGTCGAAAAACTTGGTAAACCAGACTCAAAGACTTCACTATCACGTTCACCAATCTTATTTGAATGACTTAATGTGTTCAACTCTCTGGTCTGAGTTAGAACGAAGACGAAACACTTGGTAAACTTGATTCAAAGAGTTCACTATCACTATTACCTATCTCCTTTGAAGAACTTAACATGATCAACTCTCTTGTTTAAGTTAGAACCAAGTCGAAAAACATGGTAAACCGGACTCAAACAATTTCACTATCACGCCCACCAATCTTATTGAATGACTTAATGTGTTCAACTCTCTGGTCTGAGTTAGAACGAAGACGAAACACTTGGTAAAACTGACTCAAATTGTTCACTATCACATTCACCGATCTCCCTTGAAGAAATTCACGTGATCAACTCTCTAGCCTTAGTTAGAACCAACTCAAAACACTTGTTAAACTGGACTTAAAGATTTCACTAATACGTTCACTGATCTCTTTTGAAGAACAAAACATGATCAACTCTCTAGTCCGAGTTAGAACCAAGTTGAAACAATTGGTAAAATAGAGTTAAAAATTTCACTATCACATTCACCGATCTTCTTTGAAGCAATTAACGTGATCAACTCTCCGGTCCGAGTTACAAAGAAGACGAAACACTTGGTAAACTTGATTCAAAGAGTTCACTATCACTATTACCTATCTCCTTTGAAAAACTTAACGTGATCAACTCTCTTGTTTAAGTTATAACCAAGTCGAAAAACTTGGTAAACCAGACTCAAAGACTTCACTATCACGTTCACCAATCTTATTTGAATGACTTAATGTGTTCAACTCTCTGGTCTGAGTTAGAACGAAGACGAAACACTTGGTAAACTTGATTCAAAGAGTTCACTATCACTATTACCTATCTCCTTTGAAGAACTTAACATGATCAACTCTCTTGTTTAAGTTAGAACCAAGTCGAAAAACATGGTAAACCGGACTCAAACAGTTCACTATCACGTTCACCAATCTTATTGAATGACATAATGTGTTCAACTCTCTTGTCTGAGTTAGAACGAATACGAAACACTTGGTAAAACAGACTCAAATTGTTCACTATCATATTCACCGATCTCCTTGAAGAAATTAACGTGATCAACTCTCTAGCCTTAGTTAGAACCAAGTCAAAACACTTGTTAAACCGACTTAAAGATTTCACTAATACGCTCACCGATCTTTTTGAAGAACAAAACATGATCAACTCTCTAGTCCGAGTTAGAACCAAGTTGAAACAATTGGTAAAATAGACTTAAAAATTTCACTATCACGTTCACCGATCTTCTTTGAAATTATTAACGTGATCAACTCTCCGGTCCGAGTTACAAGAAGACGAAGCACTTGGTAAACTTGATTCAAAGAGTTCACTATCACTATTACCTATCTCCTTTGAAATACTTAACGTGATCAACTCTCTTGTTTAAGTTATAACCAAGTTGAAAAACTAGGTAAACCAGACTCAAAGACTTCACTATCACGTTCACCAATCTTATTTGAATGACTTATAAATGTATTCAACTCTCTGGTCTGAGTTAGACCGAAGACGAAACACTTGGTAAAATAGACTCAAATTGTTCACTATCACATTCACCGATCTCCTTAAAGAAATTAACGTGATCAACTCTCTAGCCTTAGTTAGAACAAACATTTCACTAATATGTTCTCTGATCTCTTTTGAAGAACAAAACATGATCAACTCTCTAGTCCGAGTTAGAACCAAGTTGAAACAATTGGTAAAATAGACTTAAAAATTTCACTACCACGCTCACCATTCTTCTTTGAAGGAGTTAACGTGATAAACTCTCCTACGAGTTACAAAGAAGACGAAATACTTGGTAAACTTCATTCAAAGAGTTCACTATCACTATTACCTATCTCCTTTGAAGAACTTACCGTGATCAACTCTCTTGTTTAAGTTAGAACCAAGTCGAAAAACATGGTAAACCGGACTCAAATGATTCACTATCACGCTCACCAATCTTATTTGAATGACTTAATGTGTTCAACTCTCTTGTCCGAAAGTTAGAGCGAAGATGAAACATTTGGTAAAACAGAATCAAATTGTTCACTATCACATTCACCGATTTCCTTTGAAGAAATTAACGTGATCAACTCAGAGCCTTAGTTAGAACCAAGTCGAAAAACTTGTTAAGTCGACTCAAAGATTTCACTAATACGTTCACTGATCTCTTTTGAAGAACAAAACATGATCAACTCTCTAGTCCGAGTTAGAACCAAGTTAAAACAATTGGTAAAATAGACTTTAAAATTTCACTATCACGTTCACTGATCTTCTTTGAAGGAATTAACGTGATCAACTCTCCTGACCGAGTTACAAAGAAGACTAAACACTTGGTAAACTTGATTCAAAGAGTTCACTATCACTATTACCTATCTCCTTTGAAAACTTAACTTGATCAACTCTCTTGTTTAAGTTATAACCAAGTTGAAAACTTGGTAAACCAGACTCAAAGAATTCACTATCACGTTCACCAATCTTATTTGAATGACTTAATGTGTTCAACTCTCTGGTCTGAGTTAGAACGAAGACGAAACACTTGGTAAACTTGATTCAAAGAATTCACTATCACAATTACCTATCTCCTTTGAAGAACTTAACATGATCAACTCTCTTGTTTAAGTTAGAACCAAGTCGAAAAACATGGTAAATCGGACTCAAACAGTTCACTATCACGTCCACCAATCTTATTGAATGACTTAATGTGTTCAACTCTCTGGTCTGAGTTAGAACGAAGACGAAACACTTGGTAAAACTGACTCAAATTGTTCACTATCACATTCACCGATCTCCCTTGAAGAAATTCACGTGATCAACTCTCTAGCCTTAGTTAGAACCAAGTCAAAACACTTGTTAAACCGACTTAAAGATTTCACTAATACGCTTCACCGATCTCTTTTGAAGAACAAAACATGATCAACTCTCTAGTCCGAGTTAGAACCAAGTTGAAACAATTGGTAAAATAGAGTTAAAAATTTCACTATCACATTCACCGATCTTCTTTGAAGCAATTAACGTGATCAACTCTGGTTCGAAAGTACAAAGAAGACGAAACACTTGGTAAACTTGATTCAAAGAGTTCACTATCACTATTACCTATCTCCTTTGAAAACTTAACGTGATCAACTCTCTTGTTTAAGTTATAACCAAGTCGAAAAACTTGGTAAACTGCACTCAAAGACTTCACTATCACGCTCACCAATCTTATTTGAATGACTTAATGTGTTCAACTCTCTCGGTCCGAAAGTTAGAACGAAGACGAAACACTTGGTAAACTTGATTCAAAGAGTTCACTATCACTATTACCTATCTCCTTTGAAGAACTTAACATGATCAACTCTCTTGTTTAAGTTAGAACCAAGTCGAAAAACATGGTAAACCGGACTCAAACAGTTCACTATCACGTTCACCAATCTTATTGAATGACATAATGTGTTCAACTCTCAGTCCGTCCGAGTTAGAACGAATACGAAACACTTGGTAAAACAGACTCAAATTGTTCACTATCATATTCACCGATCTCCCTTGAAGAAATTAACGTGATCAACTCTCTAGCCTTAGTTAGAACCAAGTCAAAACACTTGTTAAACTGGACTTAAAGATTTCACTAATACGTTCACTGATCTTTTTTGAAGAACAAAACATGATCAACTCTCTAGTCCGAGTTAGAACCAAGTTGAAACAATTGGTAAAATAGACTTAAAAATTTCACTATCACGCTCACCGATCTTCTTTGAAATTATTAACGTGATCAACTCTCCGGTCCCGAGTTACAAGAAGACGAAGCACTTGGTAAACTTGATTCAAAGAGTTCACTATCACTATTACCTATCTCCTTTGAAATACTTAACGTGATCAACTCTCTTGTTTAAGTTATAACCAAGTTGAAAACTAGGTAAACCTGGACTCAAAGACTTCACTATCACGCTCACCAATCTTATTTGAATGACTTATAAATGTGTTCAACTCTCTGGTCCGAAAGTTAGACCGAAGACGAAACACTTGGTAAAATAGACTCAAATTGTTCACTATCACATTCACCGATCTCCTTAAAGAAATTAACGTGATCAACTCTCTAGCCTTAGTTAGAACAAACATTTCACTAATATGTTCTCTCGATCTCTTTTGAAGAACAAAACATGATCAACTCTCTAGTCCGAGTTAGAACCAAGTTGAAACAATTGGTAAAATAGACTTAAAAATTTCACTACCACGTTCACCATTCTTCTTTGAAGGAGTTAACGTGATAAACTCTCCGGTCAGAGTTACAAAGAAGACGAAATACTTGGTAAACTTCATTCAAAGAGTTCACTATCACTATTACCTATCTCCTTTGAAGAACTTACCGTGATCAACTCTCTTGTTTAAGTTAGAACCAAGTCGAAAAACATGGTAAACCGGACTCAAACAGTTCACTATCACGTTCACCAATCTTATTTGAATGACTTGATGTGTTCAACTCTCTTGTCTGAGTTAGAGCGAAGATGAAACATTTGGTAAAACAGACTCAAATTGTTCACTATCACATTCACCGATTTCCCTTGAAGAAATTAACGTGATCAACTCTGTAACCTTAGTTAGAACCAAGTCGAAATACTTGTTAAACTGGACTCAAAGATTTCACTAATACGTTCATCGATCTCTTTGAAGAACAAAACATGATCAACTCTCTAGTCCGAGTTAGAACCAAGTTGAAACAATTGGTAAAATAGAGTTAAAAATTTCACTATAACATTCACCGATCTTCTTTGAAGCAATTAACGTGATCAACTCTCCGGTCTGAGTTACAAAGAAGACGAAACACTTGGTAAACTTGATTCAAAGAGTTCACTATCACTATTACCTATCTCCTTTGAAAAACTTAACGTGATCAACTCTCTTGTTTAAGTTATAACCAAGTCGAAAAACTTGGTAAACCAGACTCAAAGACTTCACTATCACGTTCACCAATCTTATTTGAATGACTTAATGTGTTCAACTCTCTGGTCTGAGTTAGAACGAAGACGAAACACTTGGTAAACTTGATTCAAAGAGTTCACTATCACTATTACCTATCTCCTTTGAAGAACTTAACATGATCAACTCTCTTGTTTAAGTTAGAACCAAGTCGAAAAACATGGTAAACCGGATCAAACAGATTCACTATCACGCTCACCAATCTTATTGAATGACATAATGTGTTCAACTCTCCAGTCCGAGTTAGAACGAATACGAAACACTTGGTAAAACAGACTCAAATTGTTCACTATCATATTCACCGATCTCCTTAAAGAAACTAACGTGATCAACTCTCTAGCCTTAGTTAGAACCAAGTCAAAACACTTGTTAAACCGACTTAAAGATTTCACTAATACGCTCACCGATCTTTTTGAAGAACAAAACATGATCAACTCTCTAGTCCGAAAGTTAGAACCAAATTGAAACAATTGGTAAAATAGACTTAAAAATTTCACTATCACGCTCACCGATCTTCTTTGAAAGAATTAACGTGATCAACTCTCCCGGTCCGAGTTACAAAGAAGACGAAAACTTGGTAAACTTGATTCAAAACATGATCAACTCTCTAGTCCGAGTTAGAACCAAGTTGAAACAATTGGTAAAATAGACTTAAAAATTTCACTATCACGCTCACCGATCTTCTTTGAAATTATTAACGTGATCAACTCTCCGGTCCGAGTTACAAGAAGACGAAGCACTTGGTAAACTTGATTCAAAGAGTTCACTATCACTATTACCTATCTCCTTTGAAATACTTAACGTGATCAACTCTCTTGTTTAAGTTATAACCAAGTTGAAAACTAGGTAAACTGGACTCAAAGACTTCACTATCACGCTCACCAATCTTATTTGAATGACTTATAAATGTGTTCAACTCTCTCGGTCCGAAAGTTAGACCAGAAGACTAAACACTTGGTAAAATAGACTCAAATTGTTCACTATCACATTCACCGATCTCCCTTAAAGAAATTAACGTGATCAACTCTCTAGCCTTAGTTAGAACAAACATTTCACTAATATGTTCTCTCCGATCTCTTTTGAAGAACAAAACATGATCAACTCTCTAGTCCGAGTTAGAACCAAGTTGAAACAATTGGTAAAATAGACTTAAAAATTTCACTACCACGCTCACCATTCTTCTTTGAAGGAGTTAACGCCATAAACTCTCCGGTCCGAAAGTTACAAAGAAGATTTAAATACTTGGTAAACTTCATTCAAAGAGTTCACTATCACTATTACCTATCTCCTTTGAAGAACTTAACGTGATCAACTCTCTTGTTTAAGTTAGAACCAAGTCAAAAAACATGGTAAACCGGACTCAAACAGTTCACTATCACGTTCACCAATCTTATTTGAATGACTTAATGTGTTCAACTCTCTTGTCCGAGTTAGAGCGAAGATGAAACATTTGGTAAAACAGAATCAAATTGTTCACTATCACATTCACCGATTTCCTTTGAAGAAATTAACGTGATCAACTCTGTAGCCTTAGTTAGAACCAAGTCGAAAAACTTGTTAAACTGGACTCAAAGATTTCACTAATACGCTCACCGATCTCTTTTGAAGAACAAAACATGATCAACTCTCTAGTCCGAGTTAGAACCAAGTTAAAACAATTGGTAAAATAGACTTTAAAATTTCACTATCACGCTCATCGATCTTCTTTGAAGGAATTAACGTGATCAACTCTCCGACCGAAAGTTACAAAGAAGACGAAACACTTGGTAAACTTGATTCAAAGAGTTCACTATCACTATTACCTATCTCCTTTGAAAAACTTAACGTGATCAACTCTCTTGTTTAAGTTATAACCAAGTTGAAAAAACTTGGTAAACTGGACTCAAACAATTCACTATCACGTTCACCAATCTTATTTGAATGACTTAATGTGTTCAACTCTCTGGTCTGAGTTAGAACGAAGACGAAACACTTGGTAAACTTGATTCAAAGAATTCACTATCACAATTACCTATCTCCTTTGAAGAACTTAACATGATCAACTCTCTTGTTTAAGTTAGAACCAAGTCGAAAAACATGGTAAATCGGACTCAAACAGTTCACTATCACGTCCACCAATCTTATTGAATGACTTAATGTGTTCAACTCTCTGGTCTGAGTTAGAACGAAGAAAAACACTTGGTAAAACAGACTCAAATTGTTCACTATCACATTCACCGATCTCCCTTGAAGAAATTCACGTGATCAACTCTCTAGCCTTAGTTAGAACCAAGTCAAAACACTTGTTAAACTGGACTTAAAGATTTCACTAATACGTTCACTGATCTCTTTTGAAGAACAAAACATGATCAACTCTCTAGTCCGAGTTAGAACCAAGTTGAAACAATTGGTAAAATAGAGTTAAAAATTTCACTATCACATTCACCGATCTTCTTTGAAGCAATTAACGTGATCAACTCTCCGGTCCGAGTTACAAAGAAGACGAAAACCCTGGTAAACTTGATTCAAAGAGTTCACTATCACTATTACCTATCTCCTTTGAAAAACTTAACGTGATCAACTCTCTTGTTTAAGTTATAACCAAGTCGAAAAACTTGGTAAACCAGACTCAAAGACTTCACTATCACGTTCACCAATCTTATTTGAATGACTTAATGTGTTCAACTCTCTGGTCTGAGTTAGAACGAAAGGCGAAACACTTGGTAAACTTGATTCAAAGAGTTCACTATCACTATTACCTATCTCCTTTGAAGAACTTAACATGATCAACTCTCTTGTTTAAGTTAGAACCAAGTCGAAAAACATGGTAAACCTGGACTCAAGCAGTTCCACTATCACGCTCACCAATCTTATTGAATGACATAATGTGTTCAACTCTCTCAGTCTGAGTTAGAACGAATACGAAACACTTGGTAAAACAGACTCAAATTGTTCACTATCATATTCACCGATCTCCCTTGAAGAAATTAACGTGATCAACTCTCTAGCCTTAGTTAGAACCAAGTCAAAACACTTGTTAAACTGGACTTAAAGATTTCACTAATACGTTCACTGATCTTTTTTGAAGAACAAAACATGATCAACTCTCTAGTCCGAGTTAGAACCAAGTTGAAACAATTGGTAAAATAGACTTAAAAATTTCACTATCACGTTCACCGATCTTCTTTGAAATTATTAACGTGATCAACTCTCCGGTCCGAGTTACAAGAAGACGAAGCACTTGGTAAACTTGATTCAAAGAGTTCACTATCACTATTACCTATCTCCTTTGAAATATTTAACGTGATCAACTCTCTTGTTTAAGTTATAACCAAGTTGAAAAACTAGGTAAACCAGACTCAAAGACTTCACTATCACGTTCACCAATCTTATTTGAATGACTTATAAATGTGTTCAACTCTCTGGTCTGAGTTAGACCGAAGACGAAACACTTGGTAAAATAGACTCAAATTGTTCACTATCACATTCACCGATCTCCCTTAAAGAAATTAACGTGATCAACTCTCTAGCCTTAGTTAGAACAAACATTTCACTAATATGTTCTCTGATCTCTTTTGAAGAACAAAACATGATCAACTCTCTAGTCCGAGTTAGAACCAAGTTGAAACAATTGGTAAAATAGACTTAAAAATTTCACTACCACGTTCACCATTCTTCTTTGAAGGAGTTAACGTGATAAACTCTCCGGTCAGAGTTACAAAGAAGACGAAATACTTGGAAAACTTCATTCAAAGAGTTCACTATCACTATTACCTATCTCCTTTGAAGAACTTACCGTGATCAACTCTCTTGTTTAAGTTAGAACCAAGTCGAAAAACATGGTAAACCGGACTCAAACAGTTCACTATCACGTTCACCAATCTTATTTGAATGACTTAATGTGTTCAACTCTCTTGTCTGAGTTAGAGCGAAGATGAAACATTTGGTAAAACAGACTCAAATTGTTCACTATCACATTCACCGATTTCCCTTGAAGAAATTAACGTGATCAACTCTGTAACCTTAGTTAGAACCAAGTCGAAATACTTGTTAAACTGGACTCAAAGATTTCACTAATACGTTCACTGATCTCTTTTGAAGAACAAAACATGATCAACTCTCTAGTCCGAGTTAGAACCAAGTTGAAACAATTGGTAAAATAGAGTTAAAATTTTCACTATCACATTCACCGATCTTCTTTGAAGCAATTAACGTGATCAACTCTCCTGTTCGAAAGTTACAAAGAAGGCGAAACACGCAGTAAACTTGATTCAAAGAGTTCACTATCACTATTACCTATCTCCTTTGAAAAACTTAACGTGATCAACTCTCTTGTTTAAGTTATAACCAAGTCGAAAAACTTGGTAAACCAGACTCAAAGACTTCACTATCACGTTCACCAATCTTATTTGAATGACTTAATGTGTTCAACTCTCTGGTCTGAGTTAGAACGAAGACGAAACACTTGGTAAACTTGATTCAAAGAGTTCACTATCACTATTACCTATCTCCTTTGAAGAACTTAACATGATCAACTCTCTTGTTTAAGTTAGAACCAAGTCGAAAAACATGGTAAACCGGACTCAAATAGTTCCACTATCACGTTCACCAATCTTATTGAATGACATAATGTGTTCAACTCTGCAGTCCGAGTTAGAACGAATACGAAACACTTGGTAAAAGCAGACTCAAATTGTTCACTATCATATTCACCGATCTCCCTTAAAGAAATTAACGTGATCAACTCTCTAGCCTTAGTTAGAACCAAGTCAAAACACTTGTTAAACTGGACTTAAAGATTTCACTAATACGTTCACTGATCTTTTTTGAAGAACAAAACATGATCAACTCTCTAGTCCGAGTTAGAACGACGATGAAACACTTGGTAAACTGGACTCAAAGAGTTCACTATCACATTCACTGATCTCTTTTGAAGAACTTAACATGATCAACTCTCTAGTCTTTGTTAGAACCAAGTCGAAACACTTGTTAAACCGGCCTCAAATATTTCACTAACACGTTCATTAATCTCCCTTGAAGAACATAACATGATCAACTCTCAAGTCCGAGTTTGAACCAAGTTGTAACACTTGGTAAAATAGACTTAAAAATTTCACTATCACGTTCACCGATCTTCTTTGAAGGAATTAACGTGATCAACTCTCCGGTCCGAGTTACAAAGAAGACGAAACACTTGGTAAACTTTATTCAAAGTGTTTACTATCACTATCACCTATCTCCTTTGAAAAACTTAACGTGATCAAATCCCTTGTTTAAGTTAGAACGAAGACGAAACACATGGTAAACCGGACTCAAAATGTTCTCTATCACATTCATCGAACTCCCTTAAAGAAACTAACGTGATCAAATCTCCTGTTCTATTTAAAATGAAGATATAACACTTGGTAAACCCGACTCAAATAGTTCACTATCACATTCACCGATCTCCCTTGAAGAAATTGGCGTGATCAACTCTCTAGCCTTAGTTAGAACCAAGTCGAAACACTTGTTAAACCAGACTCAAAATGTTCTGGATCACATTCATCGAACTCCCTTAAAGAAACTAACGTGATCAAATCTCCCGTTCGATTTAAAATGAAGATGTAACACTTGGTAAACATGACTCAAATAGTTCACTGTCACATTTTGCGCTCTCTATGTAGGATGTAACGTGGTCAACTATCTTTTCCGAGTTAGAACGAAGATGAAACACTTGGTAAACCCGACTCAAATAGTTAACTATCACATTCACCGATCTCCCTTGAAGAAATTGACGTGATCAACTCTCTAGCCTTAGTTAGAACCATGTCGAAAAACTTGTTAAACCGGACTCAAAGATTTCACTAACACGTTCATTAATCTCCCTTGAAGAACATAACATGATCAACTCTCAAGTCCGAGTTTGAACCAAGTTGAAACACTTGGTAAAATAGACTTAAAAATTTCACTATCACGTTCACCGATCTTCTTTGAAGGAATTAACGTGATCAACTCTCCGGTCCGAGTTACAAAGAAGACGAAACACTTGGTAAACTTTATTCAAAGTGTTTACTATCACTATCACCTATCTCCTTTGAAAAACTTAACGTGATCAAGTCCCTTGTTTAAGTTAGAACGAAGACGAAACACATGGTAAACCGGACTCAAAATGTTCTCTATCACATTCATCGAACTCCCTTAAAGAAACTAACGTGATCAAATCTCCTGTTCTATTTAAAATGAAGATATAACACTTGGTAAACCCAACTCAAATAGTTCACTATCACATTCACCGATCTCCCTTGAAGAAATTGGCGTGATCAACTCTCTAGCCTTAGTTAGAACCAAGTCGAAACACTTGTTAAACCGGACTCAAATATTTCACTAACATGTTCATTAATCTCCCTTGAAGAACATAACATGATCAACTCTCAAGTCCGAGTTTGAACCAAGTTGAAACAATTGGTAAAATAGATTTAAAAATTTCACTATCACGTTCACCGATCTTCTTTGAAGGAATTAACGTGATCAACTCTCCAGTCAGAGTTACAAAGAAGACAAAACACTTGGTAAACTTTATTCAAAGAGTTCACTATCACTATTACCTATCTCCTTTGAAAAACTTAACGTGATCAAATCCCTTGTTTAAGTTAGAACGAAGACGAAACACATGGTAAACCGGACTCAAAATGTTCTCTATCACATTCATCGAACTCCCTTAAAGAAACTAACGTGATCAAATCTCCCGTTCGATTTAAAATGAAGATGTAACACTTGGTAAACCCGACTCAAATAGTTCACTATCACATTTTGCGCTCTCTATGTAGGATTTAACGTGGTCAACTATCTTTTCCGAGTTAGAACGACGATGAAACACTTGGTAAACTGGACTCAAAGAGTTCACTATCACATTCACTGATCTCTTTTGAAGAACTTAACATGATCAACTCTCTAGTCTTTGTTAGAACCAAGTCGAAACACTTGTTAAACCGGCCTCAAATATTTCACTAACACGTTCATTAATCTCCCTTGAAGAACATAACATGATCAACTCTCAAGTCCGAGTTTGAACCAAGTTTTACTTGGTAAAATAGACTTAAAAATTTCACTATCACGTTCACCGATCTTCTTTGAAGGAATTAACGTGATCAACTCTCCGGTCCGAGTTACAAAGAAGACGAAACACTTGGTAAACTTTATTCAAAGAGTTCACTATCACTATTACTACCTCCTTTGAAAAACTTAACGTGATCAAATCCCTTGTTTAAGTTAGAACGAAGACGAAACACGTAAACCGGACTCAAAATGTTCTCTATCACATTCATCGAACTCCCTTAAAGAAACTAACGTGATCAAATCTCCCGTTCGATTTAAAATGAAGATGTAACACTTGGTAAACCCGACTCAAATAGTTCACTATCACATTTTGCGCTCTCTATGTAGGATTTAACGTGGTCAACTATCTTTTCCGAGTTAGAAGCGGCGATGAAACACTTGGTAAATGGACTCAAAGAGTTCACTATCACATTCACTGATCTCTTTTGAAGAACTTAACATGATCAACTCTCTAGTCTTTGTTAGAACCAAGTCGAAACACTTGTTAAACCGGCCTCAAATATTTCACTAACACGTTCATTAATCTCCCTTGAAGAACATAACATGATCAACTCTCAAGTCTGAGTTTGAACCAAGTTTTACTTGGTAAAATAGACTTAAAAATTTCACTATCACGTTCACCGATCTTCTTTGAAGGAATTAACGTGATCAACTCTCTGGTCCGAGTTACAAAGGAGACGAAACACTTGGTAAACTTTATTCAAAGAGATCACTATCACTATTACCTACCTCCTTTGAAAAACTTAACGTGATCAAATCCCTTGTTTAAGTTAGAATGAAGACGAAACACATGGTAAACCGGACTCAAAATGTTATGTATCACATTCATCGAACTCCCTTAAAGAAATTAACGTGATCAAATCTCCCGTTCGATTTAAAATGAAGATGTAACACTTGGTAAACACGACTTAAATAGTTCACTATCACATTTTGCGCTCTCTATGTAGGATTTAACGTGGTCAACTATCTTTTCCGAGTTAGAACGATGATGAAACACTTGGTAAACCCGACTCAAATAGTTCACTATCACATTCACGGATCTCCCTTGAAGAAATTGACGTGATCAACTCTCTAGCCTTAGTTAGAACAATGTCGAAAAACTTGTTAAACCGGTCTCAAAGATTTCACTTACACGTTCATTAATATCCCTTGAAGAACATAACATGATCAACTCTCAAGTCCGAGTTTGAACCAAGTTGAAACAATTGGTAAAATAGACTTAAAAATTTCACTATCACGTTCACCGATCTTCTTTGAAGAAATTAACGTGATCAACTCTCCAGTCAGAGTTACAAAGATGACAAAACACTTGGTAAACTTTATTCAAAGAGTTCACTATCACTATTACCTATCTCCTTTGAAAAACTTAACGTGATCAAATCCCTTGTTTAAGTTAGAACGAAGACGAAACACATGGTAAACCGGACTCAAAATATTCTCTATCACATTCATCGAACTCCCTTAAAGAAACTAACGTGATCAAATCTCCGTTCTATTTAAAATGAAGATATAACACTTGGTAAACCCGACTCAAATAGTTCACTATCACATTCACCGATCTCCTTGAAGAAATTGGCGTGATCAACTCTCTAGCCTTAGTTAGAACTAAGATGAAACACTTGTTAAACGGACTCAAATATTTCACTAACACGTTCATTAATCTCCCTTGATGAACATAACATGATCAACTCTCTAGTCTTTGTTAGAACCAAGTCGAAACACTTGTTAAACCGGACTCAAATATTTCACTAACACGTTCATTAATCTCCTTGAAGAACATAACATGATCAACTCTCAAGTCAGAGTTTGAACCAAGTTGAAACAATTGGTAAAATAGACTTAAAAATTTCACTATCACGCGTTCACCGATCTTCTTTGAAGGAATTAACGTGATCAACTCTCGATCGAGTTACAAAGAAGACAAAACACTTGGTAAACTTTATTCAAAGAGTTCACTATCACTATTACCTATCTCCTTTGAAAAACTTAACGTGATCAAATCCCTTGTTTAAGTTTGAACGAAGACGAAACACGTAAACCGGACTCAAAATGTTCTCTATCACATTCATCGAACTCCCTTAAAGAAACTAACGTGATCAAATCTCCCGTTCGATTTAAAATGAAGATGTAACACTTGGTAAACCCGACTCAAATAGTTCACTATCACATTTTGCGCTCTCTATGTAGGATTTAACGTGGTCAACTATCTTTTCCGAGTTAGAACGACGATGAAACACTTGGTAAACTGGACTCAAAGAGTTCACTATCACATTCACTGATCTCTTTTGAAGAACTTAACATGATCAACTCTCTAGTCTTTGTTAGAACCAAGTCGAAACACTTGTTAAACCGGCCTCAAATATTTCACTAACACGTTCATTAATCTCCCTTGAAGAACATAACATGATCAACTCTCAAGTCCGAGTTTGAACCAAGTTGTAACACTTGGTAAAATAGACTTAAAAATTTCACTATCACGTTCACCGATCTTCTTTGAAGGAATAAACGTGATCAACTCTCCGGTCCGAGTTACAAAGAAGACGAAACACTTGGTAAACTTTATTCAAAGTGTTTACTATCACTATCACCTATCTCCTTTGAAAAACTTAACGTGATCAAATCCCTTGTTTAAGTTAGAACGAAGAAGACGAAACACATGGTAAAACCGGACTCAAAATGTTCTCTATCACATTCATCGAACTCCCTTAAAGAAACTAACGTGATCAAATCTCCTGTTCTATTTAAAATGAAGATATAACACTTGGTAAACCCGACTCAAATAGTTCACTATCACATTCACCGATCTCCCTTGAAGAAATTGGCGTGATCAACTCTCTAGCCTTAGTTAGAACCAAGTCGAAACACTTGTTAAACCAGACTCAAAATGTTCTGGATCACATTCATCGAACTCCCTTAAAGAAACTAACGTGATCAAATCTCCCGTTCGATTTAAAATGAAGATGTAACACTTGGTAAACATGACTCAAATAGTTCACTGTCACATTTTGCGCTCTCTATGTAGGATGTAACGTGGTCAACTATCTTTTCCGAGTTAGAACGAACATGAAACACTTGGTAAACCCGACTCAAATAGTTAACTATCACATTCACCGATCTCCCTTGAAGAAATTGACGTGATCAACTCTCTAGCCTTAGTTAGAACCATGTCGAAAAACTTGTTAAACCGGACTCAAAGATTTCACTAACACGTTCATTAATCTCCCTTGAAGAACATAACATGATCAACTCTCAAGTCCGAGTTTGAACCAAGTTGAAACACTTGGTAAAATAGACTTAAAAATTTCACTATCACGTTCACCGATCTTCTTTGAAGGAATTAACGTGATCAACTCTCGATCCGAGTTACAAAGAAGGCGAAACACTTGGTAAACTTTATTCAAAGTGTTTACTATCACTATCACCTATCTCCTTTGAAAAACTTAACGTGATCAAGTCCCTTGTTTAAGTTAGAACGAAGACGAAACACATGGTAAACCGGACTCAAAATGTTCTCTATCACATTCATCGAACTCCCTTAAAGAAACTAACGTGATCAAATCTCCTGTTCTATTTAAAATGAAGATATAACACTTGGTAAACCCAACTCAAATAGTTCACTATCACATTCACCGATCTCCTTGAAGAAATTGGCGTGATCAACTCTCTAGCCTTAGTTAGAACCAAGTCGAAACACTTGTTAAACCGGACTCAAATATTTCACTAACATGTTCATTAATCTCCCTTGAAGAACATAACATGATCAACTCTCAAGTCCGAGTTTGAACCAAGTTGAAACAATTGGTAAAATAGATTTAAAAATTTCACTATCACGTTCACCGATCTTCTTTGAAGGAATTAACGTGATCAACTCTCGATCGAGTTACAAAGAAGACAAAACACTTGGTAAACTTTATTCAAAGAGTTCACTATCACTATTACCTATCTCCTTTGAAAAACTTAACGTGATCAAATCCCTTGTTTAAGTTAGAACGAAGACGAAACACATGGTAAACCGGACTCAAAATGTTCTCTATCACATTCATCGAACTCCCTTAAAGAAACTAACGTGATCAAAATCTCGTTCGATTTAAAATGAAGATGTAACACTTGGTAAACCCGACTCAAATAGTTCACTATCACTTTTTGCTCTCTATGTAGGATTTAACGTGGTCAACTATCTTTTCCAGAGTTAGAACAGCGATGAAACACTTGGTAAAGCTGGACTCAAAGAGTTCACTATCACATTCAACCGATCTCTTTTGAAGAACTTAACATGATCAACTCTCTAGTCTTTGTTAGAACCAAGTCGAAACACTTGTTAAACCGGCCTCAAATATTTCACTAACACGTTCATTAATCTCCCTTGAAGAACATAACATGATCAACTCTCAAGTCGAGTTTGAACCAAGTTTTACTTGGTAAAATAGACTTAAAAATTTCACTATCACGTTCACCGATCTTCTTTGAAGGAATTAACGTGATCAACTCTCGATCAGAGAGTTACAAAGAAAGGCGAAACACTTGGTAAACTTTATTCAAAGAGTTCACTATCACTATTACCTACCTCCTTTGAAAAACTTAACGTGATCAAATCCCTTGTTTAAGTTAGAGCGAAGGCGAAACACGTAAACCCGGACTCAAAATGTTCTCATCACATTCATCGAACTCCTTAAAGAAACTAACGTGATCAAATCTCCCGTTCGATTTAAAATGAAGATGTAACACTTGGTAAACCCGACTCAAATAGTTCACTATCACATTTTGCGCTCTCTATGTAGGATTTAACGTGGTCAACTATCTTTTCCGAGTTAGAACGACGATGAAACACTTGGTAAACTGGACTCAAAGAGTTCACTATCACATTCACTGATCTCTTTTGAAGAACTTAACATGATCAACTCTCTAGTCTTTGTTAGAACCAAGTCGAAACACTTGTTAAACCGGCCTCAAATATTTCACTAACACGTTCATTAATCTCCCTTGAAGAACATAACATGATCAACTCTCAAGTCCGAGTTTGAACCAAGTTTTACTTGGTAAAATAGACTTAAAAATTTCACTATCACGTTCACCGATCTTCTTTGAAGGAATTAACGTGATCAACTCTCAGTCCGGAGTTACAAAGAAGACGAAACACTTGGTAAACTTTATTCAAAGAGTTCACTATCACTATTACCTACCTCCTTTGAAAAACTTAACGTGATCAAATCCCTTGTTTAAGTTAGAATGAAGACGAAACACATGGTAAACCGGACTCAAAATGTTATGTATCACATTCATCGAACTCCCTTAAAGAAATTAACGTGATCAAATCTCCCGTTCGATTTAAAATGAAGATGTAACACTTGGTAAACACGACTTAAATAGTTCACTATCACATTTTGCGCTCTCTATGTAGGATTTAACGTGGTCAACTATCTTTTAGAGTTAGAGCGATGATGAAACACTTGGTAAACCCGACTCAAATAGTTCACTATCACATTCACGGATCTCCCTTGAAGAAATTGACGTGATCAACTCTCTAGCCTTAGTTAGAACAATGTCGAAAAACTTGTTAAACCGGTCTCAAAGATTTCACTTACACGTTCATTAATATCCCTTGAAGAACATAACATGATCAACTCTCAAGTCCGAGTTTGAACCAAGTTGAAACAATTGGTAAAATAGACTTAAAAATTTCACTATCACGTTCACCGATCTTCTTTGAAGAAATTAACGTGATCAACTCTCCAGTCAGAGTTACAAAGATGACAAAACACTTGGTAAACTTTATTCAAAGAGTTCACTATCACTATTACCTATCTCCTTTGAAAAACTTAACGTGATCAAATCCCTTGTTTAAGTTAGAACGAAGACGAAACACATGGTAAACCGGACTCAAAATATTCTCTATCACATTCATCGAACTCCCTTAAAGAAACTAACGTGATCAAATCTCCCGTTCTATTTAAAATGAAGATATAACACTTGGTAAACCCGACTCAAATAGTTCACTATCACATTCACCGATCTCCTTGAAGAAATTGGCGTGATCAAGTTCTCTCTAGCCTTAGTTAGAACTAAGTCGAAACACTTGTTAAACGGACTCAAATATTTCACTAACACGTTCATTAATCTCCCTTGATGAACATAACATGATCAACTCTCAAGTCAGAGTTTGAACCAAGTTGAAACAATTGGTAAAATAGACTTAAAAATTTCACTATCACGTTCACCGATCTTCTTTGAAGGAATTAACGTGATCAACTCTCGATCGAGTTACAAAGAAGACAAAACACTTGGTAAACTTTATTCAAAGAGTTCACTATCACTATTACCTATCTCCTTTGAAAAACTTAACGTGATCAAATCCCTTGTTTAAGTTTGAGCGAAGGCGAAAACACGTAAACCAGGACTCAAAATGTTCTCTATCACATTCATCGAACTCCCTTAAAGAAACTAACGTGATCAAATCTCGTTCGATTTAAAATGAAGATGTAACACTTGGTAAACCCGACTCAAATAGTTCACTATCACATTTTGCGCTCTCTATGTAGGATTTAACGTGGTCAACTATCTTTCGAGAGTTAGAGCGGCGATGAAACACTTGGTAAAGCCGGACTCAAAAAGAGTTCACTATCACATTCAACGATCTCTTTTGAAGAACTTAACATGATCAACTCTCTAGTCTTTGTTAGAACCAAGTGAAACACTTGTTAAACCGGCCTCAAATATTTCACTAACACGTTCATTAATCTCCTTGAAGAACATAACATGATCAACTCTCAAGTCAGAGTTTGAACCAAGTTGTAACACTTGGTAAAATAGACTTAAAAATTTCACTATCACGTTCACCGATCTTCTTTGAAGGAATTAACGTGATCAACTCTCGATCAGAGTTACAAAGAAGGCGAAACACTTGGTAAACTTTATTCAAAGTGTTTACTATCACTATCACCTATCTCCTTTGAAAAACTTAACGTGATCAAATCCCTTGTTTAAGTTAGAGCGAAGGCGAAACACATGGTAAACCGGACTCAAAATGTTCTCTATCACATTCATCGAACTCCCTTAAAGAAACTAACGTGATCAAATCTCCTGTTCTATTTAAAATGAAGATATAACACTTGGTAAACCCGACTCAAATAGTTCACTATCACATTCACCGATCTCCCTTGAAGAAATTGGCGTGATCAACTCTCTAGCCTTAGTTAGAACCAAGTCGAAACACTTGTTAAACCAGACTCAAAATGTTCTGGATCACATTCATCGAACTCCCTTAAAGAAACTAACGTGATCAAATCTCCCGTTCGATTTAAAATGAAGATGTAACACTTGGTAAACATGACTCAAATAGTTCACTGTCACATTTTGCGCTCTCTATGTAGGATGTAACGTGGTCAACTATCTTTTCCGAGTTAGAACGAAGATGAAACACTTGGTAAACCCGACTCAAATAGTTAACTATCACATTCACCGATCTCCCTTGAAGAAATTGACGTGATCAACTCTCTAGCCTTAGTTAGAACCATGTCGAAAAACTTGTTAAACCGGACTCAAAGATTTCACTAACACGTTCATTAATCTCCCTTGAAGAACATAACATGATCAACTCTCAAGTCCGAGTTTGAACCAAGTTGAAACACTTGGTAAAATAGACTTAAAAATTTCACTATCACGTTCACCGATCTTCTTTGAAGGAATTAACGTGATCAACTCTCCGGTCCGAGTTACAAAGAAGACGAAACACTTGGTAAACTTTATTCAAAGTGTTTACTATCACTATCACCTATCTCCTTTGAAAAACTTAACGTGATCAAATCCCTTGTTTAAGTTAGAACGAAGACGAAACACATGGTAAACCGGACTCAAAATGTTCTCTATCACATTCATCGAACTCCCTTAAAGAAACTAACGTGATCAAATCTCCTGTTCTATTTAAAATGAAGATATAACACTTGGTAAACCCGACTCAAATAGTTCACTATCACATTCACCGATCTCCCTTGAAGAAATTGGTGTGATCAACTCTCTAGCCTTAGTTAGAACCAAGTCGAAACACTTGTTAAACCGGACTCAAATATTTCACTAACATGTTCATTAATCTCCCTTGAAGAACATAACATGATCAACTCTCAAGTCCGAGTTTGAACCAAGTTGAAACAATTGGTAAAATAGATTTAAAAATTTCACTATCACGTTCACCGATCTTCTTTGAAGGAATTAACGTGATCAACTCTCCAGTCAGAGTTACAAAGAAGACAAAACACTTGGTAAACTTTATTCAAAGAGTTCACTATCACTATTACCTATCTCCTTTGAAAAACTTAACGTGATCAAATCCCTTGTTTAAGTTAGAGCGAAGAGCGAAACACATGGTAAACCGGACTCAAAATGTTCTCTATCACATTCATCGAACTCCTTAAAGAAACTAACGTGATCAAATCTCTCGTTCGATTTAAAATGAAGATGTAACACTTGGTAAACCCGACTCAAATAGTTCACTATCACATTTTGCGCTCTCTATTTAGGATTTAACGTGGTCAACTATCTTTTCCGAGTTAGAGCAGCGATGAAACACTTGGTAAAGCTGGACTCAAAGAGTTCACTATCACATTCAGCGATCTCTTTTGAAGAACTTAACATGATCAACTCTCTAGTCTTTGTTAGAACCAAGTGAAACACTTGTTAAACCGGCCTCAAATATTTCACTAACACGTTCATTAATCTCCCTTGAAGAACATAACATGATCAACTCTCAAGTCCGAGTTTGAACCAAGTTTTACTTGGTAAAATAGACTTAAAAATTTCACTATCACGTTCACCGATCTTCTTTGAAGGAATTAACGTGATCAACTCTCGATCAGGAGTTACAAAGAAGGCGAAACACTTGGTAAACTTTATTCAAAGAGTTCACTATCACTATTACCTACCTCCTTTGAAAAACTTAACGTGATCAAATCCCTTGTTTAAGTTAGAATGAAGACGAAACACATGGTAAACCGGACTCAAAATGTTATGTATCACATTCATCGAACTCCTTAAAGAAATTAACGTGATCAAATCTCGTTCGATTTAAAATGAAGATGTAACACTTGGTAAACACGACTCAAATAGTTCACTATCACATTTTGCGCTCTCTATGTAGGATTTAACGTGGTCAACTATCTTTTCCGAGTTAGAACGATGATGAACACTTGGTAAACCCGACTCAAATAGTTCACTATCACATTCACGGATCTCCCTTGAAGAAATTGGCGTGATCAACTCTCTAGCCTTAGTTAGAACAATGTCGAAAAACTTGTTAAGCCGGTCTCAAAGATTTCACTTACACGTTCATTAATATCCCTTGAAGAACATAACATGATCAACTCTCAAGTCGAGTTTGAACCAAGTTGAAACAATTGGTAAAATAGACTTAAAAATTTCACTATCACGTTCACCGATCTTCTTTGAAGAAATTAACGTGATCAACTCTCGATCGAGTTACAAAGAAGACAAAACACTTGGTAAACTTTATTCAAAGAGTTCACTATCACTATTACCTATCTCCTTTGAAAAACTTAACGTGATCAAATCCCTTGTTTAAGTTAGAACGAAGACGAAACACATGGTAAACCGGACTCAAAATATTCTCTATCACATTCATCGAACTCCCTTAAAGAAACTAACGTGATCAAATCTCCCGTTCTATTTAAAATGAAGATATAACACTTGGTAAACCCGACTCAAATAGTTCACTATCACATTCACCGATCTCCCTTGAAGAAATTGGCGTGATCAACTCTCTAGCCTTAGTTAGAACTAAGTCGAAACACTTGTTAAACCGGACTCAAATATTTCACTAACACGTTCATTAATCTCCCTTGATGAACATAACATGATCAACTCTCTAGTCTTTGTTAAAACCAAGTCGAAACACTTGTTAAACCGGACTCAAATATTTCACTAACACGTTCATTAATCTCCCTTGAAGAACATAACATGATCAACTCTCAAGTCCGAGTTTGAACCAAGTTGAAACAATTGGTAAAATAGACTTAAAAATTTCACTATCACGTTCACCGATCTTCTTTGAAGGAATTAACGTGATCAACTCTCGATCGAGTTACAAAGAAGACAAAACACTTGGTAAACTTTATTCAAAGAGTTCACTATCACTATTACCTATCTCCTTTGAAAAACTTAACGTGATCAAATCCCTTGTTTAAGTTTGAACGAAGACGAAACACGTAAACCGGACTCAAAATGTTCTCTATCACATTCATCGAACTCCCTTAAAGAAACTAACGTGATCAAATCTCCCGTTCGATTTAAAATGAAGATGTAACACTTGGTAAACCCGACTCAAATAGTTCACTTTATCACATTTTGCGCTCTCTATGTAGGATTTAACGTGGTCAACTATCTTTTCAGAGTTAGAGCGGCGATGAAACACTTGGTAAAGCGGACTCAAAGAGTTCACTATCACATTCACGATCTCTTTTGAAGAACTTAACATGATCAACTCTCTACAGTCTTTGTTAGAACCAAGTCGAAACACTTGTTAAACCGGCCTCAAATATTTCACTAACACGTTCATTAATCTCCTTGAAGAACATAACATGATCAACTCTCAAGTCAGAGTTTGAACCAAGTTGTAACACTTGGTAAAATAGACTTAAAAATTTCACTATCACGTTCACCGATCTTCTTTGAAGGAATTAACGTGATCAACTCTCCGATCAGAGTTACAAAGAAGGCGAAACACTTGGTAAACTTTATTCAAAATGTTTACTATCACTATCACCTATCTCCTTTGAAAAACTTAGCGTGATCAAATCCCTTGTTTAAGTTAGAGCGAAAGGCGAAACACATGGTAAATAGGACTCAAAATGTTCTCTATCACATTCATCGAACTCCTTAAAGAAACTAACATGATCAAATCTCTGTTCTATTTAAAATGAAGATATAACACTTGGTAAACCCGACTCAAATAGTTCACTATCACATTCACCGATCTCCCTTGAAGAAATTGGCGTGATCAACTCTCTAGCCTTAGTTAGAACCAAGTCGAAACACTTGTTAAACCAGACTCAAAATGTTACGGATCACATTCATCGAACTCCCTTAAAGAAACTAACGTGATCAAGTCTCGTTCGATTTAAAATGAAGATGTAACACTTGGTAAACATGACTCAAATAGTTCCTTTGTCACATTTTGCGCTCTCTATGTAGGATGTAAGCGTGGTCAACTATCTTTTCGAGTTAGAGCGAAGATGAAACACTTGGTAAACCCGACTCAAATAGTTAACTATCACATTCACCGATCTCCCTTGAAGAAATTGACGTGATCAACTCTCTAGCCTTAGTTAGAACCATGTCGAAAAACTTGTTAAACGGACTCAAAGATTTCACTAACACGTTCATTAATCTCCCTTGAAGAACATAACATGATCAACTCTCAAGTCAGAGTTTGAACCAAGTTGAAACACTTGGTAAAATAGACTTAAAAATTTCACTATCACGTTCACCGATCTTCTTTGAAGGAATTAGCGTGATCAACTCTCGATCAGGAGTTACAAAGAAGGCGAAACACTTGGTAAACTTTATTCAAAGTGTTTACTATCACTATCACCTATCTCCTTTGAAAAACTTAGCGTGATCAAATCCCTTGTTTAAGTTAGAACGAAGAGCGAAACACATAGTAAACCGGACTCAAAATGTTCTCTATCACATTCATCGAACTCCCTTAAAGAAACTAACGTGATCAAATCTCTGTTCTATTTAAAATGAAGATATAACACTTGGTAAACCCGACTCAAATAGTTTCACTATCACATTCACCGATCTCCCTTGAAGAAATTGGCGTGATCAACTCTCTAGCCTTAGTTAGAACCAAGTCGAAACACTTGTTAAACCGGACTCAAATATTTCACTAACATGTTCATTAATCTCCCTTGAAGAACATAACATGATCAACTCTCAAGTCGAGTTTGAACCAAGTTGAAACACTTGGTAAAATAGACTTAAAAATTTCACTATCACGTTCACGATCTTCTTTGAAGGAATTGCGTGATCAACTCTCGATCGAGTTACAAAGAAGACAAAACACTTGGTAAACTTTATTCAAAGAGTTCACTATCACTATTACCTATCTCCTTTGAAAAACTTAACGTGATCAAATCCCTTGTTTAAGTTAGAGCGAAGAGCGAAACAAATGGTAAACCAGGACTCAAAATGTTCTCTATCACATTCATCGAACTCCCTTAAAGAAACTAACGTAATCAAATCTCGTTCGATTTAAAATGAAGATGTAACACTTGGTAAACCCGACTCAAATGGTTCACTATCACATTTTGCGCTCTCTATGTAGGACTTAACGTGGTCAACTATCTTTTCAGAGTTAGAGCAGCGATGAAACACTTGGTAAAGCCCTGGACTCAAAGAGTTCACTATCACATTCACGATCTCTTTTGAAGAACTTAACATGATCAACTCTCTAGTCTTTGTTAGAACCAAGTCGAAACACTTGTTAAAGCCGGCCTCAAATATTTCACTAACACGTTCATTAATCTCCTTGAAGAACATAACATGATCAACTCTCAAGTCAGAGTTTGAACCAAGTTTTACTTGGTAAAATAGACTTAAAAATTTCACTATCACGTTCACCGATCTTCTTTGAAGGAATGCGTGATCAACTCTCGATCAGGAGTTACAAAGAAGGCGAAACACTTGGTAAACTTTATTCAAAGAGTTCACTATCACTATTACCTACCTCCTTTGAAAAACTTAACGTGATCAAATCCCTTGTTTAAGTTAGAATGAAGACGAAACACATGGTAAACCGGACTCAAAATGTTATGTATCACATTCATCGAACTCCCTTAAAGAAATTAACGTGATCAAATCTCCCGTTCGATTTAAAATGAAGATGTAACACTTGGTAAACACGACTCAAATAGTTCACTATCACATTTTGCGCTCTCTATGTAGGATTTAACGTGGTCAACTATCTTTTCCGAGTTAGAACGATGATGAAACACTTGGTAAACCCGACTCAAATAGTTCACTATCACATTCACGGATCTCCCTTGAAGAAATTGACGTGATCAACTCTCTAGCCTTAGTTAGAACAATGTCGAAAAACTTGTTAAACCGGTCTCAAAGATTTCACTTACACGTTCATTAATATCCCTTGAAGAACATAACATGATCAACTCTCAAGTCCGAGTTTGAACCAAGTTGAAACAATTGGTAAAATAGACTTAAAAATTTCACTATCACGTTCACGATCTTCTTTGAAGAAATTAGCGTGATCAACTCTCGATCGAGTTACAAAGAAGACAAAACACTTGGTAAACTTTATTCAAAGAGTTCACTATCACTATTACCTATCTCCTTTGAAAAACTTAAGCGTGATCAAATCCCTTGTTTAAGTTAGAGCGAAGGCGAAACACATAGTAAGCCGGACTCAAAATATTCTCTATCACATTCATCGAACTCCCTTAAAGAAACTAACGTGATCAAATCTCTCGTTCTATTTAAAATGAAGATATAACACTTGGTAAACCCGACTCAAATAGTTCACTATCACATTCACCCGATCTCCTTGAAGAAATTGGCGTGATCAACTCTCAGCCTTAGTTAGAACTAAGTCGAAACACTTGTTAAACCGGACTCAAATATTTCACTAACACGTTCATTAATCTCCCTTGATGAACATAACATGATCAACTCTCTAGTCTTTGTTAAAACCAAGTCGAAACACTTGTTAAAGCCGGACTCAAATATTTCACTAACACGTTCATTAATCTCCCTTGAAGAACATAACATGATCAACTCTCAAGTCGAGTTTGAACCAAGTTGAAACAATTGGTAAAATAGACTTAAAAATTTCACTATCACGTTCACGATCTTCTTTGAAGGAATTAACGTGATCAACTCTCGATCGAGTTACAAAGAAGACAAAACACTTGGTAAACTTTATTCAAAGAGTTCACTATCACTATTACCTATCTCCTTTGAAAAACTTAGCGTGATCAAATCCCTTGTTTAAGTTTGAGCGAAGGCGAAAACACGTAAGCCGGACTCAAAATGTTCTCTATCACATTCATCGAACTCCCTTAAAGAAACTAACGTGATCAAATCTCGTTCGATTTAAAATGAAGATGTAACACTTGGTAAACCCGACTCAAATAGTTCCTTTATCACATTTTGCGCTCTCTATGTAGGATTTAACGTGGTCAACTATCTTTTCAGAGTTAGAGCGGCGATGAAACACTTGGTAAAGCTGGACTCAAAGAGTTCACTATCACATTCACGATCTCTTTTGAAGAACTTAACATGATCAACTCTCTAGTCTTTGTTAGAACCAAGTGAAACACTTGTTAAGCCGGCCTCAAATATTTCACTAACACGTTCATTAATCTCCCTTGAAGAACATAACATGATCAACTCTCAAGTCAGAGTTTGAACCAAGTTGTAACACTTGGTAAAATAGACTTAAAAATTTCACTATCACGTTCACCGATCTTCTTTGAAGGAATTAGCGTGATCAACTCTCGATCAGAGTTACAAAGAAGGCGAAACACTTGGTAAACTTTATTCAAAGTGTTTACTATCACTATCACCTATCTCCTTTGAAAAACTTAGCGTGATCAAATCCCTTGTTTAAGTTAGAGCGAAGGCGAAACACATAGTAACCGGACTCAAAATGTTCTCTATCACATTCATCGAACTCCCTTAAAGAAACTAACGTGATCAAATCTCTGTTCTATTTAAAATGAAGATTTAACACTTGGTCAACTATCTTTTAAACCCGACTCAAATAGTTCACTATCACATTCACCGATCTCCCTTGAAGAAATTGGCGTGATCAACTCTCTAGCCTTAGTTAGAACCAAGTCGAAAAAACTTGTTAAACCGGACTCAAATATTTCACTAACATGTTCATTAATCTCCCTTGAAGAACATAACATGATCAACTCTCAAGTCAGAGTTTGAACCAAGTTGAAACACTTGGTAAAATAGACTTAAAAATTTCACTATCACGTTCACCGATCTTCTTTGAAGGAATTGCGTGATCAACTCTCGATCGAGTTACAAAGAAGACAAAACACTTGGTAAACTTTATTCAAAGAGTTCACTATCACTATTACCTATCTCCTTTGAAAAACTTAGCGTGATCAAATCCCTTGTTTAAGTTAGAGCGAAGGCGAAACAAATGGTAAACCGGACTCAAAATGTTCTCTATCACATTCATCGAACTCCCTTAAAGAAACTAACGTAATCAAATCTCGTTCGATTTAAAATGAAGATGTAACACTTGGTAAACCCGACTCAAATAGTTCACTATCACATTTTGCGCTCTCTATGTAGGACTTGGCGTTGGTCAACTATCTTTTCAGAGTTAGAGCGGCGATGAAACACTTGGTAAACCGGACTCAAATAGTTCACTATCACGTTCACCGATCTCTTTTGAAGAACTTAACATGATCAACTCTCTAGTCTTTGTTAGAACCAAGTCGAAACACTTGTTAAACCGGACTCAAATATTTCACTAACACGTTCATTAATCTCCCTTGAAGAACATAACATGATCAACTCTCAAGTCAGAGTTTGAACCAAGTTTTACTTGGTAAAATAGACTTAAAAATTTCACTATCACGTTCACCGATCTTCTTTGAAGGAATTAACGTGATCAACTCTCGATCGAGTTACAAAGAAGACAAAACACTTGGTAAACTTTATTCAAAGAGTTCACTATCACTTTATTACCTATCTCCTTTGAAAAACTTAGCGTGATCAAATCCCTTGTTTAAGTTTGAGCGAAGGCGAAACACGTAAACCGGACTCAAAATGTTCTCTATCACATTCATCGAACTCCTTAAAGAAACTAACGTGATCAAATCTCGTTCTATTTAAAATGAAGATATAACACTTGGTAAACCCGACTCAAATAGTTCACTATCATTTTCCGATCTCTATGAAGAATTTGGCGTGATCAACTATCTCAGCCTTAGTTAGAACTAAGATGAAACACTTGTTAAACAGGACTCAAATATTTCACTAACACGTTCATTAATCTCTTTTGATGAACATAACATGATCAACTCTCTAGTCTTTGTTAAAACCAAGTCGAAACACTTGTTAAAGCCCGGACTCAAATATTTCACTAACACGTTCATTAATCTCCCTTGAAGAACATAACATGATCAACTCTCAAGTCAGAGTTTGAACCAAGTTGAAACAATTGGTAAAATAGACTTAAAAATTTCACTATCACGTTCACCGATCTTCTTTGAAGGAATTGCGTGATCAACTCTCGATCGAGTTACAAAGAAGACAAAACACTTGGTAAACTTTATTCAAAGAGTTCACTATCACTATTACCTATCTCCTTTGAAAAACTTAGCGTGATCAAATCCCTTGTTTAAGTTTGAGCGAAGAGCGAAACACATAGTAAGCCGGACTCAAAATGTTCTCTATCACATTCATCGAACTCCCTTAAAGAAACTAACGTGATCAAATCTCCTGTTCGATTTAAAATGAAGATGTAACACTTGGTAAACCCGACTCAAATAGTTCACTATCCCATTTTCCGCTCTCTATGTAGGATTTAACGTGGTCAACTATCTTTCCCGAGTTAGAGCGACGATGAAACACTTGGTAAACTGGACTCAAAGAGTTCACTATCACATTCACTGATCTCTTTTGAAGAACTTAACATGATCAACTCTCTAGTCTTTGTTAGAACCAAGTCGAAACACTTGTTAAACCGGACTCAAATATTTCACTAACACGTTCATTAATCTTCCTTGAAGAACATAACATGATCAACTCTCAAGTCCGAGTTTGAACCAAGTTGAAACACTTGGTAAAATAGACTTAAAAATTTCACTATCACGTTCACCGATCTTCTTTGAAGGAATTAACGTGATCAACTCTCGATCCGAGTTACAAAGAAGGCGAAACACTTGGTAAACTTTATTCAAAGTGTTTACTATCACTATCACCTATCTCCTTTGAAAAACTTAACGTGATCAAATCCCTTGTTTAAGTTAGAGCGAAGGCGAAACACATGGTAAGCCGGACTCAAAATGTTCTCTATCACATTCATCGAACTCCCTTAAAGAAACTAACGTGATCAAATCTCTGTTCTATTTAAAATGAAGATATAACACTTGCCTTAGTAAACCCGACTCAAATAGTTCACTATCACATTCACCGATCTCCCTTAAAATGAAAGAAATTGGCGTGATCAACTCTCTGTAGGAGCCTTAGTTAGAACCAAGTGAAACACTTGGTAAACCCGACTCAAATAGAAACACTTGTTAGCTTGAAGAAATTGGCGTGGACTCAAATATTTCACTAACATGTTCATTAATCTCCGTTCATTAAGAAGAACATAACATGATCAACTCTCAAGTCAGAGTTTGAACCAAGTTGAAACACTTGGTAAAATAGACTTAAAAATTTCACTATCCGTTCACCGATCTTCTTTGAAGGAATTAAGCGTGATCAACTCTCGATCGAGTTACAAAGAAGACAAAACACTTGGTAAACTTTATTCAAAGAGTTCACTATCACTATTACCTATCTCCTTTGAAAAACTTAGCGTGATCAAATCCCTTGTTTAAGTTAGAGCGAAAGCGAAACAAATGGTAAGCCGGACTCAAAATGTTCTCTATCACATTCATCGAACTCCCTTAAAGAAACTAACGTAATCAAATCTCCGTTCGATTTAAAATGAAGATGTAACACTTGGTAAACCCGACTCAAATGGTTCACTATCACATTTTGCGCTCTCTATGTAGGACTTAACGTGGTCAACTATCTTTTCAGAGTTAGAGCGGCGATGAAACACTTGGTAAAGCTGGACTCAAAGAGTTCACTATCACATTCAGCGATCTCTTTTGAAGAACTTAACATGATCAACTCTCTAGTCTTTGTTAGAACCAAGTCGAAACACTTGTTAAACCGGCCTCAAATATTTCACTAACACGTTCATTAATCTCCTTGAAGAACATAACATGATCAACTCTCAAGTCAGAGTTTGAACCAAGTTTTACTTGGTAAAATAGACTTAAAAATTTCACTATCACGTTCACGATCTTCTTTGAAGGAATTAGCGTGATCAACTCTCGATCAGGAGTTACAAAGAAGGCGAAACACTTGGTAAACTTTATTCAAAGAGTTCACTATCACTATTACCTACCTCCTTTGAAAAACTTAGCGTGATCAAATCCCTTGTTTAAGTTAGAATGAAGGCGAAACACATAGTAAGCGGACTCAAAATGTTATGTATCACATTCATCGAACTCCGCCTTAAAGAAATTAGCGTGATCAAATCTCGTTCGATTTAAAATGAAGATGTAACACTTGGTAAACCACGACTCAAATAGTTCACTATCACATTTTGCGCTCTCTATGTAGGATTTAACGTGGTCAACTATCTTTTTAGAGTTAGAGCGATGATGAAACACTTGGTAAACCCGACTCAAATAGTTCACTATCACATTCACGGATCTCCCTTGAAGAAATTGGCGTGATCAACTCTCTAGCCTTAGTTAGAACAATGTCGAAAAACTTGTTAAACCGGTCTCAAAGATTTCACTTACACGTTCATTAATATCCCTTGAAGAACATAACATGATCAACTCTCAAGTCCGAGTTTGAACCAAGTTGAAACAATTGGTAAAATAGACTTAAAAATTTCACTATCACGTTCACCGATCTTCTTTGAAGAAATTAACGTGATCAACTCTCGATCGAGTTACAAAGAAGACAAAACACTTGGTAAACTTTATTCAAAGAGTTCACTATCACTATTACCTATCTCCTTTGAAAAACTTAGCGTGATCAAATCCCTTGTTTAAGTTAGAGCGAAGGCGAAACACATAGTAAACGGACTCAAAATATTCTCTATCACATTCATCGAACTCCCTTAAAGAAACTAACGTGATCAAATCTCCCGTTCTATTTAAAATGAAGATATAACACTTGGTAAACCCGACTCAAATAGTTCACTATCACATTCACCGATCTCCCTTGAAGAAATTGGCGTGATCAACTCTCTAGCCTTAGTTAGAACTAAGTCGAAACACTTGTTAAACCGGACTCAAATATTTCACTAACACGTTCATTAATCTCCCTTGATGAACATAACATGATCAACTCTCTAGTCTTTGTTAGAACCAAGTCGAAACACTTGTTAAGCAGGACTCAAATATTTCACTAACACGTTCATTAATCTCCCTTGAAGAACATAACATGATCAACTCTCAAGTCCGAGTTTGAACCAAGTTGAAACAATTGGTAAAATAGACTTAAAATTTTCACTATCACGTTCACCGATCTTCTTTGAAGGAATTAACGTGATCAACTCTCGATCGAGTTACAAAGAAGACAAAACACTTGGTAAACTTTATTCAAAGAGTTCACTATCACTATTACCTATCTCCTTTGAAAAACTTAGCGTGATCAAATCCCTTGTTTAAGTTAGAGCGAAGGCGAAACAACGTAAGCCAGGACTCAAAATGTTCTCTATCACATTCATCGAACTCCCTTAAAGAAACTAACGTGATCAAATCTCGTTCGATTTAAAATGAAGATGTAACACTTGGTAAACCCGACTCAAATAGTTCCTATATCATTTTGCGCTCTCTATGTAGGATTTAGCGTGGTCAACTATCTTTTCAGAGTTAGAGCGGCGATGAAACACTTGGTAAAGCTGGACTCAAAGAGTTCACTATCACATTCAACGATCTCTTTTGAAGAACTTAACATGATCAACTCTCTAGTCTTTGTTAGAACCAAGTCGAAACACTTGTTAAACCGGCCTCAAATATTTCACTAACACGTTCATTAATCTCCCTTGAAGAACATGATCAACTCTCAAGTCAGAGTTTGAACCAAGTTGTAACACTTGGTAAAATAGACTTAAAAATTTCACTATCACGTTCACCGATCTTCTTTGAAGGAATTGCGTGATCAACTCTCGATCAGGAGTTACAAAGAAGGCGAAACACTTGGTAAACTTTATTCAAAGTGTTTACTATCACTATCACCTATCTCCTTTGAAAAACTTAGCGTGATCAAATCCCTTGTTTAAGTTAGAGCGAAGGCGAAACACATAGTAAGCCGGACTCAAAATGTTCTCTATCACATTCATCGAACTCCCTTAAAGAAACTAACGTGATCAAATCTCTGTTCTATTTAAAATGAAGATATAACACTTGGTAAACCCGACTCAAATAGTTCACTATCACATTCACGATCTCGAGTTTGAAGAAATTGGCGTGATCAACTCTCTCAGCCTTAGTTAGAACCAAGTCGAAACACTTGTTAAACCGGACTCAAATATTTCACTAACATGTTCATTAATCTCCCTTGAAGAACATAACATGATCAACTCTCAAGTCAGAGTTTGAACCAAGTTGAAACAATTGGTAAAATAGATTTAAAAATTTCACTATCACGTTCACCGATCTTCTTTGAAGGAATTAACGTGATCAACTCTCGATCGAGTTACAAAGAAGACAAAACACTTGGTAAACTTTATTCAAAGAGTTCACTATCACTATTACCTATCTCCTTTGAAAAACTTAACGTGATCAAATCCCTTGTTTAAGTTAGAGCGAAGGCGAAACAAATGGTAAGCCCGGACTCAAAATGTTCTCTATCACATTCATCGAACTCCTTAAAGAAACTAACGTAATCAAATCTCCGTTCGATTTAAAATGAAGATGTAACACTTGGTAAACCCGACTCAAATGGTTCACTATCACATTTTGCGCTCTCTATGTAGGACTTAACGTGGTCAACTATCTTTTAGAGTTAGAGCGCGATGAAACACTTGGTAAATTGGACTCAAAGAGTTCACTATCACATTCACGATCTCTTTTGAAGAACTTAACATGATCAACTCTCTAGTCTTTGTTAGAACCAAGTGAAACACTTGTTAAACCGGCCTCAAATATTTCACTAACACGTTCATTAATCTCCCTTGAAGAACATAACATGATCAACTCTCAAGTCAGAGTTTGAACCAAGTTTTACTTGGTAAAATAGACTTAAAAATTTCACTATCACGTTCACGATCTTCTTTGAAGGAATTAACGTGATCAACTCTCGATCAGAGTTACAAAGAAAGGCGAAACACTTGGTAAACTTTATTCAAAGAGTTCATTATCACTATTACCTACCTCATTTGAAAAACTTAGCGTGATCAAATCCCTTGTTTAAGTTAGAGCGAAGGCGAAACACATGGTAAGCCGGACTCAAAATGTTATGTATCACATTCATCGAACTCCCTTAAAGAAATTAATGTGATCAAATCTCGTTCGATTTAAAATGAAGATGTAACACTTGGTAAACCACGACTCAAATAGTTCACTATCACATTTTGCGCTCTCTATGTAGGATTTAACGTGGTCAACTATCTTTTAGAGTTAGAGCGATGATGAAACACTTGGTAAACCAGACTCGAAATAGTTCACTATCACATTCACGGATCTCCCTTGAAGAAATTGGCGTGATCATGCGCCCCAATTTTATTTAAATTTATTTTTAGATGAATTGGTTACTTATTTTGGGAATTAAAAATCATAGATAGAAACTACGCTGCGAGAGCTTTCCAGCAGTGGTCATTTGTTAAAATCCGGCGTCGTTTGCGATTTTAATTAATTCGCGGCGGTGTAGGGTGTTTCGCGCTTGACTCACGCCTAAGTCGCGCCCCAAGCGCAAGTGCTGTGCGTGAGCAGCGTGAGTTTCTGCCGTTTCGCGCCTAAGTCGCGCCTGGCTCGCGCTCCGTGCGCGAGTTCGCGTATATAGCTGCGTTTCTGCGCAGCTAGGGCATTTTCTTGCCGTTTTCACTCTTTTATCATATCTTTGTCTCTGGAGCTCCGATTGTGCGCCCGTTTGTTGCGTTCTTCTCGTATCGCAGAGGGCTTCAATAGGAGAGCAATTCCAGAGTTAGAATCCAGAAGTGGTGAGAACGAAAACTGATCTCCCTACAATCTAAGAGAGAGAGAACTCGCGATCGTGAGAAGGAGAGAAGAAGTGTAGATCGCGAGGATTGTTGCTTTGTGGTTTTCGTTCGTACTCTCATTCATCTTCTCACAGACTTACGTTTAAGAGGTAAGGGTGAGCGTTTCGGTTTAACATGATTGGGTATGTAGTGGGGTTTTGGGGTTTTTATGTTGTTGATAAATTTAATGATATTGATGAATTTTGTGTCATTGATGAATTGTTGTTATTGATGAATTCGATGTGGTTGATGAATTTTCGTTGGTAGTGATGAATTTGATGTTATTGATGAATTTGAGGTTGTTGATGAAATTTTGATGGTGTTCTTGATGAAATCTTGATGATGTTCTTGGTGAAATTTTGATGATGTTCTTGAGAAATTTTGATGATGTTTTGATGAAATTGGGTTGTAGCGTTTTGGTGAAATTAAAATTGGCAATGTAATGACCTAGTTCATGATGAGTTGGTGAAATCGAATTCTGCTTTGAATTTGATGTGGTTTTGAGTAAGTTAATGATTTGTGGTGATTTTTGATGAATTTGATGGTTGATGAGTTTGATAATCGCTTGATGATTGAATTAAGGGACAAAGGTTTTTTTGGTGTTAATTAGGTGTGGGAAGGATTGTTTGATGTTTCTTGGTGAGCTTTGATGATTTTAATTGGTGAAAAATTTCGTATTTTGGAGTTAAAATCGAGTGGGGTGAAAAAGCGCACATTTTCGGGAAAATTGCATAATACTGCTTTATTCACGGATTGGCGCCTCACTTTGGCGCTGAAGTGGCGCTTCACGCCCGGTGCAATGCCCACATTCTGCGTGTTTTTGTCCAATGGCGCCTCGCTTTGTCGCCTCACTTTGGCGCTTCATGCGCCGATGGGCTATTCTCAACATTTTTCCTTTGTTTTGTCACTTTGTTTTTGGCGAATATCTTTTGAGCAGGAACCCGATTGAGGTGTTCTAAGATGCGTTGGAAAGCTTATTCAGAGGCCTAACTGAATATTCTATTTTTAAGGCAAAATAAAATGTTTATTGTTGCTGTATTTACTGAGTAAATGGTGCTGTTTTATGAAAATTGCGATACTATGTTTATATAAGTGAATTACTATGAAGCGTTATATTATTAGTACACTAATTGACTATGGCTAGACTGTGGTTTACCACTAAGGTCGAAATTTCTTTATTTGATGTATTTGCTCTGTTTGGCTACCACGTGAACCCCACCAAATTTCGGAGATAAATTCTTACGGGTGGCCAATACTGTGGTGAGTTGTAACTTTGGTCGAGTAATCCCATAGTCAATCGAGTCTACTATTTTATGACACACTAAGCTAAAAGACAAATGAAGTATATATATGTCTTGAATGATGATGAGGATATGTGTGTTTATGATGATGTACTATGAATAGCGATGTTTTTGCGATGAGTGTACTCTATGAGTAATTGCTTGATGATGATGTATTATGATTTGTGATGATTGATGATGTGTATACTCTATGAGTATAATTATAGTGATGATGTATAATGATTGTGATGATTTGTGATGAGGATACACTCTATGAGTGTTTTATAACGATAATGCGAAGAGCACTCTAGGTGAGTTTTGGTGAATTGCACATGTGTTTCATAGAGTCTCATGGCATGTGCATTATTTTGCGATGGATAGGCTTGGCCATTTTGCGATGTTTTGCGATGTATAGGCTTGGCCACTTTTGCGATGTTTTGCGATGTATGAAGGCTTGGCCACTTTTGCGATGTTTGAAGGCTTGGCCATTTTGCGATGATATGGTACCATCATGCATATGCCACAGTGGGGTTGCATCTTCATGCATAATCATGACTATGTATTGTTGTTGTTTGTGATTGGAGTGGTGTTGCGTGATTACGATCTTTGTAACACCTAGGAAGCGTGGGTGTAGTTTGTTAAAATGTTTAACTAGATGAATAATGATTTTATTGCTACATTGCGGCGTGTTTGAGAGTTATTAGTGGTGTTGTTTATTCATTTGTGATGTGACTTATGAGGATTTGATTTCCTTAACGGATGTTTTGTTGCACAAATTTTGAAGAGTGCAATTGATGAGTTTGCTTTAATGAAGTTGTAGCATTTCTTTTCTATCGATTAAAATAAATATTTTGAGAAAGAATTACTCACGATAAATGGCGTGTAATATAAGGGTAGAAAAGGGTGTTACATGATCAACTCTCAGCCTTAGTTAGAACAATGTCGAAAAATTAAGCGTGATCAACTCTCGTTCATTAATATCCTTGAAGAGTTACAAAGAAGACAAGTTGAAACACTTGGTAAACTTTATTCACTAAAGAGTTCTTTTGAACTATCACGTGATATTACCTATCTCCTTTGAAAAACTTAACTTTATTGATCAAATCCCTATCTCCTTTGAAAAAGTTAGAGCTTGTTTAAGTTAGAGCGAAGAGCGAAACACATAGTAAAGCCAGGACTCAAAATGTTCTCTATCACATTCATCGAACTCCCTTAAAGAAACTAACGTGATCAAATCTCCGTTCTATTTAAAATGAAGATATAACACTTGGTAAACCCGACTCAAATAGTTCACTATCACATTCACGATCTCCCTTGAAGAAATTGGCGTGATCAACTCTCAGCCTTAGTTAGAACTAAGTGAAACACTTTGTTAAACCGGACTCAAATATTTCACTAACACGTTCATTAATCTCCTTGATGAACATAACATGATCAACTCTCTAGTCTTTGTTAGAACCAAGTCGAAACACTTGTTAAATCGGACTCAAATATTTCACTAACACGTTCATTAATCTCCCTTGAAGAACATAACATGATCAACTCTCAAGTCAGAGTTTGAACCAAGTTGAAACAATTGGTAAAATAGACTTAAAAATTTCACTATCACGTTCACCGATCTTCTTTGAAGGAATTGCGTGATCAACTCTCGATCGAGTTACAAAGAAGACAAAACACTTGGTAAACTTTATTCAAAGAGTTCACTATCACTATTACCTATCTCCTTTGAAAAACTTAACGTGATCAAATCCCTTGTTTAAGTTAGAGCGAAGGCGAAACACATAGTAAGCCGGACTCAAAATGTTCTCTATCACATTCATCGAACTCCCTTAAAGAAACTAACGTGATCAAATCTCGTTCGATTTAAAATGAAGATGTAACACTTGGTAAACCCGACTCAAATAGTTCACTATCACATTTTGATCTCTCTATGTAGGATTTGGCGTGGTCAACTATCTTTTCGAGTTAGAAGCAACGATGAAACACTTGGTAAAGCCGGACTCAAAGAGTTTTCACTATCACATTCAACGATCTCTTTTGAAGAACTTAACATGATCAACTCTCTAGTCTTTGTTAGAACCAAGTCGAAACACTTGTTAAACCGGACTCAAATATTTCACTAACACGTTCATTAATCTCCCTTGAAGAACATAACATGATCAACTCTCAAGTCAGAGTTTGAACCAAGTTGAAACACTTGGTAAAATAGACTTAAAAATTTCACTATCACGTTCACGATCTTCTTTGAAGGAATTAACGTGATCAACTCTCGATCGAGTTACAAAGAAGAAGAAACACTTGGTAAACTTTATTCAAAGAGTTCACTATCACTATTACCTATCTCCTTTGAAAAACTTAGCGTGATCAAATCCCTTGTTTAAGTTAGAGCGAAGGCGAAACACATGGTAAGCCGGACTCAAAATGTTACGTATCACATTCATCGAACTCCCCTTAAAGAAACTAACGTGATCAAATCTCGTTCGATTTAAAATGAAGATGTAACACTTGGTAAACCCGACTCAAATAGTTCACTATCACAAATGTAAGATTTGGCGTGGTCAACTCTCTTTTCGAGTTAGAGCGATGATGAAACACTTGGTAAACCCGGACTCAAATAGTTCACTATCACATTCACGGATCTCCCTTGAAGAAATTGGCGTGATCAACTCTCTAGCCTTAGTTAGAACAATGTCGAAAAACTTGTTAAGCCGGACTCAAAGATTTCACTAACACGTTCATTAATCTCCCTTGAAGAACATAACATGATCAACTCTCAAGTCAGAGTTTGAACCAAGTTGAAACACTTGGTAAAATAGACTTAAAAATTTCACTATCACGTTCACGATCTTCTTTGAAGGAATTAACGTGATCAACTCTCGATCCGAGTTACAAAGAAGAAGAAACACTTGGTAAACTTTATTCAAAGAGTTCACTATCACTATTACCTATCTCCTTTGAAAAACTTAGCGTGATCAAATCCCTTGTTTAAGTTAGAGCGAAGGCGAAACACATAGTAAGCCGGACTCAAAATGTTCTCTATCACATTCATCGAACTCCCTTAAAGAAACTAACGTGATCAAATCTCCGTTCTATTTAAAATGAAGATATAACACTTGGTAAACCCGACTCAAATAGTTCACTATCACATTCACCGATCTCCCTTGAAGAAATTGGCGTGATCAACTCTCTAGCCTTAGTTAGAACCAAGTGAAACACTTGTTAAGCCGGACTCAAATTTTTCACTAACACGTTCATTAATCTCCTTGATGAACATAACATGATCAACTCTCTAGTCTTTGTTAGAACCAAGTCGAAACACTTGTTAAAGCGGACTCAAATATTTCACTAACACGTTCATTAATCTCCCTTGAAGAACATAACATGATCAACTCTCAAGTCAGAGTTTGAACCAAGTTGAAACAATTGGTAAAATAGACTTAAAAATTTCACTATCACGTTCACCGATCTTCTTTGAAGGAATTAACGTGATCAACTCTCGATCGAGTTACAAAGAAGACAAAACACTTGGTAAACTTTATTCAAAGAGTTCACTATCACTATTACCTATCTCCTTTGAAAAACTTAAGCGTGATCAAATCCCTTGTTTAAGTTAGAGCGAAGGCGAAACACATAGTAAGCCGGACTCAAAATGTTCTCTATCACATTCATCGAACTCCCTTAAAGAAACTAACGTGATCAAATCTCCGTTCTATTTAAAATGAAGATATAACACTTGGTAAACCCGACTCAAATAGTTCACTATCACATTCACCGATCTCCCTTGAAGAAATTGGCGTGATCAACTCTCTAGCCTTAGTTAGAACCAAGTGAAACACTTGTTAAACCGGACTCAAATATTTCACTAACACGTTCATTAATCTCCCTTGATGAACATAACATGATCAACTCTCTAGTCTTTGTTAGAACCAAGTCGAAACACTTGTTAAACCGGACTCAAATATTTCACTAACACGTTCATTAATCTCCCTTGAAGAACATAACATGATCAACTCTCAAGTCCGAGTTTGAACCAAGTTGAAACAATTGGTAAAATAGACTTAAAAATTTCACTATCACGTTCACCGATCTTCTTTGAAGGAATTGCGTGATCAACTCTCGATCAGAGTTACAAAGAAGACAAAACACTTGGTAAACTTTATTCAAAGAGTTCACTATCACTATTACCTATCTCCTTTGAAAAACTTAGCGTGATCAAATCCCTTGTTTAAGTTAGAGCGAAGAGCGAAACACATAGTAAGCCGGACTCAAAATGTTCTCTATCACATTCATCGAACTCCCTTAAAGAAACTAACGTGATCAAATCTCGTTCGATTTAAAATGAAGATGTAACACTTGGTAAACCCGACTCAAATAGTTCACTATCACATTTTGCGCTCTCCATTGAAGAATTTGGCGTGGTCAACTATCTAGCCTTAGAGTTAGAACCAAGGCGATGAAACACTTAGTAAACCGGACTCAAAGAGTTCACTATCACATTCAGCGATCTCTTTTGAAGAACTTAACATGATCAACTCTCTAGTCTTTGTTAGAACCAAGTCGAAACACTTGTTAAGCCGGACTCAAATATTTCACTAACACGTTCATTAATCTCCTTGAAGAACATAACATGATCAACTCTCAAGTCGAGTTTGAACCAAGTTGAAACACTTGGTAAAATAGACTTAAAAATTTCACTATCACGTTCACCGATCTTCTTTGAAGGAATTAACGTGATCAACTCTCGATCCGAGTTACAAAGAAGAAGAAACACTTGGTAAACTTTATTCAAAGAGTTCACTATCACTATTACCTATCTCCTTTGAAAAACTTAACGTGATCAAATCCCTTGTTTAAGTTAGAGCGAAAGGCGAAACACATAGTAAACCGGACTCAAAATGTTCTCTATCACATTCATCGAACTCCTTAAAGAAACTAACGTGATCAAATCTCGTTCGATTTAAAATGAAGATGTAACACTTGGTAAACCCGACTCAAATAGTTCACTATCACATTTTGCGCTCTCATGTGAAGGATTTGGCGTGGTCAACTATCTTTTAGAGTTAGAACGATGATGAAACACTTGGTAAACCGGACTCAAATAGTTCACTATCACATTCACGGATCTCCCTTGAAGAAATTAACGTGATCAACTCTCTAGTCTTAGTTAGAACCATGTCGAAAAACTTGTTAAGCCGGACTCAAAGATTTCACTAACACGTTCATTAATCTCCCTTGAAGAACATAACATGATCAACTCTCAAGTCGAGTTTGAACCAAGTTGAAACAATTGGTAAAATAGACTTAAAAATTTCACTATCACGTTCACGATCTTCTTTGAAGGAATTAACGTGATCAACTCTCGATCAGGAGTTACAAAGAAGACAAAACACTTGGTAAACTTTATTCAAAGAGTTCACTATCACTATTACCTATCTCCTTTGAAAAACTTAGCGTGATCAAATCCCTTGTTTAAGTTAGAAGCGAAAGGCGAAACACATGGTAAACCGGACTCAAAATGTTCTCTATCACATTCATCGAACTCCCTTAAAGAAACTAACGTGATCAAATCTCCGTTCTATTTAAAATGAAGATATAACACTTGGTAAACCCGACTCAAATAGTTCACTATCACATTCGCGATCTCCTTGAAGAAATTGGCGTGATCAACTCTCTAGCCTTAGTTAGAACCAAGATGAAACACTTGTTAAACCGGACTCAAATTTTTCACTAACACGTTCATTAATCTCCCTTGATGAACATAACATGATCAACTCTCTAGTCTTTGTTAGAACCAAGTCGAAACACTTGTTAAGCCGGACTCAAATATTTCACTAACACGTTCATTAATCTCCCTTGAAGAACATAACATGATCAACTCTCAAGTCAGAGTTTGAACCAAGTTGAAACAATTGGTAAAATAGACTTAAAAATTTCACTATCACGTTCACCGATCTTCTTTGAAGGAATTAACGTGATCAACTCTCGATCAGGAGTTACAAAGAAGACAAAACACTTGGTAAACTTTATTCAAAGAGTTCACTATCACTATTACCTATCTCCTTTGAAAAACTTAGCGTGATCAAATCCCTTGTTTAAGTTAGAGCGAAAGGCGAAACACATAGTAAGCCGGACTCAAAATGTTCTCTATCACATTCATCGAACTCCCTTAAAGAAACTAACGTGATCAAATCTCGTTCTATTTAAAATGAAGATATAACACTTGGTAAACCCGACTCAAATAGTTCACTATCATTTTGATCTCCCTTGAAGAAATTGGCGTGATCAACTCTCTAGCCTTAGAGTTAGAACGAAGATGAAACACTTGTTAAACCGGACTCAAATTTTCACTAACACGTTCATTAATCTCCCTTGATGAACATAACATGATCAACTCTCTAGTCTTTGTTAGAACCAAGTCGAAAAACTTGTTAAAGCCGGACTCAAATATTTCACTAACACGTTCATTAATCTCCCTTGAAGAACATAACATGATCAACTCTCAAGTCGAGTTTGAACCAAGTTGAAACAATTGGTAAAATAGACTTAAAAATTTCACTATCACGTTCACCGATCTTCTTTGAAGGAATTAGCGTGATCAACTCTCGATCCGAGTTACAAAGAAGACAAAACACTTGGTAAACTTTATTCAAAGAGTTCACTATCACTATTACCTATCTCCTTTGAAAAACTTAGCGTGATCAAATCCCTTGTTTAAGTTAGAGCGAAGGCGAAACACATAGTAAACCGGACTCAAAATGTTCTCTATCACATTCATCGAACTCCCTTAAAGAAACTAACGTGATCAAATCTCTCGTTCTATTTAAAATGAAGATATAACACTTGGTAAACCCGACTCAAATAGTTCACTATCACATTTTCACGATCTCTCCTTGAAGAAATTGGCGTGATCAACTCTCTAGCCTTAGTTAGAACCAATGATGAAACACTTGTTAAACCGGACTCAAAAATTTTCACTATCACGTTCATTAATCTCCCTTGAAGAACATAACATGATCAACTCTCTAGTCTTTGTTAGAACCAAGTCGAAACACTTGTTAAACCGGACTCAAATATTTCACTAACACGTTCATTAATCCCTTGAAGAACATAACATGATCAACTCTCAAGTCGAGTTTGAACCAAGTTGAAACACTTGGTAAAATAGACTTAAAAATTTCACTATCACGTTCACGATCTTCTTTGAAGGAATTAACGTGATCAACTCTCGATCGAGTTACAAAGAAGGCGAAACACTTGGTAAACTTTATTCAAAGAGTTCACTATCACTATTACCTATCTCCTTTGAAAAACTTAGCGTGATCAAATCCCTTGTTTAAGTTAGAGCGAAGGCGAAACACATAGTAAACCGGACTCAAAATGTTCTCTATCACATTCATCGAACTCCCTTAAAGAAACTAACGTGATCAAATCTCGTTCTATTTAAAATGAAGATATAACACTTGGTAAACCCGACTCAAATAGTTCACTATCACATTCACCGATCTCCCTTGAAGAAATTGGCGTGATCAACTCTCTAGCCTTAGTTAGAACCAAGTGAAACACTTGTTAAACCGGACTCAAATATTTCACTAACACGTTCATTAATCTCCCTTGAAGAACATAACATGATCAACTCTCTAGTCTTTATTTAGAACCAAAGTGAAACACTTGTTAAGCCGGACTCAAATATTTCACTAACACGTTCATTAATCTCCCTTGAAGAACATAACATGATCAACTCTCAAGTCAGAGTTTGAACCAAGTTGAAACAATTGGTAAAATAGACTTAAAAATTTCACTATCACGTTCACCGATCTTCTTTGAAGGAATTAACGTGATCAACTCTCGATCGAGTTACAAAGAAGACAAAACACTTGGTAAACTTTATTCAAAGAGTTCACTATCACTATTACCTATCTCCTTTGAAAAACTTAACGTGATCAAATCCCTTGTTTAAGTTAGAGCGAAGGCGAAACACATAGTAAACCGGACTCAAAATGTTCTCTATCACATTCATCGAACTCCCTTAAAGAAACTAACGTGATCAAATCTCCGTTCTATTTAAAATGAAGATATAACACTTGGTAAACCCGACTCAAATAGTTCACTATCACATTCACCGATCTCCTTGAAGAAATTGGCGTGATCAACTCTCTAGCCTTAGTTAGAACCAAGTCGAAACACTTGTTAAACCGGACTCAAATTTTTCACTAACACGTTCATTAATCTCCTTGATGAACATAACATGATCAACTCTAGTCTTTGTTAGAACCAAGTCGAAACACTTGTTAAGCCGGACTCAAATATTTCACTAACACGTTCATTAATCTCCCTTGAAGAACATAACATGATCAACTCTCAAGTCAGAGTTTGAACCAAGTTGAAACAATTGGTAAAATAGACTTAAAAATTTCACTATCACGTTCACCGATCTTCTTTGAAGGAATTAACGTGATCAACTCTCGAGTCGAGTTACAAAGAAGACGAAACACTTGGTAAACTTTATTCAAAGAGTTCACTATCACTATTACCTATCTCCTTTGAAAAACTTAACGTGATCAAATCCCTTGTTTAAGTTAGAACGAAGACGAAACACATGGTAAACCGGACTCAAAATGTTCTGTATCACATTCATCGAACTCCCTTAAAGAAACTAACGTGATCAAATCTCCGTTCGATTTAAAATGAAGATGTAACACTTGGTAAACCCGACTAAAATAGTTCACTATCACATTTTGCGATCTCAATGTAGGATTTGGCGTGGTCAACTATCTTTTAGAGTTAGAACGATGATGAAACACTTGGTAAACCCGACTCAAATAGTTCATTATCTCATTCATCGATCTCCTTTGAAGAAATTGACGTGATCAACTATCTAGCCTTAGTTAGAACCATGTCGAAAAACTTGTTAAACCGGACTCAAAGATTTCACTAACACGTTCATTAATCTCCCTTGAAGAACATAACATGATCAACTCTCAAGTCCGAGTTTGAACCAAGTTGAAACACTTGGTAAAATAGACTTAAAAATTTCACTATCACGTTCACCGATCTTCTTTGAAGGAATTAACGTGATCAACTCTCGATCCGAGTTACAAAAAAGAAGGCGAAACACTTGGTAAACTTTATTCAAAGAGTTCACTATCACTATTACCTATCTCCTTTGAAAAACTTAACGTGATCAAATCCCTTGTTTAAGTTAGAGCGAAGGCGAAACACATGGTAAACCGGACTCAAAATGTTACGTATCACATTCATCGAACTCCTTAAAGAAACTAACGTGATCAAATCTCGTTCGATTTAAAATGAAGATGTAACACTTGGTAAACCCGACTCAAATAGTTCACTATCATTTTGCGCTCTCTCCAATGAAGAAATTGGCGTGATCAACTCTCTTTTAGAGTTAGAACGATGATGAAACACTTGTTAAACCGGACTCAAATAGTTCACTATCACGTTCATTAATCTCCCCTTGAAGAAATTAACATGATCAACTCTCCAGCCTTAGTTAGAACCAAGTCGAAACACTTGTTAAGCGGACTCAAATATTTCACTAACACGTTCATTAATCTCCCTTGAAGAACATAACATGATCAACTCTCAAGTCCGAGTTTGAACCAAGTTGAAACAATTGGTAAAATAGACTTAAAAATTTCACTATCACGTTCACCGATCTTCTTTGAAGGAATTAACGTGATCAACTCTCGATCAGAGTTACAAAGAAGGCGAAACACTTGGTAAACTTTATTCAAAGAGTTCACTATCACTATTACCTATCTCCTTTGAAAAACTTAACGTGATCAAATCCCTTGTTTAAGTTAGAGCGAAGGCGAAACACATGGTAAAACCGGACTCAAAATGTTCTCTATCACATTCATCGAACTCCTTAAAGAAACTAACGTGATCAAATCTCGTTCTATTTAAAATGAAGATATAACACTTGGTAAACCCGACTCAAATAGTTCACTATCACATTCACCGATCTCCCTTGAAGAAATTGGCGTGATCAACTCTCTAGCCTTAGTTAGAACCAAGTCGAAACACTTGTTAAACCGGACTCAAATTTTTCACTAACACGTTCATTAATCTCCCTTGAAGAACATAACATGATCAACTCTCTAGTCTTTGTTAGAACCAAGTCGAAACACTTGTTAAACCGGACTCAAATATTTCACTAACACGTTCATTAATCTCCCTTGAAGAACATAACATGATCAACTCTCAAGTCCGAGTTTGAACCAAGTTGAAACAATTGGTAAAATAGACTTAAAAATTTCACTATCACGTTCACCGATCTTCTTTGAAGGAATTAACGTGAACAACTCTCCAGTCCGAGTTACAAAGAAGACAAAACACTTGGTAAACCCGACTCAAAGAGTTCACTATCACTATTACCTATCTCCTTTGAAAAACTTAACGTGATCAAATCCCTTGTTTAAGTTAGAGCGAAAGCGAAACACATGGTAAACCGGACTCAAAATGTTCTCTATCACATTCATCGAACTCCTTAAAGAAACTAACGTGATCAAATCTCCGTTCGATTTAAAATGAAGATATAACACTTGGTAAACCCGACTCAAAATAGTTCACTATCACATTTTGCGCTCTCCATGAAGAAGAAATTGGCGTGATCAACTATCTAGCCTTAGTTAGAACCGATGAAACACATGGTAAACCGGACTCAAAATGTTCTCTATCACATTCATCGAACTCCCTTAAAGAAACTAACGTGATCAACTCTCTAGTCTTTGTTAGAACCAAGTCGAAACACTTGTTAAGCCGGACTCAAATATTTCACTAACACGTTCATTAATCTCCCTTGAAGAACATAACATGATCAACTCTCAAGTCCGAGTTTGAACCAAGTTGAAACAATTGGTAAAATAGACTTAAAAATTTCACTATCACGTTCACGATCTTCTTTGAAGGAATTAACGTGATCAACTCTCGGTCGAGTTACAAAGAAGACAAAACACTTGGTAAACTTTATTCAAAGAGTTCACTATCACTATTACCTATCTCCTTTGAAAAACTTAACGTGATCAAATCCCTTGTTTAAGTTAGAGCGAAGGCGAAACACATGGTAAACCGGACTCAAAATGTTCTCTATCACATTCATCGAACTCCCTTAAAGAAACTAACGTGATCAAATCTCGTTCGATTTAAAATGAAGATGTAACACTTGGTAAACCCGACTCAAATAGTTCACTATCACATTTTGCGCTCTCAATGTAGGATTTGGCGTGGTCAACTATCTTTCAGAGTTAGAGCGATGATGAAACACTTGGTAAACCCGACTCAAATAGTTCACTATCACATTCACGATCTCCTTGAAGAAATTGGCGTGATCAACTCTCTAGCCTTAGTTAGAACCATGTCGAAAAACTTGTTAAACCGGACTCAAAGATTTCACTAACACGTTCATTAATCTCCTTGAAGAACATAACATGATCAACTCTCAAGTCAGAGTTTGAACCAAGTTGAAACACTTGGTAAAATAGACTTAAAAATTTCACTATCACGTTCACCGATCTTCTTTGAAGGAATTAACGTGATCAACTCTCCGGTTCGAGTTACAAAGAAGACGAAACACTTGGTAAACTTTATTCAAAGAGTTCACTATCACTATTACCTATCTCCTTTGAAAAACTTAACGTGATCAAATCCCTTGTTTAAGTTAGAGCGAAGCGAAACACATGGTAAACCGGACTCAAAATGTTCTCTATCACATTCATCGAACTCCCCTTAAAGAAACTAACGTGATCAAATCTCCCGTTCTATTTAAAATGAAGATATAACACTTGGTAAACCCGACTCAAATAGTTCACTATCACATTCACCGATCTCCTTGAAGAAATTGGCGTGATCAAACTCTCTAGCCTTAGTTAGAACCAAGATGAAACACTTGTTAAACCGGACTCAAATTTTTCACTAACACGTTCATTAATCTCCCTTGATGAACATAACATGATCAACTCTCTAGTCTTTGTTAGAACCAAGTCGAAAAACACTTGTTAAGCCGGACTCAAATATTTCACTAACACGTTCATTAATCTCCCTTGAAGAACATAACATGATCAACTCTCAAGTCCGAGTTTGAACCAAGTTGAAACAATTGGTAAAATAGACTTAAAAATTTCACTATCACGTTCACCGATCTTCTTTGAAGGAATTAACGTGATCAACTCTCGATCGAGAGTTACAAAGAAGACAAAACACTTGGTAAACTTTATTCAAAGAGTTCACTATCACTATTACCTATCTCCTTTGAAAAACTTAACGTGATCAAATCCCTTGTTTAAGTTAGAGCGAAGGCGAAACACATGGTAAACCGGACTCAAAATGTTCTCTATCACATTCATCGAACTCCCTTAAAGAAACTAACGTGATCAAATCTCGTTCTATTTAAAATGAAGATATAACACTTGGTAAACCCGACTCAAATAGTTCACTATCACATTCATCTCCTTGAAGAAATTGGCGTGATCGACTCTCTAGCCTTAGTTAGTTGAAGAAAATTGGCGTGACTCAAATTTTTCACAACGTTCATTAATCTCCTTGAACATAACATGATCAACTCTAGTCTTTGTTAGAACCAAGTCGAAACACTTGTTAAACGGACTCAAATATTTCACTAACACGTTCATTAATCTCCTTGAAGAACATAACATGATCAACTCTCAAGTCAGAGTTTGAACCAAGTTGAACACTTGGTAAAATAGACTTAAAAATTTCACTATCACGTTCACCGATCTTCTTTGAAGGAATTAACGTGATCAACTCTCGATCGAGTTACAAAGAAGACAAAACACTTGGTAAACTTTATTCAAAGAGTTCACTATCACTATTACCTATCTCCTTTGAAAAACTTAACGTGATCAAATCCCTTGTTTAAGTTAGAGCGAAGGCGAAACACATGGTAAACCGGACTCAAAATGTTCTCTATCACATTCATCGAACTCCCTTAAAGAAACTAACGTGATCAAATCTCCGTTCGATTTAAAATGAAGATATAACACTTGGTAAACCCGACTCAAATAGTTCACTATCACATTTGCGCTCTCTGTATGTAGAAATTGGCGTGGTCAACTATCTAGCCTTAGAGTTAGAGCGAAGATGAAACACTTGTTAAACCCGGACTCAAATAGTTCACTATCACATTCACCGATCTCCCTTGAAGAAATTAACATGATCAACTCTCTAGTCTTTGTTAGAACCAAGTCGAAAACACTTGTTAAGCCGGACTCAAATATTTCACTAACACGTTCATTAATCTCCTTGAAGAACATAACATGATCAACTCTCAAGTCAGAGTTTGAACCAAGTTGAACACTTGGTAAAATAGACTTAAAAATTTCACTATCACGTTCACCGATCTTCTTTTGAAGGAATTAACGTGATCAACTCTCGATCGAGTTACAAAGAAGACAAAACACTTGGTAAACTTTATTCAAAGAGTTCACTATCACTATTACCTATCTCCTTTGAAAAACTTAACGTGATCAAATCCCTTGTTTAAGTTAGAACGAAGGCGAAACACATGGTAAACCGGACTCAAAATGTTCTATCACATTCATCGAACTCCTTAAAGAAACTAACGTGATCAAATCTCGTTCGATTTAAAATGAAGATGTAACACTTGGTAAACCCGACTCAAATAGTTCACTATCACATTTTGCGCTCTCTATGTAGAATTTGGCGTGGTCAACTATCTAGCCAGAGTTAGAACGATGATGAAACACTTGGTAAACCCGACTCAAATAGTTCACTTTCACATTCGTTCGATCTCCCTTGAAGAAATTGGCGTGATCAACTCTCTAGCCTTAGTTAGAACCATGTCGAAAAACTTGTTAAACCGGACTCAAATATTTCACTAACACGTTCATTAATCTCCTTGAAGAACATAACATGATCAACTCTCAAGTCAGAGTTTGAACCAAGTTGAAACACTTGGTAAAATAGACTTAAAAATTTCACTATCACGTTCACCGATCTTCTTTGAAGGAATTAACGTGATCAACTCTCGGTCGAGTTACAAAGAAGACAAAACACTTGGTAAACTTTATTCAAAGAGTTCACTATCACTATTACCTATCTCCTTTGAAAAACTTAACGTGATCAAATCCCTTGTTTAAGTTAGAGCGAAGGCGAAACACATGGTAAACCGGACTCAAAATGTTCTCTATCACATTCATCGAACTCCCTTAAAGAAACTAACGTGATCAAATCTCCGTTCTATTTAAAATGAAGATATAACACTTGGTAAACCCGACTCAAATAGTTCTATCACTATCACATTTTGCGCTCTCAATGAAGAAATTGGCGTGATCAACTCTCTAGCCAGAGTTAGAACGATGATGAAACACTTGGTAAACCGGACTCAAATAGTTCACTATCACATTCATTAATCTCCCTTGAAGAAACATAACGTGATCAACTCTCTAGTCTTAGTTAGAACCAAGTCGAAACACTTGTTAAACCGGACTCAAATATTTCACTAACACGTTCATTAATCTCCTTGAAGAACATAACATGATCAACTCTCAAGTCGAGTTTGAACCAAGTTGAAACACTTGGTAAAATAGACTTAAAAATTTCACTATCACGTTCACCGATCTTCTTTGAAGGAATTAACGTGATCAACTCTCGATCGAGTTACAAAGAAGACAAAACACTTGGTAAACTTTATTCAAAGAGTTCACTATCACTATTACCTATCTCCTTTGAAAAACTTAACGTGATCAAATCCCTTGTTTAAGTTAGAACGAAGACGAAACACATGGTAAACCGGACTCAAAATGTTCTCTATCACATTCATCGAACTCCCTTAAAGAAACTAACGTGATCAAATCTCTCGTTCTATTTAAAATGAAGATATAACACTTGGTAAACCCGACTCAAATAGTTCACTATCACATTCACCGATCTCCTTGAAGAAATTGGCGTGATCAACTCTCTAGCCTTAGTTAGAACCAAGATGAAACACTTGTTAAACCGGACTCAAATATTTCACTAACACGTTCATTAATCTCCCTTGATTAATGAACATAACATGATCAACTCTCTAGTCTTTGTTAGAACCAAGTCGAAACACTTGTTAAACCGGACTCAAATATTTCACTAACACGTTCATTAATCTCCCTTGAAGAACATAACATGATCAACTCTCAAGTCGAGTTTGAACCAAGTTGAAACAATTGGTAAAATAGACTTAAAAATTTCACTATCACGTTCACGATCTTCTTTGAAGGAATTAACGTGATCAACTCTCGATCGAGTTACAAAGAAGACAAAACACTTGGTAAACTTTATTCAAAGAGTTCACTATCACTATTACCTATCTCCTTTGAAAAACTTAACGTGATCAAATCCCTTGTTTAAGTTAGAGCGAAGGCGAAACACATGGTAAACCGGACTCAAAATGTTCTCTATCACATTCATCGAACTCCCTTAAAGAAACTAACGTGATCAAATCTCCGTTCTATTTAAAATGAAGATATAACACTTGGTAAACCCGACTCAAATAGTTCACTATCACATTCACCGATCTCTCCTTGAAGAAATTGGCGTGATCAACTCTCTAGCCTTAGTTAGAACCAAGATGAAACACTTGTTAAACTGGACTCAAAAATTTTTCACTAACACGTTCATTAATCTCCTTGATGAACATAACATGATCAACTCTCTAGTCTTTGTTAGAACCAAGTGAAACATTTGTTAAACGGACTCAAATATTTCACTAACACGTTCATTAATCTCCCTTGAAGAACATAACATGATCAACTCTCAAGTCCGAGTTTGAACCAAGTTGAACACTTGGTAAAATAGACTTAAAAATTTCACTATCACGTTCACCGATCTTCTTTGAAGGAATTAACGTGATCAACTCTCCAGTCCGAGTTACAAAGAAGACAAAACACTTGGTAAACTTTATTCAAAGAGTTCACTTTCACTATTACCTATCTCCTTTGAAAAACTTAACGTGATCAAATCCCTTGTTTAAGTTAGAACGAAGACGAAACACATGGTAAACCGGACTCCAAATGTTCTCTATCACATTCATCGAACTCCCTTAAAGAAACTAACGTGATCAAATCTCCCGTTCTATTTAAAATGAAGATATAACACTTGGTAAAATGACTCAAAAGTTCACTATCACATATCTCACTTGAAGAAATTGGCGTGATCAACTCTCTAGCCTTAGAGTTAGAACCAAGATGAAAATAAAGACTCAAATTTTTATCACATTCACCGATCTCCCTTGAAGAAATTGGCGTGATCAACTCTCTAGCTTTAGTTAGAACCATGTCGAAAAACTTTTTAAACCGGACTCAAATATTTCACTAACACGTTCATTAATCTCCCTTGAAGAACATAACATGATCAACTCTCAAGTCCGAGTTTGAACCAAGTTGAACACTTGGTAAAATAGACTTAAAAATTTCACTATCACGTTCACCGATCTTCTTTGAAGGAATTAACGTGATCAACTCTCCAGTCCGAGTTACAAAGAAGACAAAAAACACTTGGTAAACTTTATTCAAAGAGTTCACTATCACTATTACCTATCTCCTTTGAAAAACTTAACGTGATCAAATCCCTTGTTTAAGTTAGAACGAAGACGAAACACATGGTAAACCGGACTCAAAATGTTCTATATCACATTCATCGAACTCCCTTAAAGAAACTAAGGTGATCAAATCTCCCGTTCGATTTAAAATGAAGATGTAACACTTGGTAAACCCGACTAAAATAGTTCACTATCACATTTTGCGCTCTCAATGTAGGATTTAACGTGGTCAACTATCTTTTCCGAGTTAGAACGATGATGAAACACTTGGTAAACCCGACTCAAATAGTTCACTTTCACATTCACCGATCTCCCTTGAAGAAATTGACGTGATCAACTCTCTAGCCTTAGTTAGAACCATGTCGAAAAACTTGTTAAACCGGACTCAAAGATTTCACTAACATGTTCATTAATCTCCCTTGAAGAACATAACATGATCAACTCTCAAGTCCGAGTTTGAACCAAGTTGAACACTTGGTAAAATAGACTTAAAAATTTCACTATCACGTTCACCGATCTTCTTTGAAGGAATTAACGTGATCAACTCTCCGGTCCGAGTTACAAAGAAGACGAAACACTTGGTAAACTTTATTCAAAGAGTTCACTATCACTATTACCTATCTCCTTTGAAAAACTTAACGTGATCAAATCCCTTGTTTAAGTTAGAACGAAGACGAAACACATGGTAAACCGGACTCAAAATGTTCTCTATCACATTCATCGAACTCCCTTAAAGAAACTAACGTGATCAAATCTTCCGTTCTATTTAAAATGAAGATATAACACTTGGTAAACCCGACTCAAATAGTTCACTATCACATTCACCGATCTCCCTTGAAGAAATTGGCGTGATCAACTCTCTAGCCTTAGTTAGAACCAAGTCGAAACACTTGTTAAACCGGACTCAAATATTTCACTAACACGTTCATTAATCTCCCTTGATTAATGAACATAACATGATCAACTCTCCAGTCTTTGTTAGAACCAAGTCGAAACACTTGTTAAACCGGACTCAAATATTTCACTAACACGTTCATTAATCTCCCTTGAAGAACATAACATGATCAACTCTCAAGTCCGAGTTTGAACCAAGTTGAAACAATTGGTAAAATAGACTTAAAAATTTCACTATCACGTTCACCGATCTTCTTTGAAGGAATTAACGTGATCAACTCTCCGGTCCGAGTTACAAAGAAGACGAAACACTTGGTAAACTTTATTCAAAGAGTTCACTATCACAATTACCTATCTCCTTTGAAAAACTTAACGTGATCAAATCCCTTGTTTAAGTTAGAACGAAGACGAAACACATGGTAAACCGGACTCAAAATGTTCTCTATCACATTCATCGAACTCCCTTAAAGAAACTAACGTGATCAAATCTCCCGTTCTATTTAAAATGAAGATATAACACTTGGTAAACCCGACTCAAATAGTTCACTATCACATTCACCGATCTCCCTTGAAGAAATTGGCGTGATCAACTCTCTAGCCTTAGTTAGAACCAAGTCGAAACACTTGTTAAACCGGACTCAAATTTTTCACTAACACGTTCATTAATCTCCCTTGATGAACATAACATGATCAACTCTCTAGTCTTTGTTAGAACCAAGTCGAAACATTTGTTAAACCGGACTCAAATATTTCACTAACACGTTCATTAATCTCCCTTGAAGAACATAACATGATCAACTCTCAAGTCCGAGTTTGAACCAAGTTGAACACTTGGTAAAATAGACTTAAAAATTTCACTATCACGTTCACCGATCTTCTTTGAAGGAATTAACGTGATCAACTCTCCAGTCCGAGTTACAAAGAAGACAAAACACTTGGTAAACTTTATTCAAAGAGTTCACTATCACTATTACCTATCTCCTTTGAAAAACTTAACGTGATCAAATCCCTTGTTTAAGTTAGAACGAAGACGAAACACATGGTAAACCGGACTCAAAATGTTCTCTATCACATTCATCGAACTCCCTTAAAGAAACTAACGTGATCAAATCTCCCGTTCTATTTAAAATGAAGATATAACACTTGGTAAACCCGACTCAAATAGTTCACTATCACATTCACCGATCTCCCTTGAAGAAATTGGCGTGATCAACTCTCTAGCTTTAGTTAGAACCATGTCGAAAAACTTTTTAAACCGGACTCAAATATTTCACTAACACGTTCATTAATCTCCCTTGATGAACATAACATGATCAACTCTCTAGTCTTTGTTAGAACCAAGTCGAAACACTTGTTAAACCGGACTCAAATATTTCACTAACACGTTCATTAATCTCCCTTGAAGAACATAACATGATCAACTCTCAAGTCCGAGTTTGAACCAAGTTGAAACAATTGGTAAAATAGACTTAAAAATTTCACTATCACGTTCACCGATCTTCTTTGAAGGAATTAACGTGATCAACTCTCGATCAGGAGTTACAAAGAAGACAAAACACTTGGTAAACTTTATTCAAAGAGTTCACTATCACTATTACCTATCTCCTTTGAAAAACTTAACGTGATCAAATCCCTTGTTTAAGTTAGAACGAAGACGAAACACATGGTAAACCGGACTCAAAATGTTCTATATCACATTCATCGAACTCCCTTAAAGAAACTAACGTGATCAAATCTCGTTCTATTTAAAATGAAGATATAACACTTGGTAAACCCGACTCAAATAGTTCACTATCACATTCACCGATCTCCTTGAAGAAATTGGCGTGATCAACTCTCTAGCCTTAGTTAGAACCAAGTCGAAACACTTGTTAAACCGGACTCAAATATTTCACTAACACGTTCATTAATCTCCTTGATGAACATAACATGATCAACTCTCTAGTCTTTGTTAGAACCAAGTCGAAACACTTGTTAAACCGGACTCAAATATTTCACTAACACGTTCATTAATCTCCTTGAAGAACATAACATGATCAACTCTCAAGTCCGAGTTTGAACCAAGTTGAAACAATTGGTAAAATAGACTTAAAAATTTCACTATCACGTTCCGATCTTCTTTGAAGGAACGTGATCAACTCTCGATCCGAGTTACAAAGAAGACAAAACACTTGGTAAACTTTATTCAAAGAGTTCACTATCACTATTACCTATCTCCTTTGAAAAACTTAACGTGATCAAATCCCTTGTTTAAGTTAGAACGAAGACGAAACACATGGTAAACCGGACTCAAAATGTTCTGTATCACATTCATCGAACTCCCTTAAAGAAACTAACGTGATCAAATCTCCCGTTCGATTTAAAATGAAGATGTAACACTTGGTAAACCCGACTGAAATAGTTCACTATCTCATTTTGCGCTCTCATGTAGGACTTAACGTGGTCAACTATCTTTTCCGAGTTAGAACGACGATGAAACACTGGACTCAAAGAGTTCACTATCACATTCACTGATCTCTTTTGAAGAACTTAACATGATCAACTCTCTAGTCTTTGTTAGAACCAAGTCGAAACACTTGTTAAACCGGACTCAAATATTTCACTAACACGTTCATTAATCTCCCTTGAAGAACATAACATGATCAACTCTCAAGTCCGAGTTTGAACCAAGTTGAAACAATTGGTAAAATAGACTTAAAAATTTCACTATCACGTTCACCGATCTTCTTTGAAGGAATTAACGTGATCAACTCTCCAGTCAGAGTTACAAAGAAGACAAAACACTTGGTAAACTTTATTCAAAGAGTTCACTATCACTATTACCTATCTCCTTTGAAAAACTTAACGTGATCAAATCCCTTGTTTAAGTTAGAACGAAGACGAAACACATGGTAAACCGGACTCAAAATGTTCTCTATCACATTCATCGAACTCCCTTAAAGAAACTAACGTGATCAAATCTCCGTTCTATTTAAAATGAAGATATAACACTTGGTAAACCCGACTCAAATAGTTCACTATCACATTAATCACTAAAATAGTTCACTATCTCACATTAACGTGGTCAACTATCTTTTCCGAGTTAGAACGGCGATGAAACACTTGGTAAACCCGGACTCAAAGAGTTCACTTATCACATTCACCGATCTCTTTTGAAGAACTTAACATGATCAACTCTCTAGTCTTTGTTAGAACCAAGTCGAAACACTTGTTAAACCGGACTCAAAGATTTCACTAACACGTTCATTAATCTCCTTGAAGAACATAACATGATCAACTCTCAAGTCCGAGTTTGAACCAAGTTGAAACAATTGGTAAAATAGACTTAAAAATTTCACTATCACGTTCACCGATCTTCTTTGAAGGAATTAACGTGATCAACTCTCGATCGAGTTACAAAGAAGACAAAACACTTGGTAAACTTTATTCAAAGAGTTCACTATCACTATTACCTATCTCCTTTGAAAAACTTAACGTGATCAAATCCCTTGTTTAAGTTAGAACGAAGGCGAAACACATGGTAAACCGGACTCAAAATGTTCTTTATCACATTCATCGAACTCCCTTAAAGAAACTAAGGTGATCAAATCTCCGTTCGATTTAAAATGAAGATGTAACACTTGGTAAACCCGACTCAAATAGTTCACTATCACATTTTGCGCTCTCTATGTAGGATTTAACGTGGTCAATCTTTTCCGAGTTAGAACGATGATGAAACACTTGGTAAACCCGACTCAAATAGTTCACTATCACATTCACCGATCTCCTTGAAGAAATTGGCGTGATCAACTCTCAGCTTTAGTTAGAACCATGTCGAAAAACTTTTTAAACCGGACTCAAATATTTCACTAACACGTTCATTAATCTCCCTTGATGAACATAACATGATCAACTCTCTAGTCTTTGTTAGAACCAAGTCGAAACACTTGTTAAACCGGACTCAAATATTTCACTAACACGTTCATTAATCTCCTTGAAGAACATAACATAATCAACTCTCAAGTCAGAGTTTGAACCAAGTTGAAACAATTGGTAAAATAGACTTAAAAATTTCACTATCACGTTCACCGATCTTCTTTGAAGGAATTAACGTGATCAACTCTCCAGTCCGAGTTACAAAGAAGACAAAACACTTGGTAAACTTTATTCAAAGAGTTCACTATCACTATTACCTATCTCCTTTTGAAAACTTAACGTGATCAAATCCCTTGTTTAAGTTAGAACGAAGGCGAAACACATGGTAAACCGGACTCAAAATGTTCTCTATCACATTCATCGAACTCCCTTAAAGAAACTAACGTGATCAAATCTCCGTTCTATTTAAAATGAAGATATAACACTTGGTAAACCCGACTCAAATAGTTCACTATCACATTCACTGATCTCCCTTGAAGAAATTGGCGTGATCAACTCTCTAGCCTTAGTTAGAACCAAGTCGAAACACTTGTTAAACCGGACTCAAATATTTCACTAACACGTTCATTAATCTCCCTTGATGAACATAACATGATCAACTCTCTAGTCTTTGTTAGAACCAAGTCGAAACACTTGTTAAACCGGACTCAAATATTTCACTAACACGTTCATTAATCTCCTTTGAAGAACATAACATGATCAACTCTCAAGTCCGAGTTTGAACCAAGTTGAAACAATTGGTAAAATAGACTTAAAAATTTCACTATCACGTTCACCGATCTTCTTTGAAGGAATTAACGTGATCAACTCTCCAGTCCGAGTTACAAAGAAGACAAAACACTTGGTAAACTTTATTCAAAGAGTTCACTATCACTATTACCTATCTCCTTTGAAAAACTTAACGTGATCAAATCCCTTGTTTAAGTTAGAACGAAGACGAAACACATGGTAAACCGGACTCAAAATGTTCTCTATCACATTCATCGAACTCCCTTAAAGAAACTAACGTGATCAAATCTCCGTTCTATTTAAAATGAAGAGATAACACTTGGTAAACCCGACTCAAATAGTTCACTATCACATTTTGCGCTCTCTATGAAGGAATTAACGTGATCAACTCTCTTTCCGAGTTAGAACGACGATGAAACACTTGGTAAACCGGACTCAAAAGAGTTCACTATCACATTCATTAATCTCTTTTGAAGAACTTAACATGATCAACTCTCTAGTTTTTGTTAGAACAAAGTCGAAACATTTGTTAAACGGACTCAAATATTTCACTAACACGTTTCATTAATCTCCTTGAAGAACATAACATGATCAACTCTCAAGTCCGAGTTTGAACCAATTGAAAACTTGGTTGGTAAAATTGTAACAATTTGGTATCACAAACCCGATCTTCTTTCAAATAGTTCACTTGGTAAAGTTACAAAGAAGACAAAATAGTAAACTTTATCACATTTTGCTATTACCTATCTATGTTGGATTTAACGTCAACTATCTTTTCCTAGTTAAACGACGATGAAACACTTGGGTAAACCGGACGGAGAGAACTCCCTTATCACGTGATTCATCTCCCGCTCTATTTTGAATATAACTTAACATGATCAAATAGTTCACTCTCAGTTTTGATCTCCTTGAAGAAATTGGCGTGATCAACACTCTAGCTTTAGTTAGAACTCAAAAACTTTTTAACGGACTCAAATATTTCATTAATCATTAATCTCTTGAAGAACATAACATGATCAACTCTCAAGTCGAGTTTGAACCAAGTTGAACACTTGGTAAAATAGACTTAAAAATTTCACTATCACGTTCATCGATCTTCTTTGAAGGAATTAACGTGATCAACTCTCGATCCGAGTTACAAAGAAGACAAAAACACTTGGTAAACTTTATTCAAAGAGTTCACTATCACTATTACCTATCTCCTTTGAAAAACTTAACGTGATCAAATCCCTTGTTTAAGTTAGAACGAAGACGAAACACATGGTAAACCGGACTCAAAATGTTCTATATCACATTCATCGAACTCCCTTAAAGAAACTAACGTGATCAAATCTCCGTTCGATTTAAAATGAAGATGTAACACTTGGTAAACCCGACTAAAATAGTTCACTATCACATTTTGCGATCTCAATGAAGAATTTGGCGTGATCAACTATCTAGCTTTAGTTAGAACGATGATGAAACACTTGGTAAACCGGACTCAAATATTTCACTTTCACATTCATTAATCTCCCTTGAAGAAACATAACGTGATCAACTCTCTAGCCTTAGTTAGAACCAAGTCGAAAAACTTGTTAAACCGGACTCAAAGATTTCACTAACATGTTCATTAATCTCCTTGAAGAACATAACATGATCAACTCTCAAGTCCGAGTTTGAACCAAGTTGAAACACTTGGTAAAATAGACTTAAAAATTTCACTATCACGTTCACCGATCTTCTTTGAAGGAATTAACGTGATCAACTCTCCGATCCGAGTTACAAAGAAGACAAAACACTTGGTAAACTTTATTCAAAGAGTTCACTATCACTATTACCTATCTCCTTTGAAAAACTTAACGTGATCAAATCCCTTGTTTAAGTTAGAACGAAGAGGCGAAACACATGGTAAACCGGACTCAAAATGTTCTCTATCACATTCATCGAACTCCCTTAAAGAAACTAACGTGATCAAATCTCCGTTCTATTTAAAATGAAGATATAACACTTGGTAAACCCGACTCTCAAATAGTTCACTATCACATTCACCGATCTCCCTTGAAGAAATTGGCGTGATCAACTCTCTAGCCTTAGTTAGAACCAAGTCGAAACACTTGTTAAACCGGACTCAAATATTTCACTAACACGTTCATTAATCCTTGATTAATGAACATAACATGATCAACTCTCTAGTCTTTGTTAGAACCAAGTCGAAACACTTGTTAAACGGACTCAAATATTTCACTAACACGTTCATTAATCTCCCTTGAAGAACATAACATGATCAACTCTCAAGTCCGAGTTTGAACCAAGTTGAAACAATTGGTAAAATAGACTTAAAAATTTCACTATCTCTCACCGATCTTCTTTGAAGGAATTAACGTGATCAACTCTCCGATCCGAGTTACAAAGAAGACGAAACACTTGGTAAACTTTATTCAAAGAGTTCACTATCACTATTACCTATCTCCTTTGAAAAACTTAACGTGATCAAATCCCTTGTTTAAGTTAGAACGAAGACGAAACACATGGTAAACCGGACTCAAAATGTTCTCTATCACATTCATCGAACTCCCTTAAAGAAACTAACGTGATCAAATCTCCCGTTCTATTTAAAATGAAGATATAACACTTGGTAAACCCGACTCAAATAGTTCACTATCACATTTTGCGATCTCCCTGTGAAGAAATTGGCGTGATCAACTCTCTAGCCTTAGTTAGAACCAAGTCGAAACACTTGTTAAACCGGACTCAAATTTTTCACTAACACGTTCATTAATCTCCCTTGATGAACATAACATGATCAACTCTCTAGTCTTTGTTAGAACCAAGTCGAAACATTTGTTAAACCGGACTCAAATATTTCACTAACACGTTCATTAATCTCCCTTGAAGAACATAACATGATCAACTCTCAAGTCCGAGTTTGAACCAAGTTGAACACTTGGTAAAATAGACTTAAAAATTTCACTATCACGTTCACCGATCTTCTTTGAAGGAATTAACGTGATCAACTCTCCAGTCCGAGTTACAAAGAAGACAAAACACTTGGTAAACTTTATTCAAAGAGTTCACTATCACTATTACCTATCTCCTTTGAAAAACTTAACGTGATCAAATCCCTTGTTTAAGTTAGAACGAAGAGGCGAAACACATGGTAAACCGGACTCAAAATGTTCTCTATCACATTCATCGAACTCCCTTAAAGAAACTAACGTGATCAAATCTCCCGTTCTATTTAAAATGAAGATATAACACTTGGTAAACCCGACTCAAATAGTTCACTATCACATTCACCGATCTCTCATTTTGCGCTCTAAGCAGAAATTGGCGTGATCAACTATCTAGCTTTAGTTAGAACCATGTCGAAAAACTTTTTAAACCGGACTCAAATATTTCACTAACACATTCATTAATCTCCTTGATGAACATAACATGATCAACTCTCTAGTCTTTGTTAGAACCAAGTCGAAACACTTGTTAAAACGGACTCAAATATTTCACTAACACGTTCATTAATCTCCCTTGAAGAAAATAACATAATCAACTCTCAAGTCGAGTTTGAACCAAGTTGAAACAATTGGTAAAATAGACTTAAAAATTTCACTATCACGTTCACCGATCTTCTTTGAAGGAATTAACGTGATCAACTCTCCATCCGAGTTACAAAGAAGACAAAACACTTGGTAAACTTTATTCAAAGAGTTTACTATCACTATTACCTATCTCCTTTGAAAAACTTAACGTAAATCAAATCCCTTGTTTAAGTTAGAACGAAGACGAAACACATGGTAAACCGGACTCAAAATGTTCTCTATCACATTCATCGAACTCCCTTAAAGAAACTAACGTGATCAAATCTCCCGTTCTATTTAAAATGAATAAATAACATTTGGTAAACCCGACTCAAATAGTTCACTATCACATTTGCGATCTCCTATGAAGAAATTGGCGTGATCAACTCTCTAGCCTTAGTTAGAACCAAGTGAAACACTTGTTAAACCGGACTCAAATATTTCACTAACACGTTCATTAATCTCTCTTTGATGAACATAACATGATCGACTCTCTAGTCTTTGTTAGAACCAAGTCGAAACACTTGTTAAACCGGACTCAAAATATTTCACTAACACGTTCATTAATCTGATCAACTCTCAAGTCCGAGTTTGAAGAGTTGAAACACTTGGTAAAATAGAAGTATAAATTTCACTATCACGTTCAATCAATTGGAAAAATTAACGTGATCAACTCTCGATCCGAGTTACAAAGAAGACAAAACACATGGTAAACTTTATTCAAAGAGTTCACTATCACTATTACCTATCTCCTTTGAAAAACTTAACGTGATCAAATCCCTTGTTTAAGTTAGAACGAAGACGAAACAAATGGTAAACCGGACTCAAAATGTTCTGTATCACATTCGTCGAACTCCCTTAAAGAAATTAACGTGATCAAATCTCCCGTTCGATTTAAAATGAAGATGTAACACTTGGTAAACCCGACTAAAATAGTTCACTATCTCATTTTGCGCTCTCTATGTAGGACTTAACGTGGTCAACTATCTTTTCCGAGTTAGAACGACGATGAAACACTTGGTAAACCCGGACTCAAAGAGTTCACTATCACATTCACCGATCTCTTTGAAGAACTTAACATGATCAACTATCTAGTTTTTGTTAGAACAAAGTCGAAACACTTGTTAAACCGGACTCAAATATTTCACTAACACGTTTCATTAATCTCCTTGAAGAACATAACATGATCAACTCTCAAGTCGAGTTTGAACCAAGTTGAAACAATTGGTAAAATAGACTTAAAAATTTCACTATCACGTTCACCGATCTTCTTTGAAGGAATTAACGTGATTAACTCTCTCCGTCCGAGTTACAAAGAAGACAAAACACTAGGTAAACTTTATTTAAAAAGTTTACTATCACTATTACCTATCTCCTTTGAAAAACTTAACGTGATCAAATTCCTTGTTTAAGTTAGAACGAAGACGAAACACATGGTAAACCGGACTCAAAATGTTCTCTATCACATTCATCGAACTCCCTTAAAGAATCTAACGTGATCAAATCTCCCGTTCTATTTAAAATGAAGTAATATAACACTTGGTAAAGTTCACCGTAAACCCGACTCAAATAGTTCACTATCACATTAACTCCCTAACTAAAATAGTGATCAAATCTATCTCATTTTTGCGCAAATAGTTCACTATCACATTTTGCGCTCTATGTAGGACTTAACGTGGTCAACTATCTTTTCCGAGTTAGAACGACGATGAAACACTTGGTAAACTGGACTCAAAGAGTTCACTATCACATTCACTGATCTCTTTTGAAGAACTTAACATGATCAACTCTCTAGTCTTTGTTAGAACCAAGTCGAAACACTTGTTAAACCGGACTCAAAGGTTTCACTAACACGTTCATTAATCTCCCTTGAAGAACATAACATGATCAACTCTCAAGTCCGAGTTTGAACCAAGTTGAAACAATTGGTAAAATAGACTTAAAAATTTCACTATCACGTTCACCGATCTTCTTTGAAGGAATTAACGTTATCAACTCTCCAGTCCGAGTTACAAAGAAGACAAAACACTTGGTAAACTTTATTCAAAGAGTTCACTATCACTATTACCTATCTCCTTTGAAAAACTTAACGTAATCAAATCCCTTGTTTAAGTTAGAACGAAGACGAAACACATGGTAAACCGGACTCAAAATGTTCTTTATCACATTCATCGAACTCCCTTAAAGAAACTAAGGTGATCAAATCTCCCGTTCGATTTAAAATGAAGATGTAACACTTGGTAAACCCGACTCAAATAGTTCACTATCACATTTTGCGCTCTCTATGTAGGATTTAACGTGGTCAACAATCTTTTCCGAGTTAGAACGATGATGAAACACTTGGTAAACCCGACTCAAATAGTTCACTATCACAGTCACCGATCTCCCTTGAAGAAATTGACGTGATCAACTCTCTAGCTTTAGTTAGAACCATGTCGAAAAACTTTTTAAACCGGACTCAAATATTTCACTAACACGTTCATTAATCTCCCTTGATGAACATAACATGATCCACTCTCTAGTCTTTGTTAGAACCAAGTCGAAACACTTGTTAAACCGGACTCAAATATTTCACTAACACGTTCATTAATCTCCCTTGAAGAAAATAACATAATCAACTCTCAAGTCCGAGTTTGAACCAAGTTGAAACAATTGGTAAAATAGACTTAAAAATTTCACTATCACGCGTTCACCGATCTTCTTTGAAGGAATTAACGTGATCAACTCTCTGTCCGGAGTTACAAAGAAGACAAAACACTTGGTAAACTTTATTCAAAGAGTTTACTATCACTATTACCTATCTCCTTTGAAAAACTTAAATCAAATCCCTTGTATAAGTTAGAACGAAGACGAAACACATGGTAAACCGGACTCAAAATGTTCTCTATCACATTCATCGAACTCCCTTAAAGAAACTAACGTGATAAAATCTCCTGTTCTATTTAAAATGAAGAAATAACAAGTGGTAAACCCGACTCAAATAGTTCACTATCACATTCACTGATCTCCCTTGAAGAAATTGGCGTGATCAACTCTCTAGCCTTAGTTAGAACCAAGTCGAAACACTTGTTAAACCGGACTCAAATATTTCACTAACACGTTCATTAATCTCCCTTGATGAACATAACATGATCAACTCTCTAGTCTTTGTTAGAACCAAGTCGAAACACTTGTTAAACCGGACTCAAATATTTCACTAACACGATCATTAATCTCGCTTGAAGAACATAACATGATCAACTCTCAAGTCCGAGTTTGAACCAAGTTGAAACAATTGGTAAAATAGACGTGATCAACTCTCCAGTCCGAGTTACAAAGAAGACAAAACACATGGTAAACTTTATTCAAAGAGTTCACTATCACTATTACCTATCTCCTTTGAAAAACCTAACGTGATCAAATCCCTTGTTTAAGTTAGAACGAAGACGAAACAAATGGTAAACCGGACTCAAAATGTTCTGTATCACATTCATCGAACTCCCTTAAAGAAATTAACGTGATCAAATCTCCCGTTCGATTTAAAATGAAGATGTAACACTTGGTAAACCCGACTAAAATAGTTCACTATCACATTTTGCGCTCTCTATGTAGGACTTAACGTGGTCAACTATCTTTTCCGAGTTAGTACGACGATGAAACACTTGGTAAACTGGACTCAAAGAGTTCACTATCACATTCACTGATCTCTTTTGAAGAACTTAACATGATCAACTCTCTAGTTTTTGTTAGAACAAAGTCGAAACACTTGTTAAACCGGACTCAAAGATTTCACTAGCACGTTTCATTAATCTCCCTTGAAGAACATAACATGATCAACTCTCCCGTTCGATTTAAAATGAAGTTGTAACACTTGGTAAACCCGACTCAAATAGTTCACTTGGTAAACCCGACTCAAATAGTTACCTATCACATTTTGCGCTCTCTATGTAGGATTTAACGTGGTCAACTATCTTTTCCTAGTTAAAACGACGATGAAACACTTGGTAAACTGGACTCAAAGAGTTCACTATCACATTCACTGATCTGTTTTGAAGAACTTAACATGATCAACTCTCTAGTCTTTGTTAGAACCAAGTCGAAACACTTGTTAAACCGGACTCAAATATTTCACTAACACGCTCATTAATCTCTCTTGAAGAACATAACATGATCAACTCTCAAGTCTGAGTTTGAACCAAGTTTAACACTTGGTAAAATAGATTTAAAAATTTCACAATCACGTTCATCGATCTTCTTTGAAGGAATTAACGTGATCAACTCACCAGTCCGAGTTACAAAGAAGACGAAACACTTGGTAAACTTTATTCAAAGAGTTCACTTTCACTATTACCTATCTCCTTTGAAAAACTTAACGTGATCAAATCCCTTGTTTAAGTTAGAACGAAGACGAAACACATGGTAAACCGGACTCCAAATGTTCTCTATCACATTCATCGAACTCCCTTAAAGAAACTAACGTGATCAAATCTCCCGTTCTATTTAAAATGAAGATATAACACTTGGTAAACCCGACTCAAATAGTTCACTATCACATTCACCGATCTCCCTTGAAGAAATTGGCGTGATCAACTCTCTAGCTTTAGTTAGAACCATGTCGAAAAACTTTTTAAACCGGACTCAAATATTTCACTAACACGTTCATTAATCTCCCTTGATGAACATAACATGATCAACTCTCTAGTCTTTGTTAGAACCAAGTCGAAACACTTGTTAAACCGGACTCAAATATTTCACTAACACGTTCATTAATCTCCCTTGAAGAAAATAACATAATCAACTCTCAAGTCCGAGTTTGAACCAAGTTGAAACAATTGGTAAAATAGACTTAAAAATTTCACTATCACGTTCACCGATCTTCTTTGAAGGAATTAACGTGATCAACTCTCCAGTCCGAGTTACAAAGAAGACAAAACACTTGGTAAACTTTATTCAAAGAGTTTACTATCACTATTACCTATCTCCTTTGAAAAACTTAAATCAAATCCCTTGTATAAGTTAGAACGAAGACGAAACACATGGTAAACCGGACTCAAAATGTTCTCTATCACATTCATCGAACTCCCTTAAAGAAACTAACGTGATAAAATCTCCCGTTCTATTTAAAATGAATAAATAACATTTGGTAAACCCGACTCAAATAGTTCACTATCACATTCACTGATCTCCCTTGAAGAAATTGGCGTGATCAACTCTCTAGCCTTAGTTAGAACCAAGTCGAAACACTTGTTAAACCGGACTCAAATATTTCACTAACACGTTCATTAATCTCCCTTGATGAACATAACATGATCGACTCTCTAGTCTTTGTTAGAACCAAGTCGAAACACTTGTTAAACCGGACTCAAATATTTCACTAACACGTTCATTAATCTCGTTTGAAGAACATAACATGATCAACTCTCAAGTCCGAGTTTGAACCAAGTTGAAACAATTGGTAAAATAGACGTGATCAACTCTCCAGTCCGAGTTACAAAGAAGACAAAACACATGGTAAACTTTATTCAAAGAGTTCACTATCACTATTACCTATCTCATTTGAAAAACTTAACGTGATCAAATCCCTTGTTTAAGTTAGAACGAAGACGAAACAAATGGTAAACCGGACTCAAAATGTTCTGTATCACATTCGTCGAACTCCCTTAAAGAAATTAACGTGATCAAATCTCCCGTTCGATTTAAAATGAAGATGTAACACTTGGTAAACCCGATTAAAATAGTTCACTATCTCATTTTGCGCTCTCTATGTAGGACTTAACTTGGTCAACTATCTTTTCCGAGTTAGAACGACGATGAAACACTTGGTAAACTGGACTCAAAGAGTTCACTATCACATTCACTGATCTCTTTTGAAGAACTTAACATGATCAACTCTCTAGTTTTTGTTAGAACAAAGTCGAAACACTTGTTAAACCGGACTCAAATATTTCACTAGCACGTTTCATTAATCTCCCTTGAAGAACATAACATGATCAACTCTCAAGTCCGAGTTTGAACCAAGTTGAAACACTTGGTAAAATAGACTTAAAAATTTCACTATCACGTTCACCGATCTTCTTTGAAGGAATTAACGTGATTAACTCTCCGGTCCGAGTTACAAAGAAGACGAAACACTAGGTAAACTTTATTTAAAGAGTTTACTATCACTATTACCTATCTCCTTTGAAAAACTTAACGTGATCAAATTCCTTGTTTAAGTTAGAACGAAGACGAAACACATGGTAAACCGGACTCAAAATGTTCTCTATCACATTCATCGAACTCCCTTAAAGAATCTAACGTGATCAAATCTCCCGTTCTATTTAAAATGAAGATATAACACTTGGTAAACCCGACTCAAATAGTTCACTATCACATTAACCCGACTAAAATAGTTCACTATCTCATTTTGCGCTCTCTATGTAGGACTTAACGTGGTCAACTATCTTTTCCGAGTTAGAACGACGATGAAACACTTGGTAAACTGGACTCAAAGAGTTCACTATCACATTCACTGATCTCTTTTGAAGAACTTAACATGATCAACTCTCTAGTCTTTGTTAGAACCAAGTCGAAACACTTGTTAAACCGGACTCAAAGGTTTCACTAACACGTTCATTAATCTCCCTTGAAGAACATAACATGATCAACTCTCAAGTCCGAGTTTGAACCAAGTTGAAACAATTGGTAAAATAGACTTAAAAATTTCACTATCACGTTCACCGATCTTCTTTGAAGGAATTAACGTGATCAACTCTCCAGTCCGAGTTACAAAGAAGACAAAACACTTGGTAAACTTTATTCAAAGAGTTCACTATCACTATTACCTATCTCCTTTGAAAAACTTAACGTAATCAAATCCCTTGTTTAAGTTAGAACGAAGACGAAACACATGGTAAACCGGACTCAAAATGTTCTTTATCACATTCATCGAACTCCCTTAAAGAAACTAAGGTGATCAAATCTCCCGTTCGATTTAAAATGAAGATGTAACACTTGGTAAACCCGACTCAAATAGTTCACTATCACATTTTGCGCTCTCTATGTAGGATTTAACGTGGTCAACAATCTTTTCCGAGTTAGAACGATGATGAAACACTTGGTAAACCCGACTCAAATAGTTCACTATCACAGTCACCGATCTCCCTTGAAGAAATTGACGTGATCAACTCTCTAGCTTTAGTTAGAACCATGTCGAAAAACTTTTTAAACCGGACTCAAATATTTCACTAACACGTTCATTAATCTCCCTTGATGAACATAACATGATCCACTCTCTAGTCTTTGTTAGAACCAAGTCGAAACACTTGTTAAACCGGACTCAAATATTTCACTAACACGTTCATTAATCTCCCTTGAAGAAAATAACATAATCAACTCTCAAGTCCGAGTTTGAACCAAGTTGAAACAATTGGTAAAATAGACTTAAAAATTTCACTATCACGTTCACCGATCTTCTTTGAAGGAATTAACGTGATCAACTCTCCTGTCCGAGTTACAAAGAAGACAAAACACTTGGTAAACTTTATTCAAAGAGTTTACTATCACTATTACCTATCTCCTTTGAAAAACTTAAATCAAATCCCTTGTATAAGTTAGAACGAAGACGAAACACATGGTAAACCGGACTCAAAATGTTCTCTATCACATTCATCGAACTCCCTTAAAGAAACTAACGTGATAAAATCTCCTGTTCTATTTAAAATGAAGAAATAACAAGTGGTAAACCCGACTCAAATAGTTCACTATCACATTCACTGATCTCCCTTGAAGAAATTGGCGTGATCAACTCTCTAGCCTTAGTTAGAACCAAGTCGAAACACTTGTTAAACCGGACTCAAATATTTCACTAACACGTTCATTAATCTCCCTTGATGAACATAACATGATCAACTCTCTAGTCTTTGTTAGAACCAAGTCGAAACACTTGTTAAACCGGACTCAAATATTTCACTAACACGTTCATTAATCTCGTTTGAAGAACATAACATGATCAACTCTCAAGTCCGAGTTTGAACCAAGTTGAAACAATTGGTAAAATAGACGTGATCAACTCTCCAGTCCGAGTTACAAAGAGGACAAAACACATGGTAAACTTTATTCAAAGAGTTCACTATCACTATTACCTATCTCATTTGAAAAACTTAACGTGATCAAATCCCTTGTTTAAGTTAGAACGAAGACGAAACAAATGGTAAATCGGACTCAAAATGTTCTGTATCACATTCGTCGAACTCCCTTAAAGAAATTAACGTGATCAAATCTCCCGTTCGATTTAAAATGAAGATGTAACACTTGGTAAACCCGATTAAAATAGTTCACTATCTCATTTTGCGCTCTCTATGTAGGACTTAACGTGGTCAACTATCTTTTCCGAGTTAGAACGACGATGAAACACTTGGTAAACTGGACTCAAAGAGTTCACTATCACATTCACTGATCTCTTTTGAAGAACTTAACATGATCAACTCTCTAGTTTTTGTTAGAACAAAGTCGAAACACTTGTTAAACCGGACTCAAATATTTCACTAGCACGTTTCATTAATCTCCCTTGAAGAACATAACATGATCAACTCTCAAGTCCGAGTTTGAACCAAGTTGAAACACTTGGTAAAATAGACTTAAAAATTTCACTATCACGTTCACCGATCTTCTTTGAAGGAATTAACGTGATTAACTCTCCGGTCCGAGTTACAAAGAAGACGAAACACTAGGTAAACTTTATTTAAAGAGTTTACTATCACTATTACCTATCTCCTTTGAAAAACTTAACGTGATCAAATTCCTTGTTTAAGTTAGAACGAAGACGAAACACATGGTAAACCGGACTCAAAATGTTCTCTATCACATTCATCGAACTCCCTTAAAGAATCTAACGTGATCAAATCTCCCGTTCTATTTAAAATGAAGATATAACACTTGGTAAACCCGACTCAAATAGTTCACTATCACATTAACCCGACTAAAATAGTTCACTATCTCATTTTGCGCTCTCTATGTAGGACTTAACGTGGTCAACTATCTTTTCCGAGTTAGAACGACGATGAAACACTTGGTAAACTGGACTCAAAGAGTTCACTATCACATTCACTGATCTCTTTTGAAGAACTTAACATGATCAACTCTCTAGTCTTTGTTAGAACCAAGTCGAAACACTTGTTAAACCGGACTCAAAGGTTTCACTAACACGTTCATTAATCTCTCTTGAAGAACATAACATGATCAACTCTCAAGTCCGAGTTTGAACCAAGTTGAAACAATTGGTAAAATAGACTTAAAAATTTCACTATCACGTTCACCGATCTTCTTTGAAGGAATTAACGTGATCAACTCTCCAGTCCGAGTTACAAAGAAGACAAAACACTTGGTAAACTTTATTCAAAGAGTTCACTATCACTATTACCTATCTCCTTTGAAAAACTTAACGTAATCAAATCCCTTGTTTAAGTTAGAACGAAGACGAAACACATGGTAAACCGGACTCAAAATGTTCTTTATCACATTCATCGAACTCCCTTAAAGAAACTAAGGTGATCAAATCTCCCGTTCGATTTAAAATGAAGATGTAACACTTGGTAAACCCGACTCAAATAGTTCACTATCACATTTTGCGCTCTCTATGTAGGATTTAACGTGGTCAACAATCTTTTCCGAGTTAGAACGATGATGAAACACTTGGTAAACCCGACTCAAATAGTTCACTATCACAGTCACCGATCTCCCTTGAAGAAATTGACGTGATCAACTCTCTAGCTTTAGTTAGAACCATGTCGAAAAACTTTTTAAACCGGACTCAAATATTTCACTAACACGTTCATTAATCTCCCTTGATGAACATAACATGATCCACTCTCTAGTCTTTGTTAGAACCAAGTCGAAACACTTGTTAAACCGGACTCAAATATTTCACTAACACGTTCATTAATCTCCCTTGAAGAAAATAACATAATCAACTCTCAAGTCCGAGTTTGAACCAAGTTGAAACAATTGGTAAAATAGACTTAAAAATTTCACTATCACGTTCACCGATCTTCTTTGAAGGAATTAACGTGATCAACTCTCCTGTCCGAGTTACAAAGAAGACAAAACACTTGGTAAACTTTATTCAAAGAGTTTACTATCACTATTACCTATCTCCTTTGAAAAACTTAAATCAAATCCCTTGTATAAGTTAGAACGAAGACGAAACACATGGTAAACCGGACTCAAAATGTTATCTTTTCCGAGTTAGAACGATGATGAAACACTTGGTAAACCCGACTCAAATAGTTCACTTTCACATTCACCGATCTCCCTTGAAGAAATTGACGTGATCAACTCTCTAGCCTTAGTTAGAACCATGTCGAAAAACTTGTTAAACCGGACTCAAAGATTTCACAAACATGTTCATTAATCTCCCTTGAAGAACATAACATGATCAACTCTCAAGTCCGAGTTTGAACCAAGTTGAACACTTGGTAAAATAGACTTAAAAATTTCACTATCACGTTCACCGATCTTCTTTGAAGGAATTAACGTGATCAACTCTCCGGTCCGAGTTACAAAGAAGACGAAACACTTGGTAAACTTTATTCAAAGAGTTCACTATCACTATTACCTATCTCCTTTGAAAACTTAACGTGATCAAATCCCTTGTTTAAGTTAGAACGAATACGAAACACATGGTAAACCGGACTCAAAATGTTCTCTATCACATTCATCGAACTCCCTTAAAGAAACTAACGTGATCAAATCTCCCGTTCTATTTAAAATGAAGATATAACACTTGGTAAACCCGACTCAAATAGTTCACTATCACATTCACTGATCTCCCTTGAAGAAATTGGCGTGATCAACTCTCTAGCCTTAGTTAGAACCAAGTCGAAACACTTGTTAAACCGGACTCAAATTTTTCACTAACACGTTCATTAATCTCCCTTGATGAACATAACATGATCAACTCTCTAGTCTTTGTTAGAACCAAGTCGAAACACTTGTTAAACCGGACTCAAATATTTCACTAACACGTTCATTAATCTCCCTTGAAGAACATAACATGATCAACTCTCAAGTCCGAGTTTGAACCAAGTTGAAACAATTGGTAAAATAGACTTAAAAATTTCACTATCACGTTCACCGATCTTCTTTGAAGGAATTAACGTGATCAACTCTCCAGTCCGAGTTACAAAGAAGACAAAACACTTGGTAAACTTTATTCAAAGAGTTCACTATCACTATTACCTATCTCCTTTGAAAAACTTAACGTGATCAAATCCCTTGTTTAAGTTAGAATGAAGACGAAACACATGGTAAACCGGACTCAAAATGTTCTGTATCACATTCATCGAACTCCCTTAAAGAAACTAAGGTGATCAAATCTCCCGTTCGATTTAAAATGAAGATGTAACACTTGGTAAACCCGACTAAAATAGTTCACTATCACATTTTGCGCTCTCAATGTAGGATTTAACGTGGTCAACTATCTTTTCCGAGTTAGAACGATGATGAAACACTTGGTAAACCCGACTCAAATAGTTCACTTTCACATTCACCGATCTCCCTTGAAGAAATTGACGTGATCAACTCTCTAGCCTTAGTTAGAACCATGTCGAAAAACTTGTTAAACCGGACTCAAAGATTTCACTAACATGTTCATTAATCTCCCTTGAAGAACATAACATGATCAACTCTCAAGTCCGAGTTTGAACCAAGTTGAACACTTGGTAAAATAGACTTAAAAATTTCACTATCACGTTCACCGATCTTCTTTGAAGAAATTAACGTGATCAACTCTCCGGTCCGAGTAACAAAGAAGACAAAACACTTGGTAAACTTTATTCAAAGAGTTCACTATCACTATTACCTATCTCCTTTGAAAAACTTAACGTGATCAAATCCCTTGTTTAAGTTAGAACGAAGACGAAACACATGGTAAACCGGACTCAAAATGTTCTGTATCACATTCATCGAACTCCCTTAAAGAAACTAACGTGATCAAATCTCCCGTTCTATTTAAAATGAAGATATAACACTTGGTAAACCCGACTCAAATAGTTCACTATCACATTCACCGATCTCCCTTGAAGAAATTGGCGTGATCAACTCTCTAGCCTTAGTTAGAACCAAGTCGAAACACTTGTTAAACCGGACTCAAATATTTCACTAACACGTTCATTAATCTCCCTTGATTAATGAACATAACATGATCAACTCTCCAGTCTTTGTTAGAACCAAGTCGAAACACTTGTTAAACCGGACTCAAATATTTCACTAACACGTTCATTAATCTCCCTTGAAGAACATAACATGATCAACTCTCAAGTCCGAGTTTGAACCAAGTTGAAACAATTGGTAAAATAGACTTAAAAATTTCACTATCACGTTCACCGATCTTCTTTGAAGGAATTAACGTGATCAACTCTCCGGTCCGAGTTACAAAGAAGACGAAACACTTGGTAAACTTTATTCAAAGAGTTCACTATCACAATTACCTATCTCCTTTGAAAAACTTAACGTGATCAAATCACTTGTTTAAGTTAGAACGAAGACGAAACACATGGTAAACCGGACTCAAAATGTTCTCTATCACATTCATCGAACTCCCTTAAAGAAACTAACGTGATCAAATCTCCCGTTCTCTTTAAAATGAAGATATAACACTTGGTAAACCCGACTCATATAGTTCACTATCACATTCACCGATCTCCCTTGAAGAAATTGGCGTGATCAACTCTCTAGCCTTAGTTATAACCAAGTCGAAACACTTGTTAAACCAGACTCAAATTTTTCACTAACACGTTCATTAATCTCCCTTGATGAACATAACATGATCAACTCTCTAGTCTTTGTTAGAACCAAGTCGAAACATTTGTTAAACCGGACTCAAATATTTCACTAACACGTTCATTAATCTCCCTTGAAGAACATAACATGATCAACTCTCAAGTCCGAGTTTGAACCAAGTTGAAACAATTGGTAAAATAGACTTAAAAATTTCACTATCACGTTCACCGATCTTCTTTGAAGGAATTAACGTGATCAACTCTCCAGTCCGAGTTACAAAGAAGACAAAAAACACTTGGTAAACTTTATTCAAAGAGTTCACTATCACTATTACCTATCTCCTTTGAAAAACTTAACGTGATCAAATCCCTTGTTTAAGTTAGAACGAAGACGAAACACATGGTAAACCGGACTCAAAATGTTCTATATCACATTCATCGAACTCCCTTAAAGAAACTAAGGTGATCAAATCTCCCGTTCGATTTAAAATGAAGATGTAACACTTGGTAAACCCGACTAAAATAGTTCACTATCACATTTTGCGCTCTCAATGTAGGATTTAACGTGGTCAACTATCTTTTCCGAGTTAGAACGATGATGAAACACTTGGTAAACCCGACTCAAATAGTTCACTTTCACATTCACCGATCTCCCTTGAAGAAATTGACGTGATCAACTCTCTAGCCTTAGTTAGAACCATGTCGAAAAACTTGTTAAACCGGACTCAAAGATTTCACTAACATGTTCATTAATCTCCCTTGAAGAACATAACATGATCAACTCTCAAGTCCGAGTTTGAACCAAGTTGAACACTTGGTAAAATAGACTTAAAAATTTCACTATCACGTTCACCGATCTTCTTTGAAGGAATTAACGTGATCAACTCTCCGGTCCGAGTTACAAAGAAGACGAAACACTTGGTAAACTTTATTCAAAGAGTTCACTATCACTATTACCTATCTCCTTTGAAAAACTTAACGTGATCAAATCCCTTGTTTAAGTTAGAACGAAGATGAAACACATGGTAAACCGGACTCAAAATGTTCTGTATCACATTCATCGAACTCTCTTAAAGAAACTAACGTGATCAAATCTCCCGTTCTATTTAAAATGAAGATATAACACTTGGTAAACCCGACTCAAATAGTTCACTATCACATTCACCGATCTCCCTTGAAGAAATTGGCGTGATCAACTCTCTAGCCTTAGTTAGAACCAAGTCGAAACACTTGTTAAACCGGACTCAAATTTTTCACTAACACGTTCATTAATCTCCCTTGATGAACATAACATGATCAACTCTCTAGTCTTTGTTAGAACCAAGTCGAAACATTTGTTAAACCGGACTCAAATATTTCACTAACACGTTCATTAATCTCCCTTGAAGAACATAACATGATCAACTCTCAAGTCCGAGTTTGAACCAAGTTGAACACTTGGTAAAATAGACTTAAAAATTTCACTATCACGTTCACCGATCTTCTTTGAAGGAATTAACGTGATCAACCCTCCAGTCCGAGTTACAAAGAAGACAAAACACTTGGTAAACTTTATTCAAAGAGTTCACTTTCACTATTACCTATCTCCTTTGAAAAACTTAACGTGATCAAATCCCTTGTTTAAGTTAGAACGAAGACGAAACACATGGTAAACCGGACTCCAAATGTTCTCTATCACATTCATCGAACTCCCTTAAAGAAACTAACGTGATCAAATCTCCCGTTCTATTTAAAATGAAGATATAACACTTGGTAAACCCGACTCAAATAGTTCACTATCACATTCACCGATCTCCCTTGAAGAAATTGGCGTGATCAAGTCTCTAGCTTTAGTTAGAACCATATCAAAAAACTTTTTAAACCGGACTCAAATATTTCACTAACACGTTCATTAATCTCCCTTGATGAACATAACATGATCAACTCTCTAGTCTTTGTTAGAACCAAGTCGAAACACTTGTTAAACCGGACACAAATATTTCACTAACACGTTCATTAATCTCCCTTGAAGAAAATAACATAATCAACTCTCAAGTCCGAGTTTGAAACAAGTTGAAACAATTGGTAAAATAGACTTAAAAATTTCACTATCACGTTCACCGATCTTCTTTGAAGGAATTAACGTGATCAACTCTCCAGTCCGAGTTACAAAGAAGACAAAACACTTGGTAAACTTTATTCAAAGAGTTTACTATCACTATTACCTATCTCCTTTGAAAAACTTAAATCAAATCCCTTGTATAAGTTAGAACGAAGACGAAACACATGGTAAACCGGACTCAAAATGTTCTCTATCACATTCATCGAACTCCCTTAAAGAAACTAACGTGATAAAATCTCCCGTTCTATTTAAAATGAATAAATAACATTTGGTAAACCCGACTCAAATAGTTCACTATCACATTTCATCGATCTCCTTGAAGAAATTGGCGTGATCAACTCTCTAGCCTTAGTTAGAACCAAGTCGAAACACTTGTTAAACCGGACTCAAATATTTCACTAACACGTTCATTAATCTCCCTTGATGAACATAACATGATCAACTCTCTAGTCTTTGTTAGAACCAAGTCGAAACACTTGTTAAACCGGACTCAAATATTTCACTAACACGTTCATTAATCTCGCTTGAAGAACATAACATGATCAACTCTCAAGTCCGAGTTTGAACCAAGTTGAAACAATTGGTAAAATAGACGTGATCAACTCTCCAGTCCGAGTTACAAAGAAGACAAAACACATGGTAAACTTTATTCAAAGAGTTCACTATCACTATTACCTATCTCATTTGAAAAACTTAACGTGATCAAATCCCTTGTTTAAGTTAGAACGAAGACGAAACAAATGGTAAACCGGACTCAAAATGTTCTGTATCACATTCGTCGAACTCCCTTAAAGAAATTAACGTGATCAAATCTCCCGTTCGATTTAAAATGAAGATGTAACACTTGGTAAACCCGATTAAAATAGTTCACTATCTCATTTTGCGCTCTCTATGTAGGACTTAACTTGGTCAACTATCTTTTCCGAGTTAGAACGACGATGAAACACTTGGTAAACTGGACTCAAAGAGTTCACTATCACATTCACTGATCTCTTTTGAAGAACTTAACATGATCAACTCTCTAGTTTTTGTTAGAACAAAGTCGAAACACTTGTTAAACCGGACTCAAAGATTTCACTAGCACGTTTCATTAATCTCCCTTGAAGAACATAACATGATCAACTCTCCCGTTCGATTTAAAATGAAGTTGTAACACTTGGTAAACCCGACTCAAATAGTTCACTTGGTAAACCCGACTCAAATAGTTACCTATCACATTTTGCGCTCTCTATGTAGGATTTAACGTGGTCAACTATCTTTTCCTAGTTAAAACGACGATGAAACACTTGGTAAACTGGACTCAAAGAGTTCACTATCACATTCACTGATCTGTTTTGAAGAACTTAACATGATCAACTCTCTAGTCTTTGTTAGAACAAAGTCGAAACACTTGTTAAACCGGACTCAAATATTTCACTAACACGCTCATTAATCTCTCTTGAAGAACATAACATGATCAACTCTCAAGTCTGAGTTTGAACCAAGTTTAACAATTGGTAAAATAGATTTAAAAATTTCACAATCACGTTCATCGATCTTCTTTGAAGGAATTAACGTGATCAACTCACCAGTCCGAGTTACAAAGAAGACGAAACACTTGGTAAACTTTATTCAAAGAGTTCACTATCACTATTACCTATCTCCTTTGAAAAACTTAACGTGATCAAATCCCTTGTATAAGTTAGAACGAAGACGAAACACATGGTAAACCGGACTCAAAATGTTCTCTATCACATTCATCGAACTCCCTTAAAGAAACTAACGTGATCAAATCTCCCGTTCGATTTAAAATGAAGATGTAACACTTGGTAAACCCGACTCAAATAGTTCACTATCCCATTTTGCGCTCTCTATGTAGGATTTAACGTGGTCAACTATCTTTTCCGAGTTAGAACGACGATGAAACACTTGGTAAACCCGACTCAAATAGTTCACTATCACATTCACCGATCTCTTTGAAGAACTTAACATGATCAACTCTCTAGTCTTTGTTAGAACCAAGTCGAAACACTTGTTAAACCGAACTCAAAGGTTTCACTAACACATTCATTAATCTCCCTTGAAGAACATAACATGATCAACTCTCAAGTCCGAGTTTGAACCAAGTTGAACACTTGGTAAAATAGACTTAAAAATTTCACTATCACGTTCACCGATCTTCTTTGAAGGAATTAACGTGATCAACTCACCGGTCCGAGTTACAAAGAAGACGAAACACTTGGTAAACTTTATTCAAAGAGTTCACTATCACTATTACCTATCTCCTTTGAAAAACTTAACGTGATCAAATCCCTTGTATAAGTTAGAACGAAGATGTAACACCCCAAAATAATTCAATTAATTAACTTAGTTGAGTTATTAAGGGTTTGCAACATTTTACTTTAAGCCAAGTAATTAAGTGAGTGCTAAGCATGTATTACTATTTTAGGAAATGTCTAAATTAGGAAGGGGTGTGTAGTAGAAGGCCCATGGCCTAAATAGGGCCAAGGCCCATTTGAGTCCTTTAAGGACATGTTAAATGGTACCTCCGTGGAACATTCCCATTCATGTTCCAAATCAGTTAAGTTACCAATTTTAGAAAGAGAAAGAAGTGAGACTTAGAGAGAAGGCAGAGCACCGAAGAGAGAAGAGTGAAAACCGAGCGTGGAGAGTTCAAGAGGGGAGGAGAACTTGTTCTTTGTGGTTACTAGGGAGTGAAGGATTCTCATCTTTCTCGAGTTATTAAGGTTAGGGGTAGGGCGTCTGCTAATACTTGTAATGTTTTGTGTTTGATTGTATTTCGGTGTGAGTGGTTTCAAATCGCCTTGCATGTGTGTTTTGTGTGCTGATCATGACATGTCTGCACTGTGTTTTGCTCTTGCTACGATTTGTGGTAAATATACGATGGTGGATCATCTTGGAAAGAGAGAGGAGTGTAATACTCTCTCTGTTCCGAGTGGTATGAAGAGAGAACCTTGCATGGTGAGCTGAAAGTGAGCTTGCATGTAGAGTTAGGAAGAGGATCGGTGAAATGGAGTGAGTATCCGAGTGTGCATGAGTGTGGTGAGCTAGTAATGAGCTTGCATGTTGAGTCTAACTTAAGAAACGGAGTAAAGGAGTGAAATGAGAGTTAAGCGCCTTATTGCGCGTGGCGAAGTGTTCTTCAGCTAGAGTGAGAGAAACCGAGTTGAAGGGAGTCTACGTCTAGAGTATTTTAGTGTTGAGGGTCTGTTGGTGAGTTTGTGGGTGAGTATGTGTCTAAACACCATAAGCGAAGGGTAGGGACTCATAAACCGAAGTGTAGGTGTTTTCCTTAAGGTTACCGAAGTGTAGGGGTAGTGAACCGAGGTCATCAGGCCGTGGTAGCGTCACCGAGGAGAAACGCCCAAGTGCCTAAGTGTCAGTGAGCTAATCCAGGGAACACTGAGAAGTGAATTCCCATGACTTAAGTGATTTTGGTGTGAGTAATGCATAACTGTGAGCGCGTTACCGAGTTGAGGGTTTGAGTGTGGTTAGCCGAGGTACACACATAGTGTGCCGAGGTGACGTTTAGGCGCCAATGTTGTCTAAACACATTGTGGGCGCCACTGTGAGTGTCATTTAGCACCAATGTGTATAAGTGTTGGAGCGATTAAGTCCAATTTGGTCCTTAGGTGACAATTTGGTCCCTAAGTGTGGTGGTGGTCCTAGGTGTGACACTTAGTCCACTATGAGGGCCGAGGTGGTTGAGAGGTGCCGAGGTGACTGAGAGGTCGGTTGTAGGTCCTAAGGTGATTCTACCGGTGTTGTAGGGTCGACCTTAGCACTGAGATGATGTCTAAGTGGTGTAGACGTCATGTGAGCGACGGAGTAGAACGACGGTGAACGACGGTGTAAACCTTCACATACGCTATGATTTGATTTGTGTGTGATTGTATTTGTCATGAGTCACATGTTCATGTGCATATAACGACGGAGGAGGTCTCGGCCTCGGATATGGTAAGACTTCGGTCTCCATATCAAAATAACGACGGAGTTAACGACGGAGAATGCCGACGGGCTAAATAACGACGGTGGAGGTACCTCATTGCATATTGCCCTGTGGATGGGTTGCATACATGCATTACATTACATGATTTGATGTGTTGGGCTGAGTGATAATTGTTGTGATTGTTTTGAGCTATCGGTGAGTGGTTGTGTTAATGAACCGAGGTGTTTTTAGTGCTATTCTCTATCCTTAATGCTTTTCTTCACATTATATTACTTGTGTTAAGAGACTCACCCTAGTTTGCTTTTGTTGCTGCTCTCGTGGCAACTTGCAGGTACTCATGAGTGATAACTGTGCCTAGTTGATGTTGGTTGAGTCTGCTCTGGTCGTGTAACATTGGGTTGGGGCCGAGTAGTCTAGTTTGTGCTTTTTATGCTGAACTTGTGTATAGTTTGCTAGATAGTCCTCGAACTGAAAGCTATCATTATTTTGTGTAACTATTACTATGTAATATGCCTTGATGTTTAATGGCCGAGGTGCCTTATATGATGGGCTGAGCCTTTTTGCCGTGGTGATGCGCATGACTGCATGTTTTGTAAATGCTGCGAAACTATTTTTGAACTTGATTGAATTCTGTTTTCACTTTTAATCACTAAATGTAGCACTCCTTTGAGTGGAATTTTGAAACTCTGATTTTAACTAAGTAGACCGAATTGATTAGAATAAGGGGGTGTTACAGAAGACGAAACACATGGTAAACCGGACTCAAAATGTTCTCTATCACATTCATCGAACTCCCTTAAAGAAACTAACGTGATCAAATCTCCCGTTCGATTTAAAATGAAGATGTAACACTTGGTAAACCCGACTCAAATAGTTCACTATCCCATTTTGCGCTCTCTATGTAGGATTTAACGTGGTCAACTATCTTTTCCGAGTTAGAACGACGATGAAACACTTGGTAAACTGGACTCAAAGAGTTCACTATCACATTCACTGATCTCTTTTAAAGAACTTAACATGATCAACTCTCTAGTCTTTGTTAGAACCAAGTCGAAACACTTGTTAAACCGAACTCAAAGGTTTCACTAACAAGTTCATTAATCTCCCTTGAAGAACATAACATGATCAACTCTCAAGTCCGAGTTTGAACCAAGTTGAAACACTTGGTAAAATAGACTTAAAAATTTCACTATCACTTTCACCGATCTTCTTTGAAGGAATTAACGTGATCAACTCTCCGGTCCGAGTTACAAAGAAGACGAAACACTTGGTAAACTTTATTCAAAGAGTTCACTATCACTATTACCTATCTCCTTTGAAAAACTTAACGTGATCAAATCCCTTGTTTAAGTTAGAACGACGACAAAACACATAGTAAACCGGACTCAAAATGTTCTGTATCACATTCATCGAACTCCCTTAAAGAAACTAACGTGATCAAATCTCCCGTTCGATTTAAAATGAAGATGTAACACTTGGTAAACCCGACTCAAATAGTTCACTTGGTAAACCCGACTCAAATAGTTCACTATCACATTTTGCGCTCTCTATGTAGGATTTAACGTGGTCAACTATCTTTTCCGAGTTAGAACGACGATGAAACACTTGGTAAACCCGACTCAAATAGTTCACTATCACATTCATCGATCTCTTTGAAGAACTTAACATGATCAACTCTCTAGTCTTTGTTAGAACCAAGTCGAAACACTTGTTAAACCGGACTCAAATATTTCACTAACACGTTCATTAATCTCTCTTGAAGAACATAACATGATCAACTCTCAAGTCCGAGTTTGAACCAAGTTGAACACTTGGTAAAATAGACATAAAAACTTCACTATCACGTTCACCGATCTTCTTTGAAGGAATTAACGTGATCAACTCACCGGTCCGAGTTACAAAGAAGACGAAACACTTGGTAAACTTTATTCAAAGAGTTCACTATCACTATTACCTATCTCCTTTGAAAAACTTAACGTGATCAAATCCCTTGTATAAGTTAGAACGAAGACGAAACACATGGTAAACCGGACTCAAAATGTTCTCTATCACATTCATCGAACTCCCTTAAAGAAACTAACGTGATCAAATCTCCCGTTCGATTTAAAATGAAGATGTAACACTTGGTAAACCCGACTCAAATAGTTCACTATCCCATTTTGCGCTCTCTATGTAGGATTTAACGTGGTCAACTATCTTTTCCGAGTTAGAACGACGATGAAACACTTGGTAAACTGGACTCAAAGAGTTCACTATCACATTCACTGATCTCTTTTGAAGAACTTAACATGATCAACTCTCTAGTCTTTGTTAGAACCAAGTCGAAACACTTGTTAAACCGAACTCAAAGGTTTCACTAACACGTTCATTAATCTCCCTTGAAGAACATAACATGATCAACTCTCAAGTCCGAGTTTGAACCAAGTTGAAACACTTGGTAAAATAGACTTAAAAATTTCACTATCACGTTCACCGATCTTCTTTGAAGGAATTAACGTGATCAACTCTCCGGTCCGAGTTACAAAGAAGACGAAACACTTGGTAAACTTTATTCAAAGAGTTCACTATCACTATTACCTATCTCCTTTGAAAAACTTAACGTGATCAAATCCCTTGTTTAAGTTAGAACGACGACGAAACACATGGTAAACCGGACTCAAAATGTTCTGTATCACATTCATCGAACTCCCTTAAAGAAACTAACGTGATCAAATCTCCCGTTCGATTTAAAATGAAGATGTAACACTTGGTAAACCCGACTCAAATAGTTCACTTGGTAAACCCGACTCAAATAGTTCACTATCACATTTTGCGCTCTCTATGTAGGATTTAACGTGGTCAACTATCTTTTCCGAGTTAGAACGACGATGAAACACTTGGTAAACCCGACTCAAATAGTTCACTATCACATTCATCGATCTCTTTGAAGAACTTAACATGATCAACTCTCTAGTCTTTGTTAGAACCAAGTCGAAACACTTGTTAAACCGGACTCAAATATTTCACTAACACGTTCATTAATCTCTCTTGAAGAACATAACATGATCAACTCTCAAGTCCGAGTTTGAACCAAGTTGAACACTTGGTAAAATAGACATAAAAACTTCACTATCACGTTCACCGATCTTCTTTGAAGGAATTAACGTGATCAACTCACCAGTCCGAGTTACAAAGAAGACGAAACACTTGGTAAACTTTATTCAAAGAGTTCACTATCACTATTACCTATCTCCTTTGAAAAACTTAACGTGATCAAATCCCTTGTATAAGTTAGAACGAAGACGAAACACATGGTAAACCGGACTCAAAATGTTCTCTATCACATTCATCGAACTCCCTTAAAGAAACTAACGTGATCAAATCTCCGTTCGATTTAAAATGAAGATGTAACACTTGGTAAACCCGACTCAAATAGTTCACTATCCCATTTTGCGCTCTCTATGTAGGATTTAACGTGGTCAACTATCTTTTCCGAGTTAGAACGACGATGAAACACTTGGTAAACCCGACTCAAATAGTTCACTATCACATTCACCGATCTCTTTGAAGAACTTAACATGATCAACTCTCTAGTCTTTGTTAGAACCAAGTCGAAACACTTGTTAAACCGAACTTAAAGGTTTCACTAACACATTCATTAATCTCCCTTGAAGAACATAACATGATCAACTCTCAAGTCCGAGTTTGAACCAAGTTGAACACTTGGTAAAATAGACTTAAAAATTTCACTATCACGTTCACCGATCTTCTTTGAAGGAATTAACGTGATCAACTCACCGGTCCGAGTTACAAAGAAGACGAAACACTTGGTAAACTTTATTCAAAGAGTTCACTATCACTATTACCTATCTCCTTTGAAAAACTTAACGTGATCAAATCCCTTGTATAAGTTAGAACGAAGATGTAACACCCCAAAATAATTCAATTAATTAACTTAGTTGAGTTATTAAGGGTTTGCAACATTTTACTTTAAGCCAAGTAATTAAGTGAGTGCTAAGCATGTATTACTATTTTAGGGAAATGTCTAAATTAGGAAGGGTGTGTGTAGTAGAAGGCCCATGGCCTAAATAGGGCCAAGGCCCATTTGAGTCCTTTAAGGACATGTTAAATGGTACCTCCGTGGAACATTCCCATTCATGTTCCAAATCAGTTAAGTTACCAATTTTAGAAAGAGAAAGAAGTGAGACTTAGAGAGAAGGCAGAGCACCGAAGAGAGAAGAGTGAAAACCGAGCGTGGAGAGTTCAAGAGGGGAGGAGAACTTGTTGCTGTGGTTACTAGGGAGTGAAGGATTCTCATCTTTCTCGAGTTATTAAGGTTAGGGGCGTCTGCTAATACTTGTAATGTTTTGTGTTTGATTGTATTCTGGTGTGAGTGGTTTCTGAAATCGCCTTGCATGTGTGTTTTGTGTGCTGATCATGACATGTCTGCACTGTGTTTTGCTCTTGCTACGATTTGTGGTAAATATACGATGGTGGATCATCTTGGAAAGAGAGAGGAGTGTAATACTCTCTCTCTGCTAGGAGTGGTATGAAGAGAGAACCTTGCATGGTGAGCTGAAAGTGAGCTTGCATGTAGAGTTAGGAAGAGGATCGGTGAAATGGAGTGAGTATCCGAGTGTGCATGAGTGTGGTGAGCTAGTAATGAGCTTGCATGTTGAGTCTAACTTAAGAAACGGAGTAAAGGAGTGAAATGAGAGTTAAGCGCCTTATTACGCGCGTAAACTGAAGTGTTCTTCAGCTAGAGTGAGAGAAACCGAGTTGAAGGGAGTCTACGTCTAGAGTATTTTAGTGTTGAGGGTCTGTTGGTGAGTTTGTGGGTGAGTATGTGTCTAAACACCATAAGCGAAGGGTAGGGACTCATAAACCGAAGTGTAGGTGTTTTCCTTAAGGTTACCGAAGTGTAGGGGTAGTGAACCGAGGTCATCAGGCCGTGGTAGCGTCACCGAGGAGAAACGCCCAAGTGCCTAAGTGTCAGTGAGCTAATCCAGGGAACACTGAGAAGTGAATTCCCATGACTTAAGTGATTTTGGTGTGAGTAATGCATAACTGTTAGCGCGTTACCGAGTTGAGGGTTTGAGTGTGGTTAGCCGAGGTACACATATAGTGTGCCAAGGTGACGCGTTTAGGCGCTAATGTTGTCTAAACACATTGTGGGCGCCACTGTGAGTGTCATTTAGCACCAATGTGTATAAGTGTTGGAGCGATTAAGTCCAATTTGGTCCTTAGGTGACAATTTGGTCCCTAAGTGTGGTGGTGGTCCTAGGTGTGACACTTAGTCCACTATGAGGGCCGAGGTGGTTGAGAGGTGCCGAGGTGACTGAGAGGTCGGTTGTAGGTCCTAAGGTGATTCTACCGGTGTTGTAGGGTCGACCTTAGCACTGAGATGATGTCTAAGTGGTGTAGACGTCATGTGAGCGACGGAGTAGAACGACGGTGAACGACGGTGTAAACCTTCACATACGCTATGATTTGATTTGTGTGTGATTGTATTTGTCATGAGTCACATGTTCATGTGCATATAACGACGGAGGAGGTCTCGGCCTCGGATATGGTAAGACTTCGGTCTCCATATCAAAATAACGACGGAGTTAACGACGGAGAATGCCGACGGGCTAAATAACGACGGTGGAGGTACCTCATTGCATATTGCCCTGTGGATGGGTTGCATACATGCATTACATTACATGATTTGATGTGTTGGGCTGAGTGATAATTGTTGTGATTGTTTTGAGCTATCGGTGAGTGGTTGTGTTAGCTGAACCGAGGTGTTTTTAGTGCTATTCTCTATCCTTAATGCTTTTCTTCACATTATATTACTTGTGTTAAGAGACTCACCCTAGCTGCTTTTGTTGCCTGCTCTCGTGGCAACTTGCAGGTACTCATGAGTGATAACTGTGCCTAGTTGATGTTGGTTGAGTCTGCTCTGGTCGTGTAACATTGGGTTGGGGCCGAGTAGTCTAGTTTGTGCTTTTTATGCTGAACTTGTGTATAGTTTGCTAGATAGTCCTCGAACTGAAAGCTATCATTATTTTGTGTAACTATTACTATGTAATATGCCTTGATGTTTAATGGCCGAGGTGCCTTATATGATGGGCTGAGCCTTTTTGCCGTGGTGATGCGCATGACTGCATGTTTTGTAAATGCTGCGAAACTATTTTTGAACTTGATTGAATTCTGTTTTCACTCGAGTTTGAACCAAGTTGAACACTTGGTAAAATAGACTTAAAAATTTCACTATCACGTTCACCGATCTTCTTTGAAGGAATTAACGTGATCAACTCTCCAGTCCGAGTTACAAAGAAGACAAAACACTTGGTAAACTTTATTCAAAGAGTTCACTATCACTATTACCTATCTCCTTTGAAAAACTTAACGTGATCAAATCCCTTGTTTAAGTTAGAATGAAGACGAAACACATGGTAAACCGGACTCAAAATGTTCTCTATCACATTCATCGAACTCCCTTAAAGAAACTAACGTGATCAAATCTCCCGTTCTATTTAAAATGAAGATATAACACTTGGTAAACCCGACTCAAATAGTTCACTATCACATTCACCGATCTCCCTTGAAGAAATTGGCGTGATCAACTCTCTAGCCTTAGTTAGAACCAAGTCGAAACACTTGTTAAACCGGACTCAAATATTTCACTAACACGTTCATTAATCTCCCTTGATGAACATAACATGATCAACTCTCAAGTCCGAGTTTGAACCAAATTGACACACTTGGTAAAATAGACTTAAAAATTTCACTATCACGTTCACCGATCTTCTTTGAAGGAATTAACGTGATCAACTCTCCGGTTCGAGTTACAAAGAAGACGAAACACTTGGTAAACTTTATTCAAAGAGTTCACTATCACTATTACCTATCTCCTTTGAAAAACTTAACGTGATCAAATCCCTTGTTTAAGTTAGAACGAAGACGAAACACATGGTAAACCGGACTCAAAATGTTCTCTATCACATTCATCGAACTCCCTTAAAGAAACTAACGTGATCAAATCTCCCGTTCTATTTAAAATGAAGATATAACACTTGGTAAACCCGACTCAAATAGTTCACTATCACATTCACCGATCTCCCTTGAAGAAATTGGCGTGATCAACTCTCTAGCCTTAGTTAGAACCAAGTGAAACACTTGTTAAACCGGACTCAAATTTTTCACTAACACGTTCATTAATCTCCCTTGATGAACATAACATGATCAACTCTCTAGTCTTTGTTAGAACCAAGTCGAAACACTTGTTAAGCCGGACTCAAATATTTCACTAACACGTTCATTAATCTCCCTTGAAGAACATAACATGATCAACTCTCAAGTCCGAGTTTGAACCAAGTTGAAACACTTGGTAAAATAGACTTAAAAATTTCACTATCACGTTCACCGATCTTCTTTGAAGGAATTAACGTGATCAACTCTCGATCCAGGAGTTACAAAGAAGACAAAACACTTGGTAAACTTTATTCAAAGAGTTCACTATCACTATTACCTATCTCCTTTGAAAAACTTAACGTGATCAAATCCCTTGTTTAAGTTAGAACGAAGATGAAACACATTGTAAACCGGACTCAAAATGTTCTCTATCACATTCATCGAACTCCCTTAAAGAAACTAACGTGATCAAATCTCCCGTTCTATTTAAAATGAAGATATAACACTTGGTAAACCCGACTCAAATAGTTCACTATCACATTCACCGATCACTTTGAAGAAATTGGCGTGATCAACTCTCTAGCCTTAGTTTGAACCAAGTCGAAACACTTGTTAAACCGGACTCAAATATTTCACTAACACGTTCATTAATCTCCTTGATGAACATAACATGATCAACTCTCTAGCCTTAGTTTGAACCAAGTCGAAACACTTGTTAAACCGGACTCAAATATTTCACTAACACGTTCATTAATCTCCCTTGAAGAACATAACATGATCAACTCTCAAGTCCGAGTTTGAACCAAGTTGAAACACTTGGTAAAATAGACTTAAAAATTTCACTATCACGTTCACCGATCTTCTTTGAAGGAATTAACGTGATCAACTCTCGATTCGAGTTACAAAGAAAGCGAAACACTTGGTAAACTTTATTCAAAGAGTTCACTATCACTATTACCTATCTCCTTTGAAAAACTTAACGTGATCAAATCCCTTGTTTAAGTTAGAAGCGAAGAAGCGAAACACATGGTAAACCGGACTCAAAATGTTCTCTATCACATTCATCGAACTCCCTTAAAGAAACTAACGTGATCAAATCTCCTGTTCTATTTAAAATGAAGATATAACACTTGGTAAACCCGACTCAAATAGTTCACTATCACATTCACCGATCTCCCTTGAAGAAATTGGCGTGATCAACTCTCTAGCCTTAGTTAGAACCAAGAGTGAAACACTTGTTAAACCGGACTCAAATATTTCACTAACACGTTCATTAATCTCCCTTGATGAACATAACATGATCAACTCTCTAGTCTTTGTTAGAACCAAGTCGAAACACTTGTTAAACCGGACTCAAATATTTCACTAACACGTTCATTAATCTCCCTTGAAGAACATAACATGATCAACTCTCAAGTCGAGTTTGAACCAAGTTGAAACACTTGGTAAAATAGACTTAAAAATTTCACTATCACGTTCACCGATCTTCTTTGAAGGAATTAACGTGATCAACTCTCGATCGAGTTACAAAGAAGGCGAAACACTTGGTAAACTTTATTCAAAGAGTTCACTATCACTATTACCTATCTCCTTTGAAAAACTTAACGTGATCAAATCCCTTGTTTAAGTTAAAGCGAAGGCGAAACACATAGTAAACCGGACTCAAAATGTTCTCTATCACATTCATCGAACTCCTTAAAGAAACTAAGGTGATCAAATCTCCGTTCGATTTAAAATGAAGATATAACACTTGGTAAACCCGACTCAAATAGTTCACTATCACATTTTCACGATCTCCCTTGAAGAAATTGGCGTGATCAACTCTCTAGCCTTAGTTAGCGGCGATGATGAAACACTTAGTAAACCGGACTCAAATATTTCGAAGTTCACTTCATTAATCTCGCTTGAAGAACTTAACATGATCAACTCTCTAGTCTTTGTTAGAACCAAGTCGAAAAACACTTGTTAAACGGACTCAAAGATTTCACTAACACGTTCATTAATCTCCTTGAAGAACATAACATGATCAACTCTCAAGTCGAGTTTGAACCAAGTTGAACACTTGGTAAAATAGACTTAAAAATTTCACTATCACGTTCACCGATCTTCTTTGAAGGAATTAACGTGATCAACTCTCGATCAGGAGTTACAAAGAAGACAAAACACTTGGTAAACTTTATTCAAAGAGTTCACTATCACTATTACCTATCTCCTTTGAAAAACTTAGCGTGATCAAATCCCTTGTTTAAGTTAGAGCGAAGGCGAAACACATAGTAAACCGGACTCAAAATGTTCTCTATCACATTCATCGAACTCCTTAAAGAAACTAACGTGATCAAATCTCTCGTTCTATTTAAAATGAAGATATAACACTTGGTAAACCCGACTCAAATAGTTCACTATCACATTCACCGATCTCCCTTGAAGAAATTGGCGTGATCAACTCTCTAGCCTTAGTTAGAACCAAGTCGAAACACTTGTTAAACCGGACTCAAATATTTCACTAACACGTTCATTAATCTCCTTGATGAACATAACATGATCAACTCTCTAGTCTTTGTTAGAACCAAGTCGAAACACTTGTTAAGCCGGACTCAAATATTTCACTAACACGTTCATTAATCTCCCTTGAAGAACATAACATGATCAACTCTCAAGTCGAGTTTGAACCAAGTTGAAACACTTGGTAAAATAGACTTAAAAATTTCACTATCACGTTCACCGATCTTCTTTGAAGGAATTGCGTGATCAACTCTCGATTCGAGTTACAAAGAAGGCGAAACACTTGGTAAACTTTATTCAAAGAGTTCACTATCACTATTACCTATCTCCTTGAAAAAACTAGCGTGATCAAATCCCCTTGTTTAAGTTAGAGCGAAGAAGGCGAAACACATAGTAAACCGGACTCAAAATGTTCTCTATCACATTCATCGAACTCCCTTAAAGAAACTAACGTGATCAAATCTCGTTCTATTTAAAATGAAGATATAACACTTGGTAAACCCGACTCAAATAGTTCACTATCACATTCGATCTCCCTTGAAGAAATTGGCGTGATCAACTCTCTAGCCTTAGTTAGAACCAAGTGAAACACTTGTTAAACCGGACTCAAATTTTTCACTAACACGTTCATTAATCTCCCTTGATGAACATAACATGATCAACTCTCTAGTCTTTGTTAGAACCAAGTCGAAACACTTGTTAAGCCGGACTCAAATATTTCACTAACACGTTCATTAATCTCCCTTGAAGAACATAACATGATCAACTCTCAAGTCGAGTTTGAACCAAGTTGAAACAATTGGTAAAATAGACTTAAAAATTTCACTATCACGTTCACCGATCTTCTTTGAAGGAATTAACGTGATCAACTCTCCAGTCCGAGTTACAAAGAAGACAAAACACTTGGTAAACTTTATTCAAAGAGTTCACTATCACTATTACCTATCTCCTTTGAAAAACTTAGCGTGATCAAATCCCTTGTTTAAGTTAGAGCGAAGGCGAAACACATAGTAAGCCGGACTCAAAATGTTCTCTATCACATTCATCGAACTCCCTTAAAGAAACTAACGTGATCAAATCTCGTTCTATTTAAAATGAAGATATAACACTTGGTAAACCCGACTCAAATAGTTCACTATCACATTCACGATCTCCCTTGAAGAAATTGGCGTGATCAACTCTCTAGCCTTAGTTAGAACCAAGTGAAACACTTGTTAAACCGGACTCAAATATTTCACTAACACGTTCATTAATCTCCCTTGATGAACATAACATGATCAACTCTCTAGTCTTTGTTAGAACCAAGTCGAAACACTTGTTAAACCGGACTAATATTTCACTAACACGTTCATTAATCTCCTTGAAGAACATAACATGATCAACTCTCAAGTCGAGTTTGAACCAAGTTGAAACACTTGGTAAAATAGACTTAAAAATTTCACTATCACGTTCACCGATCTTCTTTGAAGGAATTAACGTGATCAACTCTCGATTCGAGTTACAAAGAAGGCGAAACACTTGGTAAACTTTATTCAAAGAGTTCACTATCACTATTACCTATCTCCTTTGAAAAACTTAGCGTGATCAAATCCCTTGTTTAAGTTAAAGCGAAGGCGAAACACATAGTAAACCGGACTCAAAATGTTCTCTATCACATTCATCGAACTCCCTTAAAGAAACTAACGTGATCAAATCTCCGTTCTATTTAAAATGAAGATATAACACTTGGTAAACCCGACTCAAATAGTTCACTATCACATTCACGATCTCCCTTGAAGAAATTGGCGTGATCAACTCTCTAGCCTTAGTTAGAACCAAAGTGAAACACTTGTTAAACCCGGACTCAAATATTTCACTAACACGTTCATTAATCTCCCTTGATGAACATAACATGATCAACTCTCTAGTCTTTGTTAGAACCAAGTCGAAACACTTGTTAAGCCGGACTCAAATATTTCACTAACACGTTCATTAATCTCCCTTGAAGAACATAACATGATCAACTCTCAAGTCAGAGTTTGAACCAAGTTGAACACTTGGTAAAATAGACTTAAAAATTTCACTATCACGTTCCGATCTTCTTTGAAGGAAGGTGCGTGATCAACTCTCGATCGAGTTACAAAGAAGGCGAAACACTTGGTAAACTTTATTCAAAGAGTTCACTATCACTATTACCTATCTCCTTTGAAAAACTTAACGTGATCAAATCCCTTGTTTAAGTTAGAGCGAAGGCGAAACACATGGTAAGCCGGACTCAAAATGTTCTCTATCACATTCATCGAACTCCTTAAAGAAACTAACGTGATCAAATCTCGTTCTATTTAAAATGAAGATATAACACTTGGTAAACCCGACTCAAATAGTTCACTATCACATTCACCGATCTCCTTGAAGAAATTGGCGTGATCAACTCTCTCCAGCCTTAGTTAGAACCAAGATGAAACACTTGTTAAACCGGACTCAAATATTTCACTAACACGTTCATTAATCTCCCTTGATGAAGAACTTAACATGATCAACTCTCTAGTCTTTGTTAGAACCAAGTCGAAAAACACTTGTTAGCCGGACTCAAATATTTCACTAACACGTTCATTAATCTCCCTTGAAGAACATAACATGATCAACTCTCAAGTCAGAGTTTGAACCAAGTTGAACACTTGGTAAAATAGACTTAAAAATTTCACTATCACGTTCACCGATCTTCTTTGAAGGAATTAACGTGATCAACTCTCGATCAGGAGTTACAAAGAAGACGAAACACTTGGTAAACTTTATTCAAAGAGTTCACTATCACTATTACCTATCTCCTTTGAAAAACTTAGCGTGATCAAATCCTTGTTTAAGTTAGAAGCGAAAGGCGAAACACATAGTAAACCGGACTCAAAATGTTCTCTATCACATTCATCGAACTCCCTTAAAGAAACTAACGTGATCAAATCTCCGTTCTATTTAAAATGAAGATATAACACTTGGTAAACCCGACTCAAATAGTTCACTATCACATTCACCGATCTCCCTTGAAGAAATTGGCGTGATCAACTCTCTAGCCTTAGTTAGAACCAAGTCGAAACACTTGTTAAACCGGACTCAAATATTTCACTAACACGTTCATTAATCTCCCCTTGATGAACATAACATGATCAACTCTCTAGTCTTTGTTAGAACCAAGTCGAAACACTTGTTAAGCCGGACTCAAATATTTCACTAACACGTTCATTAATCTCCCTTGAAGAACATAACATGATCAACTCTCAAGTCAGAGTTTGAACCAAGTTGAAACAATTGGTAAAATAGACTTAAAAATTTCACTATCACGTTCACCGATCTTCTTTGAAGGAATTGCGTGATCAACTCTCGATCAGGAGTTACAAAGAAGACGAAACACTTGGTAAACTTTATTCAAAGAGTTCACTATCACTATTACCTATCTCCTTTGAAAAACTTAACGTGATCAAATCCCTTGTTTAAGTTAGAGCGAAGGCGAAACACATAGTAAGCCGGACTCAAAATGTTCTCTATCACATTCATCGAACTCCTTAAAGAAACTAACGTGATCAAATCTCCGTTCTATTTAAAATGAAGATATAACACTTGGTAAACCCGACTCAAATAGTTCACTATCACATTCACCGATCTCCCTTGAAGAAATTGGCGTGATCAACTCTCTAGCCTTAGTTAGAACCAAGTGAAACACTTGTTAAACCGGACTCAAATATTTCACTAACACGTTCATTAATTTCCCTTGATGAACATAACATGATCAACTCTCTAGTCTTTGTTAGAACCAAGTCGAAACACTTGTTAAACCGGACTCAAATATTTCACTAACACGTTCATTAATTTCCCTTGAAGAACATAACATGATCAACTCTCAAGTCGAGTTTGAACCAAGTTGAAACACTTGGTAAAATAGACTTAAAAATTTCACTATCACGTTCACCGATCTTCTTTGAAGGAATTAACGTGATCAACTCTCCGGTTCGAGTTACAAAGAAGACGAAACACTTGGTAAACTTTATTCAAAGAGTTCACTATCACTATTACCTATCTCCTTTGAAAAACTTAGCGTGATCAAATCCCTTGTTTAAGTTAGAAGCGAAGGCGAAACACATAGTAAGCCGGACTCAAAATGTTCTCTATCACATTCATCGAACTCCCTTAAAGAAACTAACGTGATCAAATCTCGTTCTATTTAAAATGAAGATATAACACTTGGTAAACCCGACTCAAATAGTTCACTATCACATTCACGATCTCCTTGAAGAAATTGGCGTGATCAACTCTCTAGCCTTAGTTAGAACCAAAGTGAAACACTTGTTAAACCGGACTCAAATATTTTCACTAACACGTTCATTAATCTCCCTTGATGAACATAACATGATCAACTCTCTAGTCTTTGTTAGAACCAAGTCGAAACACTTGTTAAACCGGACTCAAATATTTCACTAACACGTTCATTAATCTCCCTTGAAGAACATAACATGATCAACTCTCAAGTCAGAGTTTGAACCAAGTTGAAACAATTGGTAAAATAGACTTAAAAATTTCACTATCACGTTCACGATCTTCTTTGAAGGAATTGCGTGATCAACTCTCGATCGAGTTACAAAGAAGACAAAACACTTGGTAAACTTTATTCAAAGAGTTCACTATCACTATTACCTATCTCCTTTGAAAAACTTAGCGTGATCAAATCCCTTGTTTAAGTTAGAGCGAAGGCGAAACACATAGTAAGCCGGACTCAAAATGTTCTCTATCACATTCATCGAACTCCCTTAAAGAAACTAACGTGATCAAATCTCCGTTCTATTTAAAATGAAGATATAACACTTGGTAACCCGACTCAAATAGTTCACTATCACATTCACCGATCTCCCTTGAAGAAATTGGCGTGATCAACTCTCTAGCCTTAGTTAGAACCAAGTGAAACACTTGTTAAACCGGACTCAAATATTTCACTAACACGTTCATTAATCTCCCTTGATGAACATAACATGATCAACTCTCTAGTCTTTGTTAGAACCAAGTGAAACACTTGTTAAGTTAAACCGGACTCAAATATTTCACTAACACGTTCATTAATCTCCCTTGAAGAACATAACATGATCAACTCTCAAGTCAGAGTTTGAACCAAGTTGAAACACTTGGTAAAATAGACTTAAAAATTTCACTATCACGTTCACGATCTTCTTTGAAGGAATTAACGTGATCAACTCTCGATCCGAGTTACAAAGAAGGCGAAACACTTGGTAAACTTTATTCAAAGAGTTCACTATCACTATTACCTATCTCCTTTGAAAAACTTAGCGTGATCAAATCCCTTGTTTAAGTTAGAGCGAAGGCGAAACACATAGTAAGCCGGACTCAAAATGTTCTCTATCACATTCATCGAACTCCCTTAAAGAAACTAACGTGATCAAATCTCCGTTCTATTTAAAATGAAGATATAACACTTGGTAAACCCGACTCAAATAGTTCACTATCACATTCACCGATCTCCTTGAAGAAATTGGCGTGATCAACTCTCTAGCCTTAGTTAGAACCAAGATGAAACACTTGTTAAACCGGACTCAAATATTTCACTAACACGTTCATTAATCTCCTTGATGAACATAACATGATCAACTCTCTAGTCTTTGTTAGAACCAAGTCGAAACACTTGTTAAACCGGACTCAAATATTTCACTAACACGTTCATTAATCTCCCTTGAAGAACATAACATGATCAACTCTCAAGTCAGAGTTTGAACCAAGTTGAAACACTTGGTAAAATAGACTTAAAAATTTCACTATCACGTTCACCGATCTTCTTTGAAGGAATTAGCGTGATCAACTCTCGATCAGAGTTACAAAGAAGGCGAAACACTTGGTAAACTTTATTCAAAGAGTTCACTATCACTATTACCTATCTCCTTTGAAAAACTTAGCGTGATCAAATCCCTTGTTTAAGTTAGAGCGAAGGCGAAACACATAGTAAAGCCGGACTCAAAATGTTCTCTATCACATTCATCGAACTCCCTTAAAGAAACTAACGTGATCAAATCTCGTTCTATTTAAAATGAAGATATAACACTTGGTAAACCCGACTCAAATAGTTCACTATCACATTCACGATCTCCTTGAAGAAATTGGCGTGATCAACTCTCTAGCCTTAGTTAGAACCAAGTGAAACACTTGTTAAAGCCGGACTCAAATATTTCACTAACACGTTCATTAATCTCCCTTGATGAACATAACATGATCAACTCTCTAGTCTTTGTTAGAACCAAGTCGAAACACTTGTTAAGCCGGACTCAAATATTTCACTAACACGTTCATTAATCTCCCTTGAAGAACATAACATGATCAACTCTCAAGTCAGAGTTTGAACCAAGTTGAAACAACTTGGTAAAATAGACTTAAAAATTTCACTATCACGTTCCGATCTTCTTTGAAGGAATTAACGTGATCAACTCTCGATTCAGAGTTACAAAGAAGACAAAACACTTGGTAAACTTTATTCAAAGAGTTCACTATCACTATTACCTATCTCCTTTGAAAAACTTAGCGTGATCAAATCCCTTGTTTAAGTTAGAGCGAAGGCGAAACACATAGTAAGCCGGACTCAAAATGTTCTCTATCACATTCATCGAACTCCCTTAAAGAAACTAACGTGATCAAATCTCGTTCTATTTAAAATGAAGATATAACACTTGGTAAACCCGACTCAAATAGTTCACTATCACATTTTTCACCGATCTCGCCTTGAAGAAATTGGCGTGATCAACTCTCTAGCCTTAGTTAGAACCAAGTGAAACACTTGTTAAACCGGACTCAAATATTTCACTAACACGTTCATTAATCTCCCTTGATGAACATAACATGATCAACTCTCTAGTCTTTGTTAGAACCAAGTCGAAACACTTGTTAAGCCGGACTCAAATATTTCACTAACACGTTCATTAATCTCCCTTGAAGAACATAACATGATCAACTCTCAAGTCAGAGTTTGAACCAAGTTGAAACAATTGGTAAAATAGACTTAAAAATTTCACTATCACGTTCACCGATCTTCTTTGAAGGAATTAACGTGATCAACTCTCCAGTCCGAGTTACAAAGAAGACAAAACACTTGGTAAACTTTATTCAAAGAGTTCACTATCACTATTACCTATCTCCTTTGAAAAACTTAGCGTGATCAAATCCCTTGTTTAAGTTAGAGCGAAGGCGAAACACATAGTAAGCCGGACTCAAAATGTTCTCTATCACATTCATCGAACTCCCTTAAAGAAACTAACGTGATCAAATCTCGTTCTATTTAAAATGAAGATATAACACTTGGTAAACCCGACTCAAAATAGTTCACTATCACATTCACGATCTCCTTGAAGAAATTGGCGTGATCAACTCTCTCAGCCTTAGTTAGAACCAAGATGAAACACTTGTTAAACCGGACTCAAATATTTCACTAACACGTTCATTAATCTCCCTTGATGAACATAACATGATCAACTCTCTAGTCTTTGTTAGAACCAAGTCGAAACACTTGTTAAGCCGGACTCAAATATTTCACTAACACGTTCATTAATCTCCTTGAAGAACATAACATGATCAACTCTCAAGTCAGAGTTTGAACCAAGTTGAAACAATTGGTAAAATAGACTTAAAAATTTCACTATCACGTTCAGATCTTCTTTGAAGGAATTGCGTGATCAACTCTCGATCAGGAGTTACAAAAGAAGGCGAAACACTTGGTAAACTTTATTCAAAGAGTTCACTATCACTATTACCTATCTCCTTTGAAAAACTTAGCGTGATCAAATCCCTTGTTTAAGTTAGAGCGAAGGCGAAACACATAGTAAGCCGGACTCAAAATGTTCTCTATCACATTCATCGAACTCCCTTAAAGAAACTAACGTGATCAAATCTCGTTCTATTTAAAATGAAGATATAACACTTGGTAAACCCGACTCAAATAGTTCACTATCACATTCACCGATCTCCCTTGAAGAAATTGGCGTGATCAACTCTCTAGCCTTAGTTAGAACCAAGATGAAACACTTGTTAAACCGGACTCAAATATTTCACTAACACGTTCATTAATCTCCCTTGATGAACATAACATGATCAACTCTCTAGTCTTTGTTAGAACCAAGTCGAAACACTTGTTAAAGCCGGACTCAAATATTTCACTAACACGTTCATTAATCTCCCTTGAAGAACATAACATGATCAACTCTCAAGTCAGAGTTTGAACCAAGTTGAAACACTTGGTAAAATAGACTTAAAAATTTCACTATCACGTTCACGATCTTCTTTGAAGGAATTGCGTGATCAACTCTCGATTCGAGTTACAAAGAAGACAAAACACTTGGTAAACTTTATTCAAAGAGTTCACTATCACTATTACCTATCTCCTTTGAAAAACTTAGCGTGATCAAATCCCTTGTTTAAGTTAGAGCGAAAGGCGAAACACATAGTAAGCCGGACTCAAAATGTTCTCTATCACATTCATCGAACTCCCCTTAAAGAAACTAACGTGATCAAATCTCGTTCTATTTAAAATGAAGATATAACACTTGGTAAACCCGACTCAAATAGTTCACTATCACATTTCCGATCTCTCCCTTGAAGAAATTGGCGTGATCAACTCTCTAGCCTTAGTTAGAACCAAAGTGAAACACTTGTTAAAGCGGACTCAAATATTTCACTAACACGTTCATTAATCTCCTTGATGAACATAACATGATCAACTCTCTAGTCTTTGTTAGAACCAAGTCGAAACACTTGTTAAGCCGGACTCAAATATTTCACTAACACGTTCATTAATCTCCCTTTAAGAACATAACATGATCAACTCTCAAGTCAGAGTTTGAACCAAGTTGAAACAATTGGTAAAATAGACTTAAAAATTTCACTATCACGTTCACCGATCTTCTTTGAAGGGTGCGTGATCAACTCTCGATTCGAGTTACAAAGAAGACAAAACACTTGGTAAACTTTATTCAAAGAGTTCACTATCACTATTACCTATCTCCTTTGAAAAACTTAGCGTGATCAAATCCCTTGTTTAAGTTAGAGCGAAGGCGAAACACATAGTAAGCCGGACTCAAAATGTTCTCTATCACATTCATCGAACTCCCTTAAAGAAACTAACGTGATCAAATCTCGTTCTATTTAAAATGAAGATATAACACTTGGTAAACCCGACTCAAATAGTTCACTATCACATTCACGATCTCCCTTGAAGAAATTGGCGTGATCAACTCTCTAGCCTTAGTTAGAACCAAGTCGAAACACTTGTTAAACCGGACTCAAATATTTCACTAACACGTTCATTAATCTCCCCTTGATGAACATAACATGATCAACTCTCTAGTCTTTGTTAGAACCAAGTCGAAACACTTGTTAAGCCGGACTCAAATATTTCACTAACACGTTCATTAATCTCCCTTGAAGAACATAACATGATCAACTCTCAAGTCGAGTTTGAACCAAGTTGAAACACTTGGTAAAATAGACTTAAAAATTTCACTATCACGTTCACCGATCTTCTTTGAAGGAATTGCGTGATCAACTCTCGATCGAGTTACAAAGAAGACAAAACACTTGGTAAACTTTATTCAAAGAGTTCACTATCACTATTACCTATCTCCTTTGAAAAACTTAGCGTGATCAAATCCCTTGTTTAAGTTAGAAGCGAAGGCGAAACACATAGTAAGCCGGACTCAAAATGTTCTCTATCACATTCATCGAACTCCCTTAAAGAAACTAACGTGATCAAATCTCGTTCTATTTAAAATGAAGATATAACACTTGGTAAACCCGACTCAAATAGTTCACTATCACATTCACGATCTCCCTTGAAGAAATTGGCGTGATCAACTCTCTAGCCTTAGTTAGAACCAAGTGAAACACTTGTTAAACCCGGACTCAAATATTTCACTAACACGTTCATTAATCTCCCTTGAAGACATAACATGATCAACTCTCTAGTCTTTGTTAGAACCAAGTCGAAACACTTGTTAAGCCGGACTCAAATATTTCACTAACACGTTCATTAATCTCCCTTGAAGAACATAACATGATCAACTCTCAAGTCAGAGTTTGAACCAAGTTGAAACACTTGGTAAAATAGACTTAAAAATTTCACTATCACGTTCACGATCTTCTTTGAAGGAATTGCGTGATCAACTCTCGATCGAGTTACAAAGAAGACAAAACACTTGGTAAACTTTATTCAAAGAGTTCACTATCACTATTACCTATCTCCTTTGAAAAACTTAGCGTGATCAAATCCCTTGTTTAAGTTAGAGCGAAGGCGAAACACATAGTAAGCCGGACTCAAAATGTTCTCTATCACATTCATCGAACTCCCTTAAAGAAACTAACGTGATCAAATCTCGTTCTATTTAAAATGAAGATATAACACTTGGTAAACCCGACTCAAATAGTTCACTATCACATTCACCGATCTCCCTTGAAGAAATTGGCGTGATCAACTCTCTAGCCTTAGTTAGAACCAAGATGAAACACTTGTTAAAGCCGGACTCAAATATTTCACTAACACGTTCATTAATCTCCTTGATGAACATAACATGATCAACTCTCTAGTCTTTGTTAGAACCAAGTCGAAACACTTGTTAAGCCGGACTCAAATATTTCACTAACACGTTCATTAATCTCCCTTGAAGAACATAACATGATCAACTCTCAAGTCAGAGTTTGAACCAAGTTGAAACAATTGGTAAAATAGACTTAAAAATTTCACTATCACGTTCCGATCTTCTTTGAAGGAATTGCGTGATCAACTCTCGATCGAGTTACAAAGAAGACGAAACACTTGGTAAACTTTATTCAAAGAGTTCACTATCACTATTACCTATCTCCTTTGAAAAACTTAGCGTGATCAAATCCCTTGTTTAAGTTAGAGCGAAGGCGAAACACATAGTAAGCCGGACTCAAAATGTTCTCTATCACATTCATCGAACTCCTTAAAGAAACTAACGTGATCAAATCTCGTTCTATTTAAAATGAAGATATAACACTTGGTAAACCCGACTCAAATAGTTCACTATCACATTCACCGATCTCCCTTGAAGAAATTGGCGTGATCAACTCTCTCAGCCTTAGTTAGAACCAAGTGAAACACTTGTTAAGCCGGACTCAAATATTTTTCACTAACACGTTCATTAATCTCCCTTGATGAACATAACATGATCAACTCTCTAGTCTTTGTTAGAACCAAGTCGAAACACTTGTTAAAGCGGACTCAAATATTTCACTAACACGTTCATTAATCTCCTTGAAGAACATAACATGATCAACTCTCAAGTCGAGTTTGAACCAAGTTGAAACACTTGGTAAAATAGACTTAAAAATTTCACTATCACGTTCACCGATCTTCTTTGAAGGAATTAGCGTGATCAACTCTCGATCAGAGTTACAAAGAAGGCAAAACACTTGGTAAACTTTATTCAAAGAGTTCACTATCACTATTACCTATCTCCTTTGAAAAACTTAGCGTGATCAAATCCCTTGTTTAAGTTAGAGCGAAGGCGAAACACATAGTAAGCCGGACTCAAAATGTTCTCTATCACATTCATCGAACTCCCTTAAAGAAACTAACGTGATCAAATCTCGTTCTATTTAAAATGAAGATATAACACTTGGTAAACCCGACTCAAATAGTTCACTATCACACATTCACGATCTCTCCTTGAAGAAATTGGCGTGATCAACTCTCTAGCCTTAGTTAGAACCAAGTGAAACACTTGTTAAAGCCGGACTCAAATATTTCACTAACACGTTCATTAATCTCCTTGATGAACATAACATGATCAACTCTCTAGTCTTTGTTAGAACCAAGTCGAAACACTTGTTAAGCCGGACTCAAATATTTCACTAACACGTTCATTAATCTCCCTTGAAGAACATAACATGATCAACTCTCAAGTCAGAGTTTGAACCAAGTTGAAACAATTGGTAAAATAGACTTAAAAATTTCACTATCACGTTCACCGATCTTCTTTGAAGGAATTAGCGTGATCAACTCTCGATCGAGTTACAAAGAAGGCAAAACACTTGGTAAACTTTATTCAAAGAGTTCACTATCACTATTACCTATCTCCTTTGAAAAACTTAGCGTGATCAAATCCCTTGTTTAAGTTAGAGCGAAGGCGAAACACATAGTAAGCCGGACTCAAAATGTTCTCTATCACATTCATCGAACTCCCCTTAAAGAAACTAACGTGATCAAAATCTCGTTCTATTTAAAATGAAGATATAACACTTGGTAAACCCGACTCAAATAGTTCACTATCACATTCACCGATCTCCCTTGAAGAAATTGGCGTGATCAACTCTCTGCCAGCCTTAGTTAGAACCAAGTGAAACACTTGTTAAGCCGGACTCAAATATTTCACTAACACGTTCATTAATCTCCCTTGATGAACATAACATGATCAACTCTCTAGTCTTTGTTAGAACCAAGTCGAAACACTTGTTAAAGCCGGACTCAAATATTTCACTAACACGTTCATTAATCTCCCTTGAAGAACATAACATGATCAACTCTCAAGTCAGAGTTTGAACCAAGTTGAAACAATTGGTAAAATAGACTTAAAAATTTCACTATCACGTTCACGATCTTCTTTGAAGGAATTTGCGTGATCAACTCTCGATCGAGTTACAAAAGAAGACAAAACACTTGGTAAACTTTATTCAAAGAGTTCACTATCACTATTACCTATCTCCTTTGAAAAACTTAGCGTGATCAAATCCCTTGTTTAAGTTAGAGCGAAGGCGAAACACATAGTAAGCCGGACTCAAAATGTTCTCTATCACATTCATCGAACTCCCTTAAAGAAACTAACGTGATCAAATCTCGTTCTATTTAAAATGAAGATATAACACTTGGTAAACCCGACTCAAATAGTTCACTATCACATTCACGATCTCCCTTGAAGAAATTGGCGTGATCAACTCTCTAGCCTTAGTTAGAACCAAGATGAAACACTTGTTAAACCGGACTCAAATATTTCACTAACACGTTCATTAATCTCCCTTGATGAACATAACATGATCAACTCTCTAGTCTTTGTTAGAACCAAGTCGAAACACTTGTTAAAGCCGGACTCAAATATTTCACTAACACGTTCATTAATCTCCCTTGAAGAACATAACATGATCAACTCTCAAGTCAGAGTTTGAACCAAGTTGAAACACTTGGTAAAATAGACTTAAAAATTTCACTATCACGTTCACCGATCTTCTTTGAAGGAATTGCGTGATCAACTCTCGATCGAGTTACAAAGAAGACAAACACTTGGTAAACTTTATTCAAAGAGTTCACTATCACTATTACCTATCTCCTTTGAAAAACTTAGCGTGATCAAATCCCTTGTTTAAGTTAGAGCGAAGGCGAAACACATAGTAAAGCCGGACTCAAAATGTTCTCTATCACATTCATCGAACTCCCTTAAAGAAACTAACGTGATCAAATCTCCGTTCTATTTAAAATGAAGATATAACACTTGGTAAACCCGACTCAAATAGTTCACTATCACATTCACGATCTCCCTTGAAGAAATTGGCGTGATCAACTCTCTCTAGCCTTAGTTAGAACCAAGTGAAACACTTGTTAAACCGGACTCAAATATTTCACTAACACGTTCATTAATCTCCCTTGATGAACATAACATGATCAACTCTCTAGTCTTTGTTAGAACCAAGTCGAAACACTTGTTAAGCCGGACTCAAATATTTCACTAACACGTTCATTAATCTCCTTGAAGAACATAACATGATCAACTCTCAAGTCAGAGTTTGAACCAAGTTGAAACAATTGGTAAAATAGACTTAAAAATTTCACTATCACGTTCACGATCTTCTTTGAAGGAATTGCGTGATCAACTCTCGATCGAGTTACAAAGAAGGCGAAACACTTGGTAAACTTTATTCAAAGAGTTCACTATCACTATTACCTATCTCCTTTGAAAAACTTAGCGTGATCAAATCCCTTGTTTAAGTTAGAGAGCGAAAGCGAAACACATAGTAGCCGGACTCAAAATGTTCTCTATCACATTCATCGAACTCCCTTAAAGAAACTAACGTGATCAAATCTCGTTCTATTTAAAATGAAGATATAACACTTGGTAAACCCGACTCAAATAGTTCACTATCACATTTCACGATCTCCCTTGAAGAAATTGGCGTGATCAACTCTCTAGCCTTAGTTAGAACCAAGTGAAACACTTTAAGCCGGACTCAAATATTTCACTAACACGTTCATTAATCTCCTTGATGAACATAACATGATCAACTCTCTAGTCTTTGTTAGAACCAAGTCGAAACACTTGTTAAGCCGGACTCAAATATTTCACTAACACGTTCATTAATCTCCCTTGAAGAACATAACATGATCAACTCTCAAGTCAGAGTTTGAACCAAGTTGAAACACTTGGTAAAATAGACTTAAAAATTTCACTATCACGTTCACGATCTTCTTTGAAGGAATTAACGTGATCAACTCTCGATTCGAGTTACAAAAAAGACAAAACACTTGGTAAACTTTATTCAAAGAGTTCACTATCACTATTACCTATCTCCTTTGAAAAACTTAGCGTGATCAAATCCCTTGTTTAAGTTAAAGCGAAGGCGAAACACATAGTAAGCCGGACTCAAAATGTTCTCTATCACATTCATCGAACTCCCTTAAAGAAACTAACGTGATCAAATCTCGTTCTATTTAAAATGAAGATATAACACTTGGTAAACCCGACTCAAATAGTTCACTATCACATTCACGATCTCCCCTTGAAGAAATTGGCGTGATCAACTCTCTACAGCCTTAGTTAGAACCAAGTGAAACACTTGTTAAACCGGACTCAAATATTTCACTAACACGTTCATTAATCTCCCTTGATGAACATAACATGATCAACTCTCTAGTCTTTGTTAGAACCAAGTCGAAACACTTGTTAAGCCGGACTCAAATATTTCACTAACACGTTCATTAATCTCCCTTGAAGAACATAACATGATCAACTCTCAAGTCAGAGTTTGAACCAAGTTGAAACAATTGGTAAAATAGACTTAAAAATTTCACTATCACGTTCACGATCTTCTTTGAAGGAATTGCGTGATCAACTCTCGATTCGAGTTACAAAGAAGACAAAACACTTGGTAAACTTTATTCAAAGAGTTCACTATCACTATTACCTATCTCCTTTGAAAAACTTAAGCGTGATCAAATCCCTTGTTTAAGTTAGAGCGAAGGCGAAACACATAGTAAGCCGGACTCAAAATGTTCTCTATCACATTCATCGAACTCCCTTAAAGAAACTAACGTGATCAAATCTCGTTCTATTTAAAATGAAGATATAACACTTGGTAAACCCGACTCAAATAGTTCACTATCACATTCACGATCTCCTTGAAGAAATTGGCGTGATCAACTCTGCAGCCTTAGTTAGAACCAAGTGAAACACTTGTTAAGCCGGACTCAAATATTTCACTAACACGTTCATTAATCTCCCTTGATGAACATAACATGATCAACTCTCTAGTCTTTGTTAGAACCAAGTCGAAACACTTGTTAAAGCCGGACTCAAATATTTCACTAACACGTTCATTAATCTCCTTGAAGAACATAACATGATCAACTCTCAAGTCAGAGTTTGAACCAAGTTGAAACACTTGGTAAAATAGACTTAAAAATTTCACTATCACGTTCACCGATCTTCTTTGAAGGAATTAACGCGTGATCAACTCTCGATCGAGTTACAAAGAAGGCGAAACACTTGGTAAACTTTATTCAAAGAGTTCACTATCACTATTACCTATCTCCTTTGAAAAACTTAGCGTGATCAAATCCCTTGTTTAAGTTAAAGCGAAGCGAAACACATAGTAAGCCGGACTCAAAATGTTCTCTATCACATTCATCGAACTCCCTTAAAGAAACTAAGGTGATCAAATCTCGTTCGATTTAAAATGAAGATATAACACTTGGTAAACCCGACTCAAATAGTTCACTATCACATTTGCGATCTCAATGAAGAAATTGGCGTGATCAACTCTCTAGCCTTAGTTAGAACGATGATGAAACACTTGTAAAGCGGACTCAAATATTTCACTAACACGTTCATTAATCTCCTTGATGAATTAACATGATCAACTCTCTAGTCTTTAGTTAGAACCAAGTCGAAAAACTTGTTAAAGCCGGACTCAAAGATTTCACTAACACGTTCATTAATCTCCCTTGAAGAACATAACATGATCAACTCTCAAGTCAGAGTTTGAACCAAGTTGAACATTGGTAAAATAGACTTAAAAATTTCACTATCACGTTCACGATCTTCTTTGAAGGAATTTGCGTGATCAACTCTCGATCAGGAGTTACAAAGAAGACAAAACACTTGGTAAACTTTATTCAAAGAGTTCACTATCACTATTACCTATCTCCTTTGAAAAACTTAGCGTGATCAAATCCCTTGTTTAAGTTAGAGCGAAGGCGAAACACATAGTAAAGCCGGACTCAAAATGTTCTCTATCACATTCATCGAACTCCCTTAAAGAAACTAACGTGATCAAATCTCGTTCTATTTAAAATGAAGATATAACACTTGGTAAACCCGACTCAAATAGTTCACTATCACATTTCACGATCTCCCTTGAAGAAATTGGCGTGATCAACTCTACAGCCTTAGTTAGAACCAAGTCGAAACACTTGTTAAGCCGGACTCAAATTTTTCACTAACACGTTCATTAATCTCCCTTGATGAACATAACATGATCAACTCTCTAGTCTTTGTTAGAACCAAGTCGAAACACTTGTTAAAGCCCGGACTCAAATATTTCACTAACACGTTCATTAATCTCCCTTGAAGAACATAACATGATCAACTCTCAAGTCAGAGTTTGAACCAAGTTGAAACAATTGGTAAAATAGACTTAAAAATTTCACTATCACGTTCCGATCTTCTTTGAAGGAATTAGCGTGATCAACTCTCGATCAGGAGTTACAAAGAAGACAAAACACTTGGTAAACTTTATTCAAAGAGTTCACTATCACTATTACCTATCTCCTTTGAAAAACTTAGCGTGATCAAATCCCTTGTTTAAGTTAGAGCGAAGGCGAAACACATAGTAAGCCGGACTCAAAATGTTCTCTATCACATTCATCGAACTCCCCTTAAAGAAACTAAGGTGATCAAATCTCGTTCGATTTAAAATGAAGATATAACACTTGGTAAACCCGACTCAAATAGTTCACTATCACATTCACGATCTCCCTTGAAGAAATTGGCGTGATCAACTATCTTTCAGCCTTAGTTAGAACGAAGATGAAACACTTAGTAAGCCCGGACTCAAATATTTCACTAACACGTTCATTAATCTCCCTTGAAGAACATTGGCGTGATCAACTCTCTAGTCTTTGTTAGAACCAAGTCGAAAAACTTGTTAAGCCGGACTCAAAGATTTCACTAACACGTTCATTAATCTCCCTTGAAGAACATAACATGATCAACTCTCAAGTCAGAGTTTGAACCAAGTTGAACACTTGGTAAAATAGACTTAAAAATTTCACTATCACGTTCCGATCTTCTTTGAAGGAATTCGCGTGATCAACTCTCGATCAGGAGTTACAAAGAAGACAAAACACTTGGTAAACTTTATTCAAAGAGTTCACTATCACTATTACCTATCTCCTTTGAAAAACTTAGCGTGATCAAATCCCTTGTTTAAGTTAGAGCGAAGGCGAAACACATAGTAAGCCGGACTCAAAATGTTCTCTATCACATTCATCGAACTCCCTTAAAGAAACTAACGTGATCAAATCTCGTTCTATTTAAAATGAAGATATAACACTTGGTAAACCCGACTCAAATAGTTCACTATCACATTCACGATCTCCCTTGAAGAAATTGGCGTGATCAACTCTCTAGCCTTAGTTAGAACCAAGTGAAACACTTGTTAAGCCCGGACTCAAATATTTCACTAACACGTTCATTAATCTCCCTTGATGAACATAACATGATCAACTCTCTAGTCTTTGTTAGAACCAAGTCGAAACACTTGTTAAAGCGGACTCAAATATTTCACTAACACGTTCATTAATCTCCCTTGAAGAACATAACATGATCAACTCTCAAGTCAGAGTTTGAACCAAGTTGAAACAATTGGTAAAATAGACTTAAAAATTTCACTATCACGTTCCGATCTTCTTTGAAGGAATTGCGTGATCAACTCTCGATCGAGTTACAAAGAAGACAAAACACTTGGTAAACTTTATTCAAAGAGTTCACTATCACTATTACCTATCTCCTTTGAAAAACTTAAGCGTGATCAAATCCCTTGTTTAAGTTAGAAGCGAAAGCGAAACACATAGTAAGCCGGACTCAAAATGTTCTCTATCACATTCATCGAACTCCCTTAAAGAAACTAACGTGATCAAATCTCGTTCTATTTAAAATGAAGATATAACACTTGGTAAACCCGACTCAAATAGTTCACTATCACATTCACGATCTCCCTTGAAGAAATTGGCGTGATCAACTCTCTAGCCTTAGTTAGAACCAAGTCGAAACACTTGTTAAAGCCGGACTCAAATATTTCACTAACACGTTCATTAATCTCCCTTGATGAACATAACATGATCAACTCTCTAGTCTTTGTTAGAACCAAGTCGAAACACTTGTTAAAGCCGGACTCAAATATTTCACTAACACGTTCATTAATCTCCCTTGAAGAACATAACATGATCAACTCTCAAGTCAGAGTTTGAACCAAGTTGAAACACTTGGTAAAATAGACTTAAAAATTTCACTATCACGTTCACGATCTTCTTTGAAGGAATTGCGTGATCAACTCTCGATTCGAGTTACAAAGAAGGCAAAACACTTGGTAAACTTTATTCAAAGAGTTCACTATCACTATTACCTATCTCCTTTGAAAAACTTAAGCGTGATCAAATCCCTTGTTTAAGTTAGAGCGAAGGCGAAACACATAGTAAGCCGGACTCAAAATGTTCTCTATCACATTCATCGAACTCCCTTAAAGAAACTAAGGTGATCAAATCTCGTTCGATTTAAAATGAAGATATAACACTTGGTAAACCCGACTCAAATAGTTCACTATCACATTTTGCGATCTCTCAATGTGAAGAATTTGGCGTGATCAACTCTCTAGCCAGAGTTAGAACGATGATGAAACACTTGGTAAACCGGACTCAAATATTTCACTAACACGTTCACGATCTCCCTTGAAGAAATTAACGTGATCAACTCTCTAGTCTTTAGTTAGAACCAAGTCGAAAAACTTGTTAAACCGGACTCAAAAGATTTCACTAACACGTTCATTAATCTCCCTTGAAGAACATAACATGATCAACTCTCAAGTCAGAGTTTGAACCAAGTTGAACACTTGGTAAAATAGACTTAAAAATTTCACTATCACGTTCACGATCTTCTTTGAAGGAATTAGCGCGTGATCAACTCTCGATCCGAGTTACAAAGAAAGGCGAAACACTTGGTAAACTTTATTCAAAGAGTTCACTATCACTATTACCTATCTCCTTTGAAAAACTTAGCGTGATCAAATCCCTTGTTTAAGTTAGAGCGAAGGCGAAACACATAGTAAAGCCGGACTCAAAATGTTCTCTATCACATTCATCGAACTCCCTTAAAGAAACTAACGTGATCAAATCTCGTTCTATTTAAAATGAAGATATAACACTTGGTAAACCCGACTCAAATAGTTCACTATCACATTCACCGATCTCCCTTGAAGAAATTGGCGTGATCAACTCTCTAGCCTTAGTTAGAACCAAGTCGAAACACTTGTTAAGCCGGACTCAAATATTTCACTAACACGTTCATTAATCTCCCTTGATGAACATAACATGATCAACTCTCTAGTCTTTGTTAGAACCAAGTCGAAACACTTGTTAAGCCGGACTCAAATATTTCACTAACACGTTCATTAATCTCCCTTGAAGAACATAACATGATCAACTCTCAAGTCAGAGTTTGAACCAAGTTGAAACAATTGGTAAAATAGACTTAAAAATTTCACTATCACGTTCACGATCTTCTTTGAAGGAATTGCGTGATCAACTCTCGATTCGAGTTACAAAGAAGGCGAAACACTTGGTAAACTTTATTCAAAGAGTTCACTATCACTATTACCTATCTCCTTTGAAAAACTTAGCGTGATCAAATCCCTTGTTTAAGTTAGAGCGAAGGCGAAACACATAGTAAGCCGGACTCAAAATGTTCTCTATCACATTCATCGAACTCCCTTAAAGAAACTAACGTGATCAAATCTCGTTCTATTTAAAATGAAGATATAACACTTGGTAAACCCGACTCAAATAGTTCACTATCACATTCCGATCTCCCTTGAAGAAATTGGCGTGATCAACTCTCTAGCCTTAGTTAGAACCAAGTGAAACACTTGTTAAACCGGACTCAAATATTTCACTAACACGTTCATTAATCTCCCTTGATGAACATAACATGATCAACTCTCTAGTCTTTGTTAGAACCAAGTGAAACACTTGTTAAACCGGACTCAAATATTTCACTAACACGTTCATTAATCTCCCTTGAAGAACATAACATGATCAACTCTCAAGTCAGAGTTTGAACCAAGTTGAAACACTTGGTAAAATAGACTTAAAAATTTCACTATCACGTTCACGATCTTCTTTGAAGGAATTAGCGTGATCAACTCTCGATCAGGAGTTACAAAGAAGACAAAACACTTGGTAAACTTTATTCAAAGAGTTCACTATCACTATTACCTATCTCCTTTGAAAAACTTAGCGTGATCAAATCCCTTGTTTAAGTTAGAGCGAAGGCGAAACACATAGTAAAGCCGGACTCAAAATGTTCTCTATCACATTCATCGAACTCCCTTAAAGAAACTAACGTGATCAAATCTCGTTCTATTTAAAATGAAGATATAACACTTGGTAAACCCGACTCAAATAGTTCACTATCACATTCACCGATCTCCTTGAAGAAATTGGCGTGATCAACTCTGCAGCCTTAGTTAGAACCAAGTGAAACACTTGTTAAGCCGGACTCAAATATTTCACTAACACGTTCATTAATCTCCCTTGATGAACATAACATGATCAACTCTCTAGTCTTTGTTAGAACCAAGTCGAAACACTTGTTAAGCCGGACTCAAATATTTCACTAACACGTTCATTAATCTCCCTTGAAGAACATAACATGATCAACTCTCAAGTCAGAGTTTGAACCAAGTTGAAACAATTGGTAAAATAGACTTAAAAATTTCACTATCACGTTCACGATCTTCTTTGAAGGAATTAACGTGATCAACTCTCGATTCGAGTTACAAAGAAGAAGGCGAAACACTTGGTAAACTTTATTCAAAGAGTTCACTATCACTATTACCTATCTCCTTTGAAAAACTTAGCGTGATCAAATCCCTTGTTTAAGTTAGAAGCGAAGGCGAAACACATAGTAGCCGGACTCAAAATGTTCTCTATCACATTCATCGAACTCCCTTAAAGAAACTAACGTGATCAAATCTCGTTCGATTTAAAATGAAGATATAACACTTGGTAAACCCGACTCAAATAGTTCACTATCACATTTTTGCGATCTCCTTGAAGAAATTGGCGTGATCAACTCTCTAGCCTTAGAGTTAGAACCAAGTGAAACACTTGGTAAGCCGGACTCAAATATTTCACTAACACGTTCATTAATCTCCCTTGATGAACATAACATGATCAACTCTCTAGTCTTTGTTAGAACCAAGTCGAAAACACTTGTTAAGCCGGACTCAAATATTTCACTAACACGTTCATTAATCTCCCTTGAAGAACATAACATGATCAACTCTCAAGTCAGAGTTTGAACCAAGTTGAAACACTTGGTAAAATAGACTTAAAAATTTCACTATCACGTTCACCGATCTTCTTTGAAGGAATTAAGCGTGATCAACTCTCGATCAGGAGTTACAAAGAAGGCGAAACACTTGGTAAACTTTATTCAAAGAGTTCACTATCACTATTACCTATCTCCTTTGAAAAACTTAGCGTGATCAAATCCCTTGTTTAAGTTAGAAGCGAAGGCGAAACACATAGTAAGCCGGACTCAAAATGTTCTCTATCACATTCATCGAACTCCTTAAAGAAACTAACGTGATCAAATCTCGTTCTATTTAAAATGAAGATATAACACTTGGTAAACCCGACTCAAATAGTTCACTATCACATTCACGATCTCCCTTGAAGAAATTGGCGTGATCAACTCTACAGCCTTAGTTAGAACCAAGTCGAAACACTTGTTAAGCAGGACTCAAATATTTCACTAACACGTTCATTAATCTCCTTGATGAACATAACATGATCAACTCTCTAGTCTTTGTTAGAACCAAGTCGAAACACTTGTTAAGCCGGACTCAAATATTTCACTAACACGTTCATTAATCTCCCTTGAAGAACATAACATGATCAACTCTCAAGTCAGAGTTTGAACCAAGTTGAAACAATTGGTAAAATAGACTTAAAAATTTCACTATCACGTTCACCGATCTTCTTTGAAGGAATTGCGTGATCAACTCTCGATCGAGTTACAAAGAAGACAAAACACTTGGTAAACTTTATTCAAAGAGTTCACTATCACTATTACCTATCTCCTTTGAAAAACTTAGCGTGATCAAATCCCTTGTTTAAGTTAGAGCGAAGAGCGAAACACATAGTAAGCCGGACTCAAAATGTTCTCTATCACATTCATCGAACTCCTTAAAGAAACTAGCGTGATCAAATCTCTCGTTCTATTTAAAATGAAGATATAACTTGGTAAACCCGACTCAAATAGTTCACTATCACATTCGCGATCTCCCTTGAAGAAATTGGCGTGATCAACTCTCTTTTGAGTTAGAACCAAGATGAAACACTTGTTAAAGCCGGACTCAAATATTTCACTAACACGTTCATTAATCTCCCTTGAAGAACATAACATGATCAACTCTCTAGTCTTTGTTAGAACCAAGTCGAAACACTTGTTAAGCCGGACTCAAATATTTCACTAACACGTTCATTAATCTCCTTGAAGAACATAACATGATCAACTCTCAAGTCAGAGTTTGAACCAAGTTGAAACACTTGGTAAAATAGACTTAAAAATTTCACTATCACGTTCACCGATCTTCTTTGAAGGAATTGCGTGATCAACTCTCGATCAGAGTTACAAAGAAGACAAAACACTTGGTAAACTTTATTCAAAGAGTTCACTATCACTATTACCTATCTCCTTTGAAAAACTTAGCGTGATCAAATCCCTTGTTTAAGTTAGAGCGAAGGCGGCGAAACACAGTAGTAGCCGGACTCAAAATGTTCTCTATCACATTCATCGAACTCCTTAAAGAAACTAACGTGATCAAATCTCGTTCTATTTAAAATGAAGATATAACACTTGGTAAACCCGACTCAAATAGTTCACTATCACATTCACCGATCTCTCCCTTGAAGAAATTGGCGTGATCAACTCTCTAGCCTTAGTTAGAACCAAGTCGAAACACTTGTTAAAGCCGGACTCAAATATTTCACTAACACGTTCATTAATCTCCTTGATGAACATAACATGATCAACTCTCTAGTCTTTGTTAGAACCAAGTGAAACACTTGTTAAGCCGGACTCAAATATTTCACTAACACGTTCATTAATCTCCCTTGAAGAACATAACATGATCAACTCTCAAGTCAGAGTTTGAACCAAGTTGAAACAATTGGTAAAATAGACTTAAAAATTTCACTATCACGTTCACCGATCTTCTTTGAAGGAAGGTGCGTGATCAACTCTCGATCAGAGTTACAAAGAAGACGAAACACTTGGTAAACTTTATTCAAAGAGTTCACTATCACTATTACCTATCTCCTTTGAAAAACTTAGCGTGATCAAATCCCTTGTTTAAGTTAGAGCGAAGAGGCGAAACACATAGTAAGCCGGACTCAAAATGTTCTCTATCACATTCATCGAACTCCCTTAAAGAAACTAACGTGATCAAATCTCTCGTTCTATTTAAAATGAAGATATAACACTTGGTAAACCCGACTCAAATAGTTCACTATCACATTTTCACGATCTCTTGAAGAAATTGGCGTGATCAACTCTCTAGCCTTAGTTAGAACCATGATGAAACACTTGTTAAGCGGACTCAAATATTTCACTAACACGTTCATTAATCTCTCCTTGATGAACATAACATGATCAACTCTCTAGTCTTTGTTAGAACCAAGTCGAAACACTTGTTAAACCCCGGACTCAAATATTTCACTAACACGTTCATTAATCTCCTTGAAGAACATAACATGATCAACTCTCAAGTCAGAGTTTGAACCAAGTTGAAACACTTGGTAAAATAGACTTAAAAATTTCACTATCACGTTCACCGATCTTCTTTGAAGGAATTGCGTGATCAACTCTCGATCAGAGTTACAAAGAAGGCGAAACACTTGGTAAACTTTATTCAAAGAGTTCACTATCACTATTACCTATCTCCTTTGAAAAACTTAGCGTGATCAAATCCCTTGTTTAAGTTAGAAGCGAAGGCGAAACACATAGTAAGCCAGGACTCAAAATGTTCTCTATCACATTCATCGAACTCCCTTAAAGAAACTAACGTGATCAAATCTCCGTTCTATTTAAAATGAAGATATAACACTTGGTAAACCCGACTCAAATAGTTCACTATCACATTCACGATCTCCGCTTGAAGAAATTGGCGTGATCAACTCTCAGCCTTAGTTAGAACCAAGTGAAACACTTGTTAAGCCGGACTCAAATATTTCACTAACACGTTCATTAATCTCCCTTGATGAACATAACATGATCAACTCTCTAGTCTTTGTTAGAACCAAGTCGAAACACTTGTTAAGCCGGACTCAAATATTTCACTAACACGTTCATTAATCTCCCTTGAAGAACATAACATGATCAACTCTCAAGTCAGAGTTTGAACCAAGTTGAAACACTTGGTAAAATAGACTTAAAAATTTCACTATCACGTTCACCGATCTTCTTTGAAGGAATTGCGTGATCAACTCTCGATCCGAGTTACAAAGAAGACAAAACACTTGGTAAACTTTATTCAAAGAGTTCACTATCACTATTACCTATCTCCTTTGAAAAACTTAGCGTGATCAAATCCCTTGTTTAAGTTAGAGCGAAGAGCGAAACACATAGTAAGCCGGACTCAAAATGTTCTCTATCACATTCATCGAACTCCCTTAAAGAAACTAACGTGATCAAATCTCGTTCTATTTAAAATGAAGATATAACACTTGGTAAACCCGACTCAAATAGTTCACTATCACATTCACGATCTCCTTGAAGAAATTGGCGTGATCAACTCTCTCAGCCTTAGTTAGAACCAAGTCGAAACACTTGTTAAGCCGGACTCAAATATTTCACTAACACGTTCATTAATCTCCTTGATGAACATAACATGATCAACTCTCTAGTCTTTGTTAGAACCAAGTCGAAACACTTGTTAAGCCGGACTCAAATATTTCACTAACACGTTCATTAATCTCCTTGAAGAACATAACATGATCAACTCTCAAGTCAGAGTTTGAACCAAGTTGAAACACTTGGTAAAATAGACTTAAAAATTTCACTATCACGTTCACGATCTTCTTTGAAGGAATTGCGTGATCAACTCTCGATCAGAGTTACAAAGAAGACAAAACACTTGGTAAACTTTATTCAAAGAGTTCACTATCACTATTACCTATCTCCTTTGAAAAACTTAAGCGTGATCAAATCCCTTGTTTAAGTTAGAGCGAAGAGCGAAACACATAGTAAGCCGGACTCAAAATGTTCTCTATCACATTCATCGAACTCCCTTAAAGAAACTAACGTGATCAAATCTCCGTTCTATTTAAAATGAAGATATAACACTTGGTAAACCCGACTCAAATAGTTCACTATCACATTTCACGATCTCCCTTGAAGAAATTGGCGTGATCAACTCTCTACAGCCTTAGTTAGAACCAAAGTGAAACACTTGTTAAACCGGACTCAAATTTTTCACTAACACGTTCATTAATCTCCCTTGATGAACATAACATGATCAACTCTCTAGTCTTTGTTAGAACCAAGTCGAAACACTTGTTAAGCCGGACTCAAATATTTCACTAACACGTTCATTAATCTCCCTTGAAGAACATAACATGATCAACTCTCAAGTCGAGTTTGAACCAAGTTGAAACACTTGGTAAAATAGACTTAAAAATTTCACTATCACGTTCACGATCTTCTTTGAAGGAATTGCGTGATCAACTCTCGATCAGGAGTTACAAAGAAGACAAAACACTTGGTAAACTTTATTCAAAGAGTTCACTATCACTATTACCTATCTCCTTTGAAAAACTTAGCGTGATCAAATCCCTTGTTTAAGTTAGAAGCGAAGGCGAAACACATAGTAAAGCCGGACTCAAAATGTTCTCTATCACATTCATCGAACTCCCTTAAAGAAACTAACGTGATCAAATCTCGTTCTATTTAAAATGAAGATATAACACTTGGTAAACCCGACTCAAATAGTTCACTATCACATTTTTCACGATCTCCCTTGAAGAAATTGGCGTGATCAACTCTCTGCAGCCTTAGTTAGAACCAAGTGAAACACTTGTAAAACCGGACTCAAATATTTCACTAACACGTTCATTAATCTCCTTGATGAACATAACATGATCAACTCTCTAGTCTTTGTTAGAACCAAGTCGAAACACTTGTTAAACCGGACTCAAATATTTCACTAACACGTTCATTAATCTCTCCTTGAAGAACATAACATGATCAACTCTCAAGTCAGAGTTTGAACCAAGTTGAAACACTTGGTAAAATAGACTTAAAAATTTCACTATCACGTTCACGATCTTCTTTGAAGGAATTGCGTGATCAACTCTCGTTCGAGTTACAAAGAAGACAAAACACTTGGTAAACTTTATTCAAAGAGTTCACTATCACTATTACCTATCTCCTTTGAAAAACTTAGCGTGATCAAATCCCTTGTTTAAGTTAAAGCGAAGGCGAAACATATCCGGTGTGCATGAGTGTGGTGAAATTTGGCTGTAATGAGCTTGCATGTTAGTCCCAACCCAGAGAGCGGAGTAAAGGAGTGAGAGTGAGTTAAGCGCCTTATTACGGCGTGGGCGGAAGTGTTCTTGACTAGAGTGAGAAACCGAGTTGAGAGGGAGTCTACGTCTAAGAGTATTTTTAGTGTTGAGAGTTACATTGTAGTGAGTTTGTGGGTGAGTATGTGTCTAAACACCATAAGCGAAGGGTAGGACTCATGGCAAAGTGTGAGTGTTTTTCCTTAGATTCACCCAGGAAGTGTAGGGAGGTAGTGAACGAGGTCTGTCGGGCCGTGGTACGTCAGGAGAAGCGCCCAGTGCTGGTGTCGATTGAGCTAATCCGGGGAACAGAAGTGAATTCCCGCTGACTTAAGTGATTTGGTGTGAGTAATCACGTAAAGCGTGACGCGTTACCGAGTTGAGGTTTTGGTATGGTTGTGAGGTACACACATAGTGTGCGGGGTAGCGATT